>JBBIGA010000027.1:6457735-6471049 GCA_037576975.1 Alestes dentex | reverse complement strand
TCTCGTTCTCTCTCTGTCCATCTCTCTTCCCCCCCCCCTTGTTCTCTCTCCCTCTGACTCTTTCTATCTCTCTCATCCGCTCTCTTCTTCTCTCTCTCCCGCTCTGTTTCTCTCTCTCTCCCTCTCTCTCATCCTCTCTCTCTCTGTCTATCTTTCTATGTACATCTTTCTCTGCCTCTCTCTGTCTTTATCTCTCTGTACCTCATAGATTAAAGTTTTCCGTCGCTATGACGGATTTCTGTCAACGGAGGGCACTAAAGCTCAATTATGAGATTGATGCAGATCGAAGAGAAAACTTTTTTTTTTTTTTTTTACAGGTGGGGGGTAAACAAGCAGGGGGTAAACAAGTGCTGCGAGAGCTTATGCTCTGGTTTTGCCAGCATGGACGTGCTTCTGTTAAAGGAAGATACAGATCAGAAAACTGATCCTGGATCCTGGAGGAAATTGCTTTATAAAAACACAACTTTATAAAAACACAACGGGCCTCGAACTGACCTTTGACTAAATGAAATGGGCAATAATGGCAGGCCATTTAGTTCATGGTGAAAAAAAAAAAAAGATGAAAATGGCAGGTGTGTGGTATCTCAACTAGGGGCTTAGGGGATACCGGACAACACAGCGTTAACGCGACACGGACCATTCGGTAAAAATAAATAAATCCGTCTGATGATTTGTACCTGTCTCTTTTTTATCTCTCATTCTCTCTTTCTCTTTTCTAATCTGTGTGTAATCCACACAGCTTGTTTATTTGTTTGTTTGTTTGATTAAATCATTAATTTTTACATTTGTTTGTTCAGGAGAGAAGCCTTTCAGCTGTGACCAGTGCAACATGCGATTCATTCAGAAGTACCACATGGAGAGACACAAAAGAACTCATAGTGGAGAAAAGCCATACAAGTGTGACACCTGCCAACAGGTGAGCCTCAGTCCAGCCAGCGCTCTCAGCCGCAAACAGGTAGACAGAACCATCACAGCAGTCCTTGCAGCACTAAAATGAGTTCAGTGCAGCGGTGCACAGCTCTCATCCTGAAGGGCAGGTGTCCAGCATACCCACTAAACCCCCACTTATAACCCGCTGATTAACATGATATAAACTTATATACAAACTTTTCTCACACTTTTTTCTCTAAGTAGTTAAGTCATTTTAAGTAGACTTGTTTATGGAGTTTTTGACACTTTGAATTTTGTTTGTCCTCTTGTCTGAAGCAAACTCTTGGTTGATGGACAACAATTGAAGGCATTTCTTTAATTGTACAGAGTCTGTATAGAGATGATGCCGTGTTATATAATGGCTGTTAAAACTCAAAGATAAGAATGAAAATTCTTGTCGGAAACCAGAACTGATATTCAGGGGACACACCAAAAACCAAAAAAGCTGACATAATGATAGTTGAGATATAGACCAAAATTCAGGTTACACTACAGATCCGTTCCTATGACAGTGACGTAACCCAAATTTTGGTGTAAGTCGGGACCCCCTGTATGTTATAATCAGACAACAGAGAAGTGTTCATACAAGGTAATGAATAAGTTACACTTAGGCAAGAAACCCCCCCCCTCCCCCAAATAATGCAAACCTATAATGCTGTGGTGCATTGTGGCCCGTCTTACTCTTTGATTAGATATCACTTGTCTGATTTCTCTTGTAGAAAAGAGGATTCGTTGCAAATGGCTGACCTTTGGCCGGTATCTGTTTGAATGTGACTTGTTGAAACCTTTTCGGCGCATCCCTAGTTTTTAAATGTTGTAGGGTTTCTCTGTTGGGAAAGTAATAGTTTGTACATTTTGTCTTCCCCACCTTCCTCAGTATTTTTCCAGGACGGATCGGTTGTTGAAGCACAAGCGGACGTGCGGAGATGCCATTAAGAAGGGTCTGGATGGCGGGGAGCTGGATTTGGGCACCGAGGCCGATGGGGGCCACGGCAGCTACGGAATCACTCAGGGAAACACGGCTGCCCCTGGCCGCAAACGGGGCAAGTCCAAAAATGCTGGCGAGGCGGGTGAACGCAAGCGCAAGAGGGCAAGCGGGGCCATGGGACCCCCACATAGTCAGGGGATGGAGGGGTACAGTCTGCATGACTTCAGCACTGTGGAGAACCATGGGGGGGTTTCATTATCGTCTTCATCGTCATCTTTAGCAGGAGCAGCCCAGCTTGGGCCCAACATGCATGGGGAACATGGTCGGGCACCCAAAATGGCCTTCAAGAAGGGGAATAGGAAGGGTATGGAGAAAAATGGCCATGCCGCAGGTCAGCCCAAGCATGATAGCATGGAACTGGACGGCATGGGCCTCCTCCAGGGTCCGGGGGCTAAAACGGGCCCCAGCAGCAGCAGCAGCAACTATGACGACGCCATGCAGTTCTTGAAGAAGCGGCGGTACCTGCATGCAGCCAATAATGGAGTGGGAGGGACAGGGGGTGGAGCTTCTGAGTATGATGTGAGTGTAACCCACCTTCAGCCCCAGCCAACAGTCATTCAAGGTGTAGTTTCTGGGGTGATGGATGGTGACGCCTCCTTGGGACTGCTTGACTCCTCTCATTTGGTGGACATCAAGCAGGACAAGTCGGGCATTCCAGATGAGGTCCTACAAAGCTTGCTGGACCACTATGCCCATAAGTCTGACGTGACCTTTGACCTTTCTGACCCTCATCCTGGGTCTGCGGAAGGTGCGGACCCTCTGGGACATGAGGAGGAGCCTCCTAGTCCTGGGGGTGGAGACAAAACGGCCATCATGCATGAGTATTCTCGCTTTCTTTTGCAGGCGCTTGAACGGACCAGCCATAGTAGCGGCTTCTCTCTAGGCTCTGTCCCTGGGCCTTCCCCCAGCGCTGCTGTATCTTTCTCTGGTCCTGGGACGCTCCTTTCAGACAAGCATGTGTACACCACGTCGCCTCTGGAGTACCCCTTCGCACAGCCAGTCTCGTCGTCCTCCTCTCCTTCCCTCAGCTCGTCTGTGCCAAAGTCCCACTTCGGGCTAATAGGGGGTTCATCGCCTCAGCAGGGTTTCCACGTCTCTGGCCTGGAGCCCTCAACCCACTCCCAGTCCCAACAGCAGCAGCTTACGCCGTCCCAGGAGCTCACAGAGCAGCTGGAGAAACAGCACGTCTCCCCGCCTCCTCCATCACACACCCCTAACACCAGCTCCTACCAGATCCAGCCGCCCCCTGCTGACCTTGGGTCCCAGAAAGAGCTCCAGGGCCCCAAAACCGGAGTCACCACCACCGGCGGTTTCTCTTTAGCCGCAGTTGCTGCTTCCCAGGACACCTTGGCAACCCTGGACCCAGCCAAGGGCTCCTACCAGATCGAGAACTTTGCGCAGGCATTCGGGGCGCAGTTCAAAGGCGGGCGGCGGCCCCTGGCTTTCGGCACCGATCCGGGGGGAGAGGTGGAGCACCGTATCCAGGCGCCCGTCTCCGAATTCTCAGGGTATAGCAGCCTCTTGGCTGACGTAAGCGACCCCGTCAGCACCGGCCCCAAAACCCCGCCAAGCCAAAGCTACAACTGAACAGGCTACAGAGCTTCTCGCTCCCCCCTCCTTGTCATAAATTTTGTATCATTGTTATTGTTGTTATTATTGTTATTATTGTTATTATTAATTATTATTTAGTTCTATTTTATTTTTTTTCTTCCTAATTATTCTCACTGCCATTTATATTTACCATGAAATTTCACAGCGGTCGGCCTGCGAGGCCGAAGAGAAATGCAATGTGTAGTGTTTTATTTTATTATTTTTCTTCCTTTCCTATTTTTTTTGGGGGGGGGAGGATATGTATTTAGTCGTTTTCCCCTCCCTTCCTCTTTAGTAGTGTTTTAGAGGCCGCTCTGTTAATCGATAGAACAACTTTTTAAAGCAAAAATAGAGTAGCAATGAACTTTTCCCTCCCCCCGTGGGCGCTCATGATTTAGCAATCAGCTTCACAACTGTATGATAACCATGAGATAGCGATGGCAGGGAGTAGCCCAGAACTGAACTAGCAAAAAAAATTAAATAAATAAACAAAAAAAAATAATAATAAAAAAAGGCAGAAAAAAATATGATTGTCTGTTACAAGGATTAAAGTATTACTCAGGAAAAAGTGTAAAGGAAAATTTTATCAGAGGGGCAGAAAGAATGCGTCGAAGAGGTGGAAAATTTGCAAACACCAAGAGGCTTTTTTTTTTTTTTTTTTTTTTTTTTTTTCGTTTGTTTTTTGGGTGATATTTTTATTTTTGTATTCCTCTGTGAATGAGTGCAAAGAATAAGACAAAACTGCTGCCTGCTCTACTACACTGACAACACTTTCCACTTAGCTATATAGAGATTATGGTACTTTTATCTCAATGTGAAACGCTCACATTTCTCTTTCAATAAGGGCCATATATATTTATAAGAATATCTATATGTAAAATACCATATGTAACCTTTCTGGGGACTGGCAGGTGATGTTTGGGGGGGGGGGGCTGAGAGATGGGAGAGGGGAGGTGAAGGGATGGTCTGTCATGTTCCATGCTCTTTTTCTCCCACCCTTTATGTCACAAGAGGGCGCTGTGTGTTTGTGTGTGTGTGTGTGTGTGTGTGTGTGTGTGTGGGTAAATGAGTGCCTCTTGGCCTAGACCAGCTCACAGGACTATTTTGTGCCTCTTTCAGACTCTCTCGTCCCTCTTTTCCCCTCTTTCCTTTCACCTTCCTCTTTTCCTCGCTCAGAGTCCAGTCTAGCACTTTTCTGAACCCTTTATTTTTCTTCTTTTCTTTGTCATTTTGACCCATTCTGATCATGCAGGACGTTATCTCTGTGACTGACATGCTATTTTTTCAGGAGTCAACGATGAGGAATGGAAAGGAGGTGGGCATGGAAGGGTATTTTGCCGGGGGCGGTGGGAATGGGTAGCTTTAGTGACGGGAATATTTGGTGGGTGGGTGTTTTATGGGGATATGAGGAGTCCATACATTCTGATGGCATGGTTTAGTGCGAACGGGGCCTTGAGGGTTTAAATGGAGGGTGGGTTTATTTTGTGTGTTGGGGGGAAAGTTTTGTATTTTATTTTTGAAATGTTCAACTTCTCCTGGATGTATGTATGTGGGACAGGCTTAGAATTGACGGGGTGGAAATGTTTTTTTGTTTGTTTTTCTTTTCGTATTCAATCTGAGAAAACTGTGAGTATCGACCCCCTTTTTAGCATAACAGTTTGGAGTCTTAGTCCAAAACTGACAGTCCGTTGAAGTGTGCCACTCTTGAAAACTGTAATTGCTGTAAGGTTCACTTGTGAAGCAATCCCAAAAAAAAAAAAAGAAGAAAAAAAAGGCAGTACAATGGTTCCGGACATTTCTCGGTGAAAAAGCGTCTTTCGTATGCATGCAGGGTGAAGTATTATCTTCAACTACATTTTTAAGTCATTATGTTTTGTACTGTATAAGTTATATAAGTATTATTGTTTTTTTCCTTCTCAATCAATAACTGCATTGTCTTCCGCCACCACAGTTGGCTGCTGTTGCTCTGTCCTTAATTTACAGTCGTCTTCACTCTTAAAAATAAAGGTGCTAGGTAGGGTTCCTTACACCATGCAGTGGGCGACCCACTTTTGGTTCCCTAAATAACCTTTTGAAATGTTTTTTTTTCTTTAAGGAACCACTTGTGGAATAATTTTTTTAACCCTCTTTTCACAACAGCTATGAAATACAGTTTCCCAATGTTAAGGAGGCCAATGTTAAGGATTTTTTTTAAAGCTATTTTGCTTTCATTTTAATTGATTTGAATTCAAAAATGTGATTGGATTACATATTTCCAGGAACGGCCACTAGGGGGCGAGCAGAAAGGGGTTAAGTACAAACTGTAAATGTTGTATAGAACTGTTATGAAGGTAAGAACTACTTAAGAACCTTTATTTTTAGGAGTGCTTCTTTATCTTTTTATTTTTTCCCCCTTCAGTACTGCTCCTTATGCACTTGCTGATCCTTTAAAGGACGGAAGAAAAGTCTGTTCTCGACTGCGGACGGATCATAGGGAACGAAAAACTGACCACTAGAGCTGCGCTGTGATTTGTAGCGAACCGGGTTGCTCGTTTGAGGCTGGGGTACTCTCTTAAAAAAAAAAAAAAAAAAAAAAAAATTTAATAATGCCGGTAATAATGATGACAAGGGCGTCGATCACTTGAATATGAATCCCATGGCTGACCTCTTCATACCTCATATCACTGATGACACGCGAGCAGGGACACAGGACAGAGTGGGGCGTGTATGTAGCAGGGATGGTGTGGCTTTCAGACATGAAATCCTCTTTTTTTTTTTTTTTCCTGTTTGTTTGTTTTCTTTCCCTTCCAGATCAAAACTTCTCTCTGCTTTGGGGGTTTACTTGGCCAGTCTGGAGCGAATGATCTAGCTAGCTTTAAGCTAACCTTCATTTTACGTACAAGTGCCCAATCTAAAAGAACAGAAAAGTAGTTGTGAAGAATACTCCAGGGTTTTTCAGACTTTTGCTGAATAAAAGTAGTTTTTTGTTTTTGTCCAAACAATGGACAGGTGCAGCTGGTGGCCTTTGGGTTAGGTAGTTGCCCATGCGATCAGAAGGTTGTGGGTTCCAATCCCAGGACTGCCATTGGCACCACTGCGGTACCCTCCCTTTTGTACACAGTGTATATCAAACGTCATGTCTTGGTATGTGTTGGCTAGAACCCAGTAAAAGTGGATGAAGCTTGCATAGTGCCCATGCTGACCACTTTCCACTGGTGCAAGCACCTAAAGTGAGCATCAGAATTACATCATGGAGGAATGGAAGGTGATGTCCTGGTCTGATGAATCACATTTTCTTTTACTTCATGTGGATGCATATGCATTGCTTGCTTGAGCAAGGTACCGTCCCCACACACTGCTCTCCGGGTGCTGCCCCGGTGGGTGGCCACTGCTTCAGTCGGGTGAATAAACCCTGGAGTATTTCTTCAACAGCGTTCTAGACTGGGGTTCCTCTGCCTGGAGCTTTGTTGCCGTTCCGTTCACCATGAAATACGCTTCATGGACAAAGGTATTGACCATCGCACCAACAGGGAGCTTTGTTGCTGTTCTTTTAGCCAGAACTTGGCACTGATCAAGAGACTCAACTGTGAGAACACTGCTGCTGGAACAGTGCTCCTGTTCTGAGAAGTTTAATGGACATGGAGGCCCATAAAGAGCCCCACTGCCAGAGGTGGAGAGTGACAACTGTTCAATACGAATTTTAATGCAACACAACCTGACTTTACCACCTTGAGTTACGGTAATACAGCGTCGTCAGTAGAGATCAAGAATCCGAAAACTTTATTGATCTCCGGAATGCTTATTGGATATTATTGGCTGATGGTGGCTTGCATTGTCTAAATTAGCTAGCATAGAGGTCCTTAATTTGAAGCAAAATAATTAAATGACTCCTGTTACCATTGCATTCAAATAGTAAGGGATACAGTAGCTATTAAGCTGCAGTGTTTCTCAGGAAGCAATGTTTTCTTAGGTTGAAAGAAAAATAAACAGTGGTTTAATTATGCACAAAGTAAGAGAAATTACTCAAGTTATCAGTTTCCACCTCTGGAGGCCACCTTGGTCCTCCTGGTCGGCTCCGTCAGAGATGAACTGGGTTGATGACGGTTCACAGGGCTGTACGTCTCTAACAGTGATAACTAATCAGTCCGTGCTTTTAGTGACACCCTACCCTGATGTGTTGCAACAGATTGCGTTTTTTTTTTTTTTTTTAATGGGGTTTTTTTTTCCAGCGCTCGCTGCGTTTTAGCCCTGAACTTTTTGGGGCTGAAACTTCACATAAACATCTTTTACACTCCTCTTTTCCAGGCTGGTAAACCCCTTTAGTGTTCACCTTCACACTCCCCTCAATGTGATTATTTTCCTTTCCCACCATTCATTCATTTTTTTTTTTTTCTTATTCTTGTTTACATTCAATGTTTAACAACACTACAAATTTTTCTTTCCCTTGTTGGATTAGCATGTAATTTTTTTTTTTCCTTTTTCCAGACCCCTTTTGCCACCACACCAAATTTGTAGCTAAAGTTCTTTCTCTTTTCACCTGTCTTATTTTATTACAGATTCTTGTGATCTGATTCACAGGGCTATACCTGTCCATTTGAATTTATTGTTTAGGACAAAATAAAAAAAAGTACTGTTATCAGTGGGTGCGTCTCTGTTCATTAATCGCTTTATGTTGCTCAATTAATGATAAATTATTGAGTCTGTTCAGTTATGGTCTTATGAAACTTTTATACACATTATAAACTATTACTTATCAGATGTTTTAATAGTAGTTTAGTCACTAACTTTGTCATCAACTGGACTACGTATTCAGCAGCTCGTAGTGTCTTACGTTGTTCCGGCTGGTGCTTTGACCTCTGCTATGACAGCTTTATGCAGTTTGTGGGTTGGTTAGTAACTCTTACGTAAATCCCACTGCCCTTCTGGGCTTTTTATCAGGGTGTAAAAAGGTAAAGGTGAGTGTACGCTCTAAACTGATGCACATGTGTTCAACTCTGTCTCTGCCCATTGTTTATCACAAGACTGCCCAGTTCCCACCCAGCCCTCGTCCTCTAATGACCGAAAGAGCTTTTCCAATGCTGCCGTCACTCCTACAAAGTAAAAACCATCTCCACAATGGGAATTTTCTAAAAAAAAAGTTAGATTTTTAGTAATTGGAGTTTGTTTCGTCCATTCATCATGAAGTATGCTTTATGGACAAAAGTATTGGAAAACCTGACCATCACACCAACAGGGACTTTAATGACATTGCATTCAAATACATAGACTTTAATATGGAAGCCGCTTCTGTAGAGCATTTATGAGGTGCTGGATGGGGTCGAGGTCAGGGCTCTGTGTGGGTCAGTCAACCTCTTCAACACTGAACTCCTCCAGCCACGTCTTTATGGAGCTCGCTTTGTGCACTGGGACACAGTCATGCTGGAGTAGAAAAGGTTCTTCCCTAAACTGGGTCCATAGAGTTGGAAGCATGGCGTCGTCCAAAATGTCTTGTTCTGCTGAAGCATTAAGATTTCCCTTTACTGGAAGTAAGGGACCTGGCCCAAACCCTGAAAAGCAGGAGTGTTCCAAACTTTTTGTCCATATAGTGTATATAAAGCATCAAGTCTTAGAGGGTTAGAACCCACCAAATATGGTCCAAGAAAGGTCAGCTGGTGAAAATAATCCATGTTTGCTTTGTGCTAGAACACAGTGCATCACAACTTGCTGGAGGAATGGAAGGTGATGCCTGGTCTGATTCATCAGTTTTTCTTTTGTATCGTGGCCTTTCCGATGCATGTGCGTTGCTTGCTTGGAGAAGACATATAATGGCACCAGGATGCACTTTGTGATGAAGGCAAGCCAGCAGAGGCAGTGTGATGCTCTGAGCACTGTTCTGTTGGGACACCTTGGCTCCTGCATTAATGTGCATGTTACCTAGATGCACCTAAACTTGGTTGCAGACTAAGTTCACTGCTTTGTAGCTGTGGTATTCCAGGCATTTGCTCATTTCAGTTGGATAAAGAGCTTTGCCACTCTGCAAATATTGTTCAGAAATGGTTTGAGGAACGTGGCAGAGTTTAAAATGTTGACTTGGTCTTCAGATTCCCCAGATCTCAGTCTGACCAGGCATCTGTAGGATGTGCTGGAAATTAGTCTAAGCTATGGAGACAGCTTACAGGATTTAAGGGATCTGGTACTAATGCCCTGGTGCAGAAACCACAGCACCTTCAGAGGTCTTGTAGGGGCCATGACTCGTAAGAACTACTTTGGTGGCAAGAGGGGCGCCTGCACAATATTAGGCAAGTGCTTTTAACACAAGCTTGTATCTCCAATTTTGCAAATGTAAAATTAGTAAAGAGAATAATGTTCTAGATTATTAAGTTTTATTTCTATATGGTGTGTGGAAAGTTACAGAGCAAAGAAAAACTGCTTTAACCTGGAAAACTGAGAAAAGGATCATACGTAACCTGAGCCTTAAAGACCCTTCAGCATATTGTCATTAAACAAACAGGTCATTGATGGATAAAGATCTAAACCTTTACAATAATGGACTCTTTAAGGATGATTGGTGGTGTGGGCTTAACCTGCCCTGCCATATACAAACCCATAGTATTTGGCTGCCTGGTCTTCACAATAGAGTTCTGTTAAACCCCAATCAACAGAGATTTCTGAGGGCCTGAGAAGAGTTGTTGAAGCGCATTAGACCGGAAAAAAAGTTTACAAAAGGATCTCTTAAGGCTTGGGCCACATTCAGTCCACAGTTGAGCAGGCTGACATGTACCACCTAGATTCTAGAAACATAAAAACTCCAGTGGCAGGTTTGCATTTACAGACATTGTAGATAACACCTGTGTTCATATATCTACCATTAAAGGAAAAAAAAAAAACAGGAAGAGTATACATGGAACAAACCACTGTTCTCCGCAAAAAGGCATTGCCAGCTAATGATCATCTGAATGTTCCATACTTCTTAAAAATAAAGGTTCCTGAATGGTTCTTGGCTTGGATGTGTAGTTTCAGTAGAAAACGAAACTTTAACTGCTACGGAATATTGTTTTGAACCCTTAAAGATAGCTTCCATTTGCACATCTTAGAAAATTAAAAACAGTAAAAAAATAAAATAAAAAAAAACCCCATTGAAATATGGAGAAAAGAGCTACATGCTAGCACCATCAGATTCCAGCTATGGAGCATGGCGGGGAGAGTTTGACCATTTTTTACTTGCATTCCTAGCTCTGCACAGGATTGATCTACATCTGCAGAGTAAGGTTTCAATTGAGGGGCTTTCCATTACAGGAGGTTCCACACATACGTTAGCCAACAATGACCGTTTCTTGAAGGATATTATATGTTCTTTTTTGTTAAATAAGACCGCTTATTAGTACTTCCTCATATCACATTTTTCGGGTCATTCCAAATGGTTCACGAACCTTTTATCACAACCACATCTGGTTGTAGGAATGTAATTACAAACGAGTCTAGACCAGTCGTCACGCTTGTCCTTGAGATATACTTTCCTGCAGGGATTAATTCTAACCTGTAAACCCCCCCCCACACAAACATGTGTATTTATGTATATATATATATATATGTGTGTGTGTGTGTGTGTGTGTGTGTATATATATGTATATGTATATATATATATATATATATATATATGGTAGTTCACTTTGACTTTGACTTCCCTTTTAAATAGCTCAGATAGCAGATTATGACTTATGACTGGAACCAGATCCCACAGGAGGGTAGATCTCCAGGACCATTGTGCTCATTGCCCTAGAGTAGTTTGGCCTACTGCCTCTATTTAAGACTCTGTTTCTTGTGTTCTAATTCAGTATTTTTTGTTCTTTTTTCCATTGCAGAGCACTCTTTTCAGAGGAACGGTCCCCTTGTGGCATATCTGATTCAGCATAGAACACTTAGGAACAATTGTGTTCCCTCCACTTCCCCATTACTGCTCATAAGGAATCATGCAACTTCCCTGTGTGTGTGTGTGTGAGAGAGAGAGAGACATATGAGTGTACTCTCATGGTTTGTTGACTAAATATTGGTTCTTTTTGAGGTATGTGGGTGTGGGTGTGTGTTCAACGTCTTTCACGGCTTCTGTATATGATCATTAATTAAACATTTAAAAGTGAATTAGGCGTTTGCTTCATCCAGTTCTTTTACTTGTGGAGAAACAGAAGTTGGAAAAAAAGACATTGATTGTGACATTGAGGAAGTTAGACCGACGGCGGACAAACAAAGATATCGCGAACTTGTTAGTTCAGTTCCAGTCAATTCAGAGCAATACTCACTTCTATGCTTTGCTCAATGTGTTTGTGTAGTGAAATGGAAAGGCTTTCTGAAAAAAAGGTCACACGTTTCTTTGTAGTTGCTCCAGTTTTGTGCGGTTTGTGAAAGGTGCGAGTGGATTGTGTGGGTTGTGTAATGGAGAACACCTCAGGCCTAACGGAGTGTGCTAGTGAGCTTTTTGGCACTTCTATGAGAAAATTTTGGGAATGGCTAGGAGTTCTGCATGAATAGCTCACATAAGGTTGTGAGATCACATTGACAGAACACAAATAACATTAACAAATAACAAATTAACAACACATATGTTCCAGGACTGTATCCTTATTGAACCGGTGTTGCAGTGGAAAAACTGCAAAATTTCTAGAATGAATTTCAATAGATTTGCATGGTGGGTAGTCTTGCACCCCACAGTGGGTGGGAGAGGTGCAGTCCGGCCTTGTGTGGTTGGAGTTTGCATGTTCTCCTCGCGGTGGCGCGGGTTTCCTCCAGGGTCTCTGGGTTCTCCCACAGTTTAAAAATGTGTGTGTCAGGTGAACTGGGGTTCTAAATTGACCATAGGTGTGAGTGTGTGTGTCAGCGGGCAGCCGACAATGGCGGCCGGGGAGCAGTGTGTGGGGACGGTACCTTGCTTCAGGGTACCTCAGTGGTATCATTGGCAGTCCTGGTATTCAAACCGATAACCTTCCGATCCCAGGGGCAACTCCCTAACCACTAGGCCACCAGCTGTCCCCATTGGGATTAGCTCCCGAGGCCCCCTGACACTGGTTAGGTTAAGTGGCAGCAGGTGAAGCTTCCGTGGGGTCGGGGATCTGATAATGTGCTCAGTGAGTGTACATATTGTGTAAAACCCAGCAAATTAGCTGTGCCTTATACCCTCGTAACATCACCACACACACTACCGCTCCTGTTCTGAGAATGCTCCGTGTTCACTGATATTGCTATGGTGGTCTTGTTCCACTGATCCATGGAAGGAAAGGAGGGGCTGTTGAATTGGGCAGTAAAAGATGGGCTCGTAGCAACTTTATGGTGACCAGTGAATGTGAATATAAGATATAAGGTGTTTTTACACGCCACAGTAGGTTTCAGACTTTTATTGCATGTTTTTTTGAAACCAGTTGAGAAATATATTGACAGGTATGTCATAACTTTGCATGGAAAATGTTGCTTAATGAAGAGTTTCCACTGTAACAGATCAAACAGACCAAGACAGGCCATATTTTATGTCACGTCACCTCTTATAGATGTACATACATATATTTATCTTCACGATGAGGTCTGAAGTCCATGCACAAAGTTAAGTAACTATATGACCGATAAAGGCACACCTGAACCCAGTGTGCCTTTATGCAAACAGTGATGTTGGCCTATATTTCTCATAAAAACTTTGTTGGTGCAACACGACTCAGTGTAGAAGCCAGAGATGAAATATGATGAGCAGCTTCGTGGACAGCTGCTATGGATTGTTTTTATCTTTATTTGTATATATAAGTTTGGTACAGTTTCTGATAGGGTAGCCAGCAGTGTTTCTCCATGCATAAAGCTGTCTTCCTGGG
>JBBIGA010000027.1:6434903-6448181 GCA_037576975.1 Alestes dentex | reverse complement strand
TTTTCCTCATTAAATAAGATGTGATTCAGGTGATCAGTAATCAGTCCCTCATAAAGCAGAATGAGGTGCTTGTGTAGCAATTTAACAGACTCTGGCGTGGAATCGTTGTCTTACTCATAAAGACGCTGATTTAAAAATAAATTGCAGTGGTCTCTCTTTTTTTCTGGAGTTGTATGAATCATCAGTACGTGATCAGCTTACCACACCAAACGACTGAGTTTAGAGAGAACTGTCAGATATCTTCAAATATTTTCACTACTGTTAAAATCAAATGTATTAGCTGTTATTTCAAATATTCATGGTCAGAACGATCATTTTCTTCCATTGGTTTGGTCGCCGTGTTGTGCAATTATGTCCTGGCCTTGAACACATTACGAGTAGAATGAAGTTGGGTGCCTATGAGGGTTGCGTGTTATTGATAGTACATCCACGTATCCTCTATTTTGACAAAATATGCTGTGCTTTTCAGTCAGCATGGCTTCAGACAAATTCTATCATTCAATAAAAAGTTATTTATTCTGATAAGACAAACCTTTATAAGTCTCACAAGTGGGAAATTTGCTTTGTCATGGCAGAAAGTGGACAGAACAAAGATTAGTGATTAAGTAATCACTAAAATGGTCTTAGCTCCAACCCACTTAGAAGTAAAGATACGTTTTATTAAAGACCTGCTGGTGCAACTGGTCCATGGGTCAAATGGACCTTTGCGTGAATTAGATTTTTTTTTTTTTTTTTTTTTTTTTTTACCAAACCATTTCTGTAAGTTGGAGAGAACAAAAGCACGGTGGGAATAAAAAGGACATATGAAGAGGTTTTGCATCTAAGAGTATGTTAATCCTTCCTGTAGCAAACTGCCATAAGACCCATAAACAGCATGAGATTAGAGACCCTTAAGGAATAAAAGGTTGAACAGCAGGCAACTCAGCATCGAGCTGGCTTGGTGAATGACAGACTGAAAGGGTCAGCCCAGCCCTCATTCACACTCTCTTACTTTAAAAAGGTTTGGATTTTTTTGCCCTCGTTTCACAAATGTGTTTCATGGTGTGGAGCCAAACTGTGACCGATTTTACACACAAAGGGCATTATAACAATAGAGAGAGAAAGAAAGTCTGACCAGACCTAATGGTCCTTCACTCAATTTGTGACTGCTCTGGTTACGTTACCATGGCAATTGGATGAAGATATGACACACAGAGCAGGTGTGGCTGATGAGGTCGAGTGTTGCTTTCCAACACAAGGAGAATAAGCGATCGCATATTGTAAACATTTGAACTAAATAAATGTTTAAATAAACTTTTAAAGTAGCCTAGCACACCGTGTTATTAAAGACATCTATAAGCTCATAAGTAATGCAGATTGGAAATAGAACCTTGATAGAACACCATGCAGATCATGCAGATGCACAGAATTAATATTAATAGCTTACCTATTCTGACATCTTTTTCTAACTATGAATAAGGTGGATGGCGTGAGGTTCAGAGCATTTTGTTTACAGGTGAAAAACTACAGCTAATCATGTTTCAAGAGCACCGCCTCAGTTCTTGATCTCCATAATAGAGCTATAATAAGACGGCACTGAGAAGTTCATGTTTGGAAAGACAACAGCAAGGGGCTGAAACGTCTGTAATGATGTCATTAGCCCTTCAGTAGGTGACTGATCAATCAGGGCAATGATTAGTCCTAGCTAGCATACGGCACGCACATCATTAGTCAAAGGATACTGTCTGCAGCAGGGTGGAAGTCAAGGGGGGGGGGGGGTGATGGATTGGTGGCTGTTTATCACAAGAAGAAAGTGTGTATATGTGTGTGTGTGTGTGTGTGTGTGTGTGTGTGTGTGTGTGTGTATTTGTTTGTGTGTGTGAGTGTGTGTGTATGTGTGTGTGTGAGAGAGAGAGAGAGAGAGAGACAGACAGACAGACAGAGTGTGTGAGTGTGTGTATGGGTG
The DNA here is from genome assembly GCA_037576975.1 of Alestes dentex. Lineage (NCBI taxonomy): Eukaryota > Metazoa > Chordata > Actinopteri > Characiformes > Alestidae > Alestes > Alestes dentex. The sequence goes on along the minus strand of JBBIGA010000027.1, from coordinate 6,446,236 downwards.
CTCTGTGTCGTTAAGAGACATGCCGGGTGGCTAATGCGGCCAGTTAGCAGGAATGTCACAAAGCAATCTTGTATGTCATAAGAGAAAATAAAACTGGGTAACACTCAATCATGGGTCTCTGTAATGAAAAGCTTTCAAGTTTTCTTCCCCTCAAACTTCTTTCTAAACCTTAAATGGTGTTTTTTTGAAGGTTACCAAGAAACAAATTGGCACTGGTCATCAAGTTAGTGCAACCCAGATAGTGGACTTTATCAAACTGCCAAAAAAGTTATGCCTGTTTGTGCGAGTTCCAGCCCCAGATGCTCCACTCTCAGAGGTACATAAACCATTAGATGGACAGTATACTAAATGCTGTATATATGAAATCTGAAACTGTGACAGCTACACTGGTGTAGAGAAGGGTTCTGCAGAGCTTTCACTGGGGAGGACCCAGGCAGCAGGGGTTGGACGTAAGGATTGGACACAAAACAAGCACATATTAGAATTGTAATGCAGTTAGGTGGCATCCAATCACCATTAAGGTCTTAAGATGGTCTTAGGATCTTAGGGCAAGCATGTAGCTTGTCCAGTTTGGAAATCAGCAGTGCTCAAAACAAGCAAAAATGATACTGTAGTGAAAACTGTAAATGCTGTTTTGACTGAATGCAGTCAACATAGAAACAAACAAAACTATAGCTGTGTTCGAAAAGTGCACTTGTTCACTCGTTCACTACATAGTGTTTGCTATATAGGGAGGTTAACGAGTGAACAAGGGGAGGTGGAGTTTACTTCATTTGGGACATTCGGGGGATTACGTTTTTACTAACTGTTGCTTAAATAGTGCGCCGGATCTTGGCAATTTATCTCTGTCGCATAAACACATGTCTTATCTCTCCATGTGGACCTATGACATGGCTAAGCCTGATATCATTAAAACGATATGTGATTTAAAGACAAAAGATTTCATACCGTTGGTTCCACGGGATTTAATTCATTACCATAACATTATAAACTTGAACAACAAAACACTCCTCACATTTGTGCATGACGTTCTCCATTGCTGCTCCTCTTCTTGACTTTCGCGGGATAACAGTAGTGTGGCGTGTGTACACTACTGTTCACTCATTCACTATGTAGGGGACAGTAAAAGAAACCCGCAGTGCATGATGGTATATATGTATTCATGTAGTGTACAGTGTCTGGACACTAGATTTTGGTGTCGCGCTGCGATACTGTAGTGCACAAACTAGTGGGTGAAATTGACAGTTGGAATTTCGAACAACACTACAAAACTAACTACTACATAGTGCCCTACATAGTGAACGAGTGCACTTTTCGAACACAGCTTATGTGTACCTCTAGACTTGGGTTTGGGTTTGAGAGATCATACCACTTCGTTTCATGGAGGTCTGTTTTGTGGCATCACTTCAACAACTTGCATTTTACATGAAAGTCGGAAATTCTTGGCTACCAAATCAATCAACAGTCAGAAGTCTGGCTGGCGAGGCATATTTTGTGTTTACTTTAAAGTCGAGGGAACAGTTGCACCATAGGTTGCCTGCTGAATAAGACTTTTCTTGCACATTCATAGTATAGCCATGATACCTAGGCCTTTCAGGCACACAGAGATAAAGAGAAAAAGATAGGCATGAAAGAGAGAAACCAAAATAGAGAGAGAGAGAGAGAGAGTCGGTGAGAGAGAGGTGACTATGTTTCAAAGTATCTCACTCTGGCGCAGTGAGTGCTCTTTTATCTGCATGCTCCACATTCTGGCGCTGCGGAGTGCTACAAGGCCCCAGCTGAGACTGCTACAACAGGGTCCAAAGATTTCTTTTGTCTAGCTGTGAACCACGGGCAAACATGAAGGACAACATCCTCTGACAGGCACGTGCATTCACGAGGAGGAACAGAGGGACAAACAGAGTGAAGCAACACTAAGCATTTGCCAAAGAGCCCAGATTGGTGGCTCAGCAAGTCCCTAGCCAACAGTAGTGTCACTTCAATTTATTCCAAAAAAATAAGAAAAAAATAAGCTAAAATCAATCAGAATGAGACAGCAAAAACATCAGCTTTGGCCCAAGAAAAGAAAAGAAGAGAACCTTAATGATGACATGCCAGCAAGGTGGTTTGGTGTAATCATTAAGACAAAGTGCATGTTGTCAAAACAGGGATGATCTCCGTTTTTCATTCCATTTCCCCTGCAGGCCTTCAGGCCTGGCTGACATCTTGCTGAAGAATTGCTCCAGAACACGAACAACAGGCCCAAATCAAATATTTATCCCCAGAAAGCCATCAAACCTGTGACCCACTATGAGTCACCAAGGAGCATAGGAAGAGCCCTGCTGGGTTTTAAACCCCTGAGGCAAGGCTGAGTGACGGCACCCATCATCTCATCCTGCATCATATCCGGATCAGGAGGGATGCAAGAGAAGGAGGCTGGCGGCAGAAGAGCCACAGAGAAGACATGAAAAAAAAGAGAAACCGAGAATGAAAAGAGAAGGGCAGGTGATGTGTTTCCAGCCATTTGTCCCTTGAGGACCCTTCCACCCTCTGGTGGGGATTGCCTTAGCAGACTGCTTTAAGTACATTAAGATGCTGTGCCTTACACAGTGGCGCAAAATATCCATTCATGAATTAAACATGAAATCAAGTTATTCCATCCGCTGGTCGGTTGGCTAGAACAGATCTTACATTTGCATTTTGTTGGCTGGGTGTCATTCCCCTCAGCTGGCAGGAAAATACATTACGATAACAAAAAAAATTCCTGATGTGAATTCCAGCTTGTAGTAAAATAAAAATATCACTTCACTTCACGAGGGCCCATTCTACAACCACACCCTTTACCAACAGGTGCATGAATTCTAGCATGTAGCAATGCAGTATCCACCAACAAACACTGACAGTCAAATAGGTCTTAGTAAAAATCTCAAGTACTAAATGTAGCACAGTCATGGGATGCAACCTTTGGCAGGATGTAAAACATCTGCCCTGCTAGATCTGCCCCAGTCAACTGTGAGTGCTATAATTGTGAAATGGAAGCATCTAGGAGCAATAACATCTCAACCGCAAAGTGGCTGACCATGCAAGGCCACTCTGAAGCACGGAGTATGTAAAAACCATTGATCATTTGTTGTATCACTCATTACAGTATTCCATAATACCGTCATAAGCAACATCAGCAGAAGTGTGTTGTGAGCTTCATGACATGCACTCAAGCCTAAGATCCCTATACATAATGTAAAACATGCTGCCACTGGACTGGGACGCAGTGCAAATGTGTTTTCTGGAGTGATGAGTCACCATTTTCAAGTCATCTGGAAGTCTGACAGACTTATCTGGCTTGAACGGTGCCAACTGTGACTGTGTTGAGCTGGCACCAAGCAATGAGAGGTAAAAGGAGGGATGAGAACCCCCTGGTGAGAAAACTATTCATATCCCTCCACAAATCTGCCTATGCCCAGATATAACAGGCGGTACAAGTGCAGGGTTGTTGATCTAAAAAACGATGTACAACTGCCACAAAAAAAAAGCCACAAAAAATTGTTTGTTCACTTACGAATCTGAAAATCCAGTTAACGTCCTGTTTTGTGAGTTTCCCTCGCACTAATATTTATTCCATCCTGAGGAGCAAAAAGGTCTGCTTCAGCCAGGGACCTCCAAAATGGGAGCAAATCACATTGAATGGCTTCTGTGGAGAGAAAAAGTTTTCCTGGATTTGGGCACTTGTAATGTGAAAAGTCTGCTCGAGGCATCAGATGTGAAAGCCTGTAAATCCAGGACTCAGCAGGATGTGGTGCTTTTGAGAGGTCGGTGGGGGACAGTAAATTTTTGGGCCAAGTGGGGACCCATCGCTCAGCACAGATGGTCACAAGATGAAATGAGGCATAAAAGCAGGGTCCTGGACAAGTTCTTCCCATGTGGACTTTTTCCATGAAGCAATGCTCAAAAGGGAGCAGTTGTCATCTTGATGTCTGCGCCAAAGTATCAAACCTTGCACCTATGAAATCTGGCTGCCAGAGCCTTCATCTGCTCGAGCAGGACAAATCGCTGTGTGTCTCTGGCGCCGACTGTGACTCTGACTAATGCAAGACATGAGAAAGCTCAGCGGTAAATCAGCACATGGAGCTTTGAGAGGATTCATGCAGATAACACATGGTTAATCCCTTTTGGTCTGTAACTTGCAAGCCATAGGAACATGTTGCTACTGTATTGGATAACAAGAAATGGCCCCCTACAAATATGCCTGATTGCACATTTGTGCAGCGGTGCATAATGTCTGGAAGTGTTTTAGTCACTAGTGCATAGTGTGTTTCCTCATGTAACAAAGGGCCAAAACATTGCGGCTGGACAAATGGAAAGGAGCTCTATGTGGTGAGCAGTTTGGAAGAGTGGCTCTATGTAAGCACTGCTCATTATCTACTTTAGACAGGTTTGCCGTCGATGAAAACCCATTGCGCTCTTAGATAACCACTTTGCCAATAGAAGCCATCCTGCAATCTTCTTTGAGATGGGTGCGAGAGGCGCGTTAAGAATTCTCATGAGCCTTTAGGAGGTGCCCCCTCCCCCACACTCTCCTCTTCAGGTCTCGTCCATAGCCATTCATCAGGGAATCCTCAAGGCCCCCTCCGGGGAAGCAGAAAGGAGTATGGAAAGGTCAGAGACGCCGGTGAGGGATTGCCAGTAATGAGACTTCTTAAAGGTTACCTGCATTAGATCAACACCAATCCACTTCCGTCTGCCTTTCCCGCACACAAAGGTTTTAAGAACATAAACGGACATAAATCGTCCTGCTTTGTGTCTTCCCCTGAAGCTCCCACAAGATGAAGACTCACTTTGTTATTTCTTGATTATCATAGTTCTCTTGTTTGAAAAAAAAAAAAAAAAAGACGAAAAACCTACTTTTAATAGTTACATCAGACTGCATGAGGAAGATCAAGGAGTTAAGTGTTTGTCTGTTCTCCAAACATTCCATTCTGTTAGTTGCAGAGTGAGGGGCATGAGACCCATGAAATCACTCTTGTGTTTTTTTGAGATGCAAGTAATATTACTGTTTTTTATTGCCATGCTATTCACATGTAATTTCTTAATCATTCAATAAATAATGTGATATAAAGAGGTGTTATGCTTGATGTAGAAGCCATGCAGGCAAATATAAATGAAAGGCCACTTAGTAATTTCCAAAAGGAGTAATTGATTTGGTATTAAATGTACACACATTTTTTCCACCCAGTAGACACTTGATGAGCTTAAGCAACATGCTGCTGAGGAGATGGCACTGAGCTGGGGATTTGTGTTTAAACTGGAGCAGAGCAGTTCTGACTTTCACCTGCGAGCCTGAAAAGAGCCACATGAATCCTCTCAAAGCTTCGGCACGATCAAAGGGAGAGTGGGCAGCTTTTGAGTTTTTAATTACCCCCTCTCATCATCCAAAGCATTCTAGACTCAGAGCACAACACCGCCTCTGTAACTGCTCTCAGAAATGCCTGCCTACTTACAACCAAGCGGCAATCGTCTCCGTTTCACATGCGGCGCCATCCTGTTTAATGCATATCTCTATGCTCTATGTCTGTCTGCTCAGTGCTGCTAATCAGGTTCAAATGTGATTTTTCTGGCTTATATTAGCTGCTCTATTGATATTCCACTGTAATTTTGTGCAAGTAATTACAAATTAATGCTACATTCTATACACAGTGTAGTAGAAGAGTATTCTGATAAGAAGAGTACAGCAGTAAATGAATATGCGAGTTCCTAAAGCTTCAGTGGCTCAACAAGCTGTAAAACAAAAATGCTATAAGAAGAATCCCGTTTTTATGTTTCAGCTCAGCATTTACACTATTCTGGAACTGCTCCAGAGTAACCTCTCCCACCCAAGCCTATCAGTCTCTACCCATCAGGTGAGCTTTGGAAAATTCTTACACTTGAACAATCAGTGCTGGCACCTCCAAAGGATGTGTGCTCACCCCACTGCTCTTCTCACTGTAACTTCATGGATCCCTCAGTCAAAATCCTGAAATGGCTGGCTCTTTGACAACTGGGTCTCTGGAGCAGTCAAAACAATTTGGGAGAGGAACACATTCCAAACTAGAGGTAACCAACATTGGTCCTGGAGATCCATCATCCAGAAAAGTCTACTGTAGTTCCAGCCACAATCTGTGACATCTGCTCTGGTTAATGAACCACTTTAGAAGCCCCTGATTGTCTGGAGCATTAAATAAGTGGAAGGAAGCAGCATATTAGATGCAGGTTGACTAAAACATGGCAGGAAAGAATATCTCTAGGAGGAAGGTTGGTGACCACTGCTCTTGACAGTGGTGATGAGGTTGCATGATTCGTTGATAAGCCCTCATCCCTGCCAGCCCTCACCATCTTCAACAAGACTGTGATGGCTGTGGAGTCCTTAAAGTTCCTGGGACCAATCACCCCTGGTGATCAACGTCCACTCCATCTCTGGTAATGTATTACACAGCCATTAGAGCCTGTCGTCATCAGAGTCTGGTCCCGCTGTGACTATTTATAAACCAAACTGTATTCTCAGGTCTACCGAAACCTTTCTACTCCTCCAGGACCTTGAGGCATGCAGAGAAAATAATTGCAGACCCATCATTCCTGGGTCATTACTTGTTTCAGCTCATCTCCTCAGGCAGGAACTTTAATGAACCGTGTCACTTCAGCATGTCATTAAAGTCGTTGAATACATTTTTATTCCCAAATGTATATTTGCGAGAATTTCTACAGGTATGGATGTGAATGTGTGTGTAAGAGACCGAAGGTATGGATGATATTACTGTATAAGCACTGTCAGTTAGGGCAAAAAGAAGAATGTTTTATTTATTTATTTTTATTTATAAACCCTTCTAGTCACGCATGAACACACCACAGCACAATGTGAACAGTGTGAAATTCTTTCTCTGTATTTAACCTATTCACCAAGTGAAGCAGTGAGCTTCCGCCAACGAGGGACGCCTGAGGAGAAGTGTGTGTGGACAGTACCTTCCTCAAGGGAACCTCAGTGGTGACACTAGCAGTACCCTTGAGCAAGGTACCATGAGAATGTGAGGTTCTGACGTTCTCGATTATTATTAGGCTACTCTTCTTTCTTTGTTTCAGATCACTGGTTTACATGCGCAAAAGGACATTTTTGCAACAGCCAAAAGCAACACTGCCCTCACTATGATGCGTAATATGTGCACTGCCCATGCTTTCTGTAAGCAAACACTGTGCCAACCCTGGGGCCGCCATGGTCCTGTTTTTCTGTTTCAGCTTTGATAGAAGCAAATTAAAGTAGCGTAGCATATTTGGCTGCAAATCCTGTGTAAGCTAGAACTATATCAAGCCCGTGACCCACTGTCATCATTTTGCTTTGCCAAGCCTGTAAAGCAGCCAATGTCAGTTAGCTTTCTTTTTCAGAAGGCTTCTGATTCAAGCCTCTCAAGAGAAATGCAAGTGAAAAGTATGACTTGATGAACTCTTTGGTTTCCCTGGCAGTGTGTTTTGGGATTTGGGATACAGTTAGTATAATTGCGCTGTTGTTTTCTCTGAAGAGTGGCTGGTGATACTTTTAGCCCTGCACTGTGGGAGTTGTTGGTAATTTCAGGGACAGCTGGCTTGGAGTTTTTCTTCACAGTTCTGATCATTTTTCTACAATGCAATGCAGCTGCGTTGCTTCATCAGTTGAGAACTGGTTTGTACAACATTGTTTGTTTTTGTTTTTTTTGAAAGACCAAATGGAACAACACATTCACAATACACATTAACATACCCTAATGAACATTAAACTGTTCCAGTTTAATAAAGGGTATCCCTTATCCATCAGGGATGAGAAGGAGATGTTGGTGATTTCCAGTTAATTACTAGTAGTCTTCTTGCCAGTAGAGTGAGAAAAGCTAGGGCGTTTTATTGGATGTAGAAATGGAAGACAATGAGGGCAAAGACTTTTGGCTCTACTTCTTCCTCCACTAACTCTGATAAAGTGTCAAATATCGCTGTTCAGTATTTATATAAAGATGAGCGAACCCAGAGCATGTGTATAAGGTTTGTGGAGTTTGTTAACGCCTTTCACACGTAGGAGTAACGTTTTCATAAAACTTTGACAGCCGGGCCTTAATCTAATATACACAGTGTTAAAACAGCAGTATTAATGTCTCACTCTGTACATTTCGGAGCAACATAATCTCTTCAGACAGCACACACCCAATGATTTCAATTCTGCTCCCATGATTTGAATGCAACCCCAAAGAGCCATTCAGATGGGTGGTTTCAGTAAGGGAAACCAGAGTTCCCTGTCAAAAATGTCTTCCTCTGAGTGGTTTTTTTTTTCATGAACTTAACATCTAACTGACAATTCCACACCACCCTGAGCTGATTACTTTCACTGCAAAGTGAATAAGCTTTTTCTTGGAATTGAGTGATAAACCTTTTCTTGGAACTGGGGTGTTTGCGATAAAACTCACACACTTCACTCCAGAAATAAAATGCTGGGAAGCTTTTTCAGTGCGTACGCTTATACTGTGAAGGTCTTAACGCCTTGACAATGCCCTAATTATTTGTGTAACCCGTCAAATAAGTCTAATTCTTTGTACTACACACTGCTCCTGCACTTTTTTATTCATCTGTCTAATGCTCTTCACCTTAAATAATGTCACACAGGGGAGAAACGAGATGGATACTCTTTCCCACAGACAAACCCATTATGTCAGACTATATCTCAATTACAAGTCCAACTCCAAAGCTGTCACATAATTAAGAAGGGATAATAATGTAGGGAGACTGGAGTGATATTAGGAAGTCATTAAAATCTTGACGGTGAACCTAAAAGGGGCTGTGTAATAAAATTCAGGCTTCCATCTTTTCAGTGGTATAATAGTTTTCTTTTCTTCTCCTTTTTGGTTGTTTGACTACTCAGTTTCTGTCTGCTCTCCATAAACTGCTTCTTTGACATTACAGGAACACAGGAGACGCACCGACTGAAACAGTCTATTCAGTTTTCACTTTTTCAGATCAATGCTGATATCATGGTGGTACCATGGTATATTGTGACATGCATGTTGAACTAAAAGAAGTAACGCTTCAATGTTGGCCTATGGTGATTTGAGATGAGCCAGAATGTTAACTGTATAAGTTTCCTGGGGCTATACTAGTTGAAATTCTTCCTAATCTAATGTTAACACCAAGCAGGGTGGTGGTGGCCAGGATACTTGTCTCTGGACCAAGAGGTCATGGGTTCGAATCCTACCTACAGCATACCACCACTGGGTTCCTGAGCAAGACCCTCAACCCTAAATTGCTCCAGGGAGACTGCCCCCTGTAGTTAGGGAATGGAAGTCGCTTTGGATAAAAGGGTCTGCTAAATGCAGGAAATGTAAGAGGTTCCATCCATCTAAGCCACTTTTCCTAACCAGGGTTGTGAGAGGTGCTGGAGCCCATGCCTGTGTTCATAGAGTAGGATACAGGAAAACACTCTGGACAGGTCACCAGTCCATTGCAGACACACAGACAGACACACTCACACCTAGGGATGTCTGGCAAGTCCAGTTCATCTGACGTAAATGTCTCTGGACTGTGGGAGGTAACCAGAGCACACCACACAAAGAACCCTCAACCAGCTGGGAATAGACCCCAGGACCTTCTGGCTCCAAGACAACAGTGCTACTTTTGCACTAAAAAGAACAAAGATGCAACATACAAACAGTGTAAATGTCAAATTGGTAATCTTTCACCCCATTGCTGAAAGGCTCATCTTTCAGCAGTGCTGCTCTATAGTGAGTTCCAGTCTGGGGTAATGTTAGTACAGACTGTTACGGAGGGAACAAATATCGGCCACTTGGGGTTAATGACACCCTTCGGCGTATATCTACCCTTTAGCCTCGCAGTCCACTAGTCATGCTTCACTTCTCTTTTACTCCTCTGCAGGGCCTCCACTGGGCAACTGCATGGGGCGATGCATCAAATCAAGAATCCCAGACATACAACATGCTTTGATCAAAGTAAGACACTGAAAAAAGCTGAAATATGTAACTCTTACTGAATATCGTAAATATAGAAATAAATATATGCATATTTTAAATATATCATATTTAGGAACATATTTATACATATATTATAAACATCAAATAAGGATTATGGGGCACCTCTGTTCAGTACTGATATAGTCACAAAGTATCAGCAGATGCTTAAAAATCAGATGTCGCTATACGATGGGGAAAAAATAGTATTAGTACTTCTCTACTTTTTAAAGTTTAAAGCAAGTTCTTATCCCTGCAGTTTTCAGCAGTTTGATTCAAACATAAAAAATGTAAAATATCATCTCGACTGCTCTAATGGGCCACAAGGTGAACACAGCACTTTTTAGCGACTGTAGCTTTGCAACGTTGCCTTTCATTTTTGCGGCCTAATGGCCGTAGCTCCTCCTGACTAGCCTTTTAAACAAAGTCCAGCTTAGTCCATCAGCATGCGACAACATTAAATCGAGAGCAAATCCACCATTTTGTCCCAATCAGGCTTCCATTTGCCACGTTCTCCACCACCTGAGGCCAATTTCGCTGCACATCAAAGGCCTCTCTGTGTCTTAATAGGAATGGCGGCTGCTTTGTGGTTGGAGGTATAAAGAAGCACCTGCGCTCAGAGCCCGGAGGCCAGAGCTCAACACGAGTGCTCATTAATTAACCTTTTGTGAGCAGAGACCTCTGTGCTTTATCTAGCTGCAAAGTGTTATCAGACTGTTTTAATGATCCCCGGACCCAACACAGCGCGGTTAGGAATAAGCAACATTCTGACAAGCTGAAGAACATAACTGTAGGTCTAATTTCACTTAAGGTGAAAAGGCTAGCTAAAAAGTTAATAAGCACTTAGAGGAACACATATGAAAACTGCTAAATACTTCTAAGGTGGATATACAGTACTGAGCAAAATCAGAGACCACCTGTCTGTTCATGTAAATTTCAGTCTTTAATACAGAACATATTTACCAGAAAATCACACAGAAGTCTCCAGCACTATGTATAATATGAAATCTGTCAATATTTAATTTGTCTGGCATTTTAACTCTTTGGTCCTTAAATACAATCAGTTCCAGCAGACTCCTCCCCAAAGCTCCCTTCAAAAAGTAAAGCAACTGCTACCTATACACACCTCAGTTGCCCCACAGGTTTCATTCTTGTGTGCTTTCAAAATGACTAAAGGAACGATTTCTGAGGAAATCAGATTTCTGCATAGGGAAGGAGAGTGTCAAAAGAGTTTCAAAAACTGGAATTAAGACTGGCTTGCCAACCTGTACAAATCATTCTCTTCCTCCTTACTGTCCAACCTAGCATACAGGTCATCATATGCCCTTTGTTTGGCCTTTGCCACCTCTACCT
>JBBIGA010000027.1:6406829-6428342 GCA_037576975.1 Alestes dentex | reverse complement strand
TATATATATATATGTATGTGTGTGTGTGTGTGTATGTATACATATAACACATTTTTCTTAAAATTGGGATTTTCTTCCACTAATTAAAAAAACACTTCTAGCTGCTTCAAGTAAGGTGATCTGTTGTTACTTAGCAACCCGTGGTCAGTGGATTTATAGTGGTTTGGTGTTATCAGATATTTCCTGAGTAACCAATCAGCCCGCATGGTCAGTAACAGCTGTATGACATACTTTAACGATTCCCTACACTGAATTTAATAGAAACATCATTTACAGCTCTCCAAACTGAGACGGTTAAATAAAATCTATGAAAATTGATGATCTAAACAGTCACGTGAAGGAGGCCTTATCTGTGGCAGACGTAATTAGAGCGGCTGATACTGCACTCATAATTTCCTGTCCTCAAATTAGGCCCAACAGCAACAACTGGCTGAGACTAATGTTATTGTTCTCCCACACATTGCATTTTTATGGGCCACTAAGCCTTTATTTAAGAGAAAGAAGACATATGATGATGAATTTATTCTGAAAATATGCATTTACATGCTTTCGTTGTATTTAAACCTTGACTTGAGGCTGATATGCTATGTCTTGGACAAAACAGAGAAAAGTATTGGGACGCCTGACCATCACACCAACAGGGACTTTAATGACACTGCATTCAGACACATAGACTTTCATATGAAGTTGGTCCCCCCTTTTACTATAATGGTTCCACCCCCAATGCTCTGGACTCTGAGGGGAACTTGTTTTTCTATAAAACGTGAATGCCCTGCAGGTCATTCAGTGCCCTGATAGCGACAGGGTAGAAACTTCTATTCTGTCTGTTAGTCCTTGTTTTGAACTGCAGTTGTGTAACTGTGGTAACAGGAACATTGCTGTTAAAAAGCTCCTTATTTGTTTAAAGTGTTTGCAAACCAAATGTTATTGCACTTTTGTTCATTAAAGTACGCAATACACTACTTTTGAATTCATTATTTAATTTTGCATATAACAATGTGATTAATCGCGATTAATCACAGAAAACCATGCAATTAATCACGATATTTTTTTCCCTATTATTATTATTGTTATTATCGTTGCCTAGCATTAATATATCGTAATTCAGCCTCCAGCAAGTTATCCCCATCCATTCATGGTAAAGTTCTAAGGAGTGTTTCAGCCCCATGCTGGTCATGGAAGAATTAATTGTGATTCATTCTGAAATACATTTTTCGTACACAAAAAATAGGGTCTGGGCTCTTTAAAATCATACTGGCAAATCAGTCTCTTAAATGATAAGAATAATCCTACTTGGTTGGATTACATGAATACCCTGATTTATCAAACAACTAGTTGCATGGTGATTGGTCATCCTGCCAAAAAACTGACAGGTTATATGCAAATGAGCCTCGTGGAGCCTTCTGCTATATCAGAGACTATTATCACCATAATGACTAACAGATGATACATTATGCAGTCCTACTGCACACCTCTTTCTATGCATTTCCATTCATGTCATATGAAATGAGTATTCAAAGAAATACCCAAGGATGATTCAACCAAACCTCTAACTGCTGTACATGCAGAGTAGATTCAAGATTCTTCGTTTGTCACATAAACAGTTACACAAGTCCAACATGTAGTGAAATGTTCCCCTGAAGCGTTTGTGAGACTATACAATATAGTTATGATAATATAAATAAAAAATATGCAGAAAAATATATATAAACAAGTGTAACAAGATCTGAAATCTGCACAGAATAGAGTACTGAATGTACTGAAATTGCATTCTGGTAGTTCCCGTTGTACATAGACTTAGAAGACAGATGCCAGGTGAGACACAATGAAGTACGAAGTACAGTAAGTGTTATCATTTAAAGTTATTGCGCAAGATCAATAACACTCAAAATGATACAAAAACAATTTTGACATGTTTCCCTGTGCTTGGTAAAAGAACAGGCTCAAACCATAGAAGGGTATGTGCAAGGGGTGCTCCAACTTGTTAGAAAATCTCTGATATAATAACCTGCTTCATTTAGGCAACACTAAACCACCGACCCAGACATCCAGAACAGAACAAGGCCCTCTCCAGTCATAGCTATTCACTAACCCATGCCCTCATTCTTTGGCTTTGTGCTGTTAGAACAGCTGAGGCGGGCACATCAGCTACAACAAGCCTATATACACTGCGGTTTTTACAGTAGATATCGGCCTAGTGGTTAGGGTGTTGCCCCGACAACCAGAAGGTTGTGGGTTCGAATCCCAACACTGCTAGTGTCATCCCTGAGGTTCCCTTCCCACTGAGGTTCCCCACACACTGCTCCCCGGGTGCCCCACGTTGGTGCCAGCACCCTGCTTCACTTGGTGAATGGGTTAAACATAGAGAAAGAATTTCACTGTTCACACTGTGTGATGTGCTGTGTTCACGCATGACTATAAGGGGCCACTTTACTTTACTACAAAGCATATATACAGGTGTCTGGATGGACATAAAGTGCATTCAAGGTGAAAATCACCATCAAGAGCAGAAATTTAATGGTCCACCTTGCAGAAATTACATTTATATTACAAGATAGATATGAGATAAAATGTCAGTCAATATTAAAACCTGCTGGATGATTTCGGAGAACTAGCTTCAATATTGTAGAAGTCCGGCCTAAGTAACGGACTTCATCCAATTTTAATAACACACTGGTTCTCCCGTTAGAAATGAAATTAATACGAGCAGAATTAACAGAAGCCGAGGTATTCAGACAATATATATAACGGTAGGCCCCTGTACAGATATGTTGAGTCTCACTCGAAGCGCCACACAGGCAGCCACAGTTAAAGGTTTATGTGAGGATGTTCTCACCAGAGCAGGACATTGAACCAGCAACCTCCCATTTACAAGGTTTTCACCACTCTATCAGACTGCTGTAAAAAGACCTGAGAAAATTGGGTAATAAATCAGTTTAAACAGGTGGTCTTTTTAAGAGCTCCGAAGGGTCTCTTATAAATCTGTGTTTTTACAATAATGGAAGAGACCCCATGGAAAACTTATAGCAAGTTATTAGAGCCCTTCATTGTTGACATCGCATTAGTGTTTTTAAGAGACATTACTCGTGTTTTATCAGGGGCGTTTCCAATGCTGCAGTGGTGCGTGAGTCTATGTCAAGTTGACGTTACTGAAGTGAATCTCCACGGGCAGCCAGCCCACAGAGGGGGCCAAGAATTATGAAGCTTGTGGAACTTAAAACGGCCCAGTAGGTCTGCTCCTGCTCTGAACGGAGAGAAACAGATCTTGAACGATGATGAAGGCAATATAAAAACATATTTATTACATGCTGACCCGTACTTGTGCAGTCTGAAGGGTAAAGGGTCAGGGACCCTCGGGGGTCCATCTGTATGTGTGCCTGTGTGTGCTGAGGCGTGACGGGGAATACGCGTGATTAAATCCTCACAGCAAGCCACATTTTGATCATGTGTACGTTCAGTCACAGGGATATAGTGGGTTGTTTGAAGAAAATATCATGATTTTACATAATTTATCAAGAAACATGTTGTGAGTCACGTTATCCACCAAGGAGCTGGACCCAATCCGAGAAGTGACAGATCCGGGTTATTCCGGCACAGATTGGGCAGCACAGACCTGACTCCAGTTAGGCAACACGCATTTCATCAGTCTAATGTGGCGGGGCTGCTGTGTCTGGAGAGGCAGGAGAAGTGGTCAGGGAGCCCGCTAATATTAACCTCTCTGATTTGATTGACGGGGGAGACATACTGGCACCTAAAAATAGACCCTTGACCACAGACCTTCTGTCCCTGCCGTAAAGTGGGCCAGTCTGTAATGCATCACAGCCCAGTTCCCATTAGGCCTTAAAAAGGACCATAAATCAGCGACGCTACATAAACATTTATACCACTAACGCAAGGCTAATACAGAAAACTAGCACAGGGACACACTAGCTGGAACTGTTGCACACATTCAGAGAATAGGCACACAAACATAAAGTGATAAAGTGAGTGTCTCTGGGTAAGGAATGAATGAGGTTAATGGTTCTTAGTACCATCCTCATCTTTGCACATCTCTTCTTCATCCTCAGACTCCCTTATTCTCTCTGGGCCTGAATCCTCACTACTCTGCGTGCTCAACTGACCTAACTATACTCCACCCACAATCTCGTTTTTTTTTCATAGCTACCCCTGTGAGTTCGGCCAAGCTTACTGAAAACCTATTTAGCCTAATAAAACTGCAGAAATATAACAGGATTTAACCTGATAAAACTGCAGAAATGTAACAGGATTTAACCTGATAAAACTGCAGAAATGTAACAGGATTTAACCTGATAAAACTGCAGAAATGTAACAGGACTTAACCTGATAAAACTACAGAAATGTAACAGGATTTAACCTGATAAAACTGCAGAAATTTAACAGGATTTAACCTGATAAAACTGCAGAAATTTAACAGGACTTATCCTGATAAAACTGCAGAAATTTAACAGGACTTAACCTGATAAAACTGCAGAAATGTAACAGGATTTAACCTGATAAAACTGCAGAAATTTAACAGGACTTAACCTGATAAAACTGCAGAAATTTAACAGGACTTAACCTGATAAAACTGCAGAAATGTAACAGGACTTATCCTGATAAAACTGCAGAAATGTAACAGGATTTAACCTAATAAAACTGCAGAAATTTAAAAGGATTTAACCTAATAAAACTGCACAAATTTAACAGGACTTAACCTAATAAAACTGCAGAAATGTAACCTAATTTGTCCTAATAAACCTGCAGAAATTTAACAGGATTTAACCTGATAAAACAGCAGAAATTTAACAGGATTTAACCTAATAAAACTGCAGAAATTTAACAGGATTTAACTTAATAAAACTGCAGACATCTAACCTAATTTAACCTAATAAAACAGCAGAAAACTGTTTGATAAAGTGTTTTGTGTGCACTAATTTTAAACGATTGCCCTTTTGTACTCATTCAAAAGGTCAAACAGGATAGATATTTTTGACATATAACTGTGCTAACATTAACACATTTGTTATATAAGTGAGCTAAAATTAACAAAAATGTTTTGTGGTTTTCATACAGTCTAGTTATGATTATCTAGGACAACATAGTCTAGTTTTGTACAGTAGCATTTTATTTCTGGGCCAGACGTATGTACAAGCAGAGATGCAGCGCAAAACATGCTGTGAATAGAACTGATTATCAAGAACCGGTGCCTGACGGGCAGAGGTGGACAAAGTACCTAACAGTACTTAAGTGAAAGTACAGATACCGCTAGTCAAATGTTACTCCAATACAAGTGAAAGTCATACAGTCAAATTTCGCTTAAGTCAAAGTACTGAAGTACTTGCTTCCAAAAATACTTAAGTATTAAAAGTACATATTTCATGCATCGTTGATTTATTGCCACCACACTTACAATAAATACCTCATGCATCGAACTTGCTTGTAGAAGATGTAGCATAAGGAATAAGGTAGAATGTTAGATGGTGAGTTTTTTATGCTGTAATATAGTTTGTTTTAGGCAAACATGGCACACACTTAAAACAATACGAATTTTTTATCTTTTCCGTAAATTTAAACATCGACTCAAATATGGCCATGGACGTATGAAAGGTCGCCGTCTCCGTCTCTGTCCATTCTACCCAGAGATGGTCACATTTTTACCAAGTCCAAGTCAAGTCTCAAGTCTTTGAGTGGTACTGTCAAGTCAAGTCTCAAGTCTTTAGTCCCAAGTCCAAGTCTATGGGGTGCTGTTTGAAAAACAGCTTAACACATTTAGAGGTGTCATTTTTTCATAATTTAGCACAATTTTCACACAGTTTTCACACATTTAGAGCTAAAAGTGTTTAAAAAAAAATTAAATAAATGTTGCGCTCTAAATCTAAATGTTGCACTTTTACAAATGACAACTGTAAGTGTGGGATTTTTTTTTAGCTCTAAATGTTTAGAAGATATGCTAATTGGCCACACCCCATCATTACAATTACAATAGTTGTTGGGTTGGACTATATCAAGTTTGCAAGTTAAGCTATAGGCCAGGGGTGTCAAACTCCGTTCCTGGAGGGCCGGTGTCCAGCACAGTTTGATGGTTCTCTTCCTCAAACACATTCACTGAACCTCACAATTAACTGCCGAGATGAACCAGGTGTTTCTGAGCAGGGAAATCACCAAAACGTGCTGGACCACGGCGCTCCAGGACCGGAGTTTGACATCCCTGGCCTATAGCTTAACTTGCAAACTTGATATAGTCCAACCCAACAACTAATCACTCTTGATGCACAAGGTTTAAAAGAGGCAGTGAAATAAAAGAGTCATCAGCAGGCTTGAGACAAAACAGAAAATTAAAGTTCAGTGATGAAGAGATAGTGGTGTTAATCAGTGAAGCCATTTCCCACCTAAACATTCTACAGGAGTGTAATTCTACCCCGGCTAAGAAAGCAGAGAATGATAACATGCACTGAGCATGCAATACGCAGCCACATCACAGTATATTCTTTTTAAATACACGATCACAAGAATTTACACAGTGCATTTCTGATGTTATATATTCTTTCAGCTTTTTTTGAGGCTCTTCTCTCGGTCTGCTGCCATTGTAGAGAGGAAGAAATCACTCAAGAACACTGTTTCTCCTGAATCTCAAAGAAAATTCAACACAAAACCTGCTGCAGTGAGTTGTGCAAACTTCGGTAAAGCAAGTGAAATAAGCAGATATATATATATATATAGTATCTTAGTTCATCAAGCTCTCCCTGTTGTGCAGTTCTAAGTCTAAACTCTACCCTAAATTCATTAGGCTGAATGGGATTTTTCCCAAAGTTCTGTAAAGCCTGTCCAACATGGCAACACATGCTGCAAAAGGTCATCGAATGTGCATGGAGAGATTAATTTCACATGCATGGTCCTCACATCATCACAACGTAACTTTACGAGCGCAGGCAGCGGCAAACCTAGGCTAAAGGAACATGCCCTGTAACAAGAGGGGAACCTGGAGAGAAACCAGGAGTCTAAGCAAAACCCATCCACCTTGAAGAGGCAGAAGCTTGAAGGGTGCAGCCAGATGCGGCGAAGACGTGGATGAGAGGGGACAGCTGCTGTAGGCAGCTGGAGATACAGATGGGAGGGGAAGGAGGAATACAGATATTTGGAGATGTCTGAAAGAGATGACTGGCACAGCAGTCAATTAGTGAAGGATTCTAACACGAGTTTCGCCCGTATTGATTTCCCTTTAAAGAGAGTCAGACGTTTGTGAGACAGGTGGGAGATCACACTATCATTCAAAAGTTTTGCAATAATTTAACAACTTTCAAATAAGTCAACACATTCAAATATTTCTTGAGGATTTTTTAGCTGTGAACAGAATAGGGCCGGGCGATATACCGAATATACTCAATCTATCGAAGGTCGGTGTATTTGATGTAATAAATGACTACACCTCGAACATCACGTACAAACTGACATGTCATTTGTCATAGAAATACACACACACACACACAAAACCCACATACTTCACACACACTCGCTCGCCAATCCAGACAACTCTCCTGGGAAGCTAATGTGATGTAAATAGATTCTTGTCTCTGAAGGGGAAATCATGTTCTCCCTTTTTTTTGCCTGCACATTTGTTTTAATGCAGATATATGTTATACTGTCTTTATACAGTACTGTGCAAAAGTCTTGAGCCACCCCTCTTGTCTTCATAGTTTACTTCCAAAAGAGCCAGACTTTCTTTAATGGAACAGTTCTCTAGAATTCCAGAAGGACTTTAAAGCCTCTCATTTCCAGTCCAGTCCCTGAACCTGACCAGTTTCAGAGGAATGTTTCTGTTTGTTGAGCCACACAGTGACCTACGTATGAATCATTCAAACAGAACAAAGAGCATCTAACTGAAGTCCTGAACCAGTGAAGAACCAGGAGCAGATGATTCCAGATGATCAGGCGGTGATCAGCAGACTGGTGGTGCTGAATGCTGAGTGGCTGGAACTCCTTTATCTAGAAAAACTTTTATCTTCAGTCTGTCGCAGTAAAACATTTGTTCCCATTTCTTTCATTTAATATACACACTATGCCAAAAATATGAGACAGCTTGACAAGCATGAAATAGCATTTTTGCACCAAAAGGTAAAACATGAAGAAAAGAGGAGTGGTTCAACACTTTTGCACAGTACTGTATGTCTCTATCTTCCTCTCTCTCCATCTACGGGTCCCGCAGCCCGTTCATCACCCTCACGTTCCACATCCCTGGAAGCAGGCCAAGTCTAGTAAGCTCTATCCTTTTCTTATTCCTCTCCATCCTTCTGCTCTTTCCTGTTTTCCCTGAGTAAGAGCTCTTCTACAGACACTTTGCTTATTTTGAGAAGGCATCTACTTTAAAAAAGAGTCGCAAGCAATAGACAAGACCTTAAAAGTTCCTGTCTTTACAGCTCTGGAGCACAGCTCTCTTCACTTGCTCTAACAAAAGCTCTTATTCATCGCTGGAAACAGGTTTTATAGGAGGTGACAAAACCACGTTTTATGATATCAATCAATCTCCTGCCAGCCTGCGGCGATTGCCGCGTTATTACACCAACGTTTACTGTCTGATGCTGCCAAGTAAAAGGATGTAAGGACATTGTATTTTATATTTAAATCACTTGAATGCTATAAGCCAGAACATCTCATGGCTGATCTGGGCTGATGTTTTTTTTTTCCCCTCAAAGCCAAGGGCACAGCTTCGAGCAGCTCTGACCTCAGATGAGCTCCGAGGAAAACGTTCAGTTTGAGCAAGTGACTTCAGGCACTTTCCCAACTGCTAATCTCCTGACCTCTGTTCTCAAGTAAATGTTTAATAAGTTGCCCATTAGCAATCAGTTAGTGGCTAATGAAGTGATTATCTTCAGTGCCGCGAAGGATTTGCAACCAAAATATGAAAAAAAACGACAACATTTACAGGCAATTATGTCGATTCGTTAAACTACTCAGGGTCCCCTGAAATGAGGAAGGGCTGAATAAGAAGGACTTCATGGATTCCTACATGGCTCATGACTTAATACAGATGAAAAAAAAAAAATCAAATTAAACCCAATATTTTGCACTTTAGCTTTAAGGTCAGGTTTGATTGCAAACCCAAGGTGCTGTACTGAGTCAGAATGAGTCAGAACCACAAAAAAAAAAATCATCCCACCATCCAATGACAAAGTTAGCACTGTATTTTCGTCTTTTTAAACAAAATACCTACGACAAACAAACAGTTAGTAAGGTTTTAATGTCAGTGTGTTATCATTCAGACAAACTGTCCTGCAAGGAAAACCAGCTAAATAATGAACCCCATGATAGGTTCATTTTAGTGAAACTTTCTTTGCTTATTCTCTGCTTTTACAAGGTCCCAGCAGTGCACTGTACAGCGCCAGCCTATATATTGTTGGTCAATAAATCACAAACTTTAACCATTATGAGATTATAAACACACACTGTTGCACGTTCTGGCAAGAAAGGCGAGAATTTCCATGCATTTGAAACTCAGTGAAATGGAGTTTCATACAAACTGAAGATTTGATTCCATATCCAGGCAGGAAATGTCACTGCTACTCCAAAAAGTAGTGATACACTGAACCGACACACTGGATCAGGAACAGCGCCAATACAGGATTTATTAAACGAAGGACCATGATAAGCAAATGCTGATTTTCTAAGCGAAAATAAAAAAACATGTCCTCTACAGCGAGCGAGCTTCTGCACTTTTTAATGCACAATTATTGTTTATTTGCTCAATTTAATTGAAGAAACATACATAAAACATTGTTTTGCGCCCTTTTTACATTTTATGTTTTTTTTCAGGTATGTTCTATGCAAATAAGTTGAAATCCATGTATCCATGTAGCAAAAAGAGTACATGATTTTCTATGTACTTCCATAGAAAATCAACTAAAAATGTAATTTCAGTGCTAAAACCTTTGCATACTATTTAGTGTTATTTTGATTGTTTTGCTGGTGCAGTGTGTTACACGTCTTTCAGAAGAGCTAAACACATATACTATACTATACAAACACACAGTCCAAAACGAAGATTTCAGAACACATTAATACGGCTTTTGCTGCGCAGCCTACTATAAATGATGTATTTCCAAATGATACCACAGGAAAGATTTGTATGTTTCTTCTCCATTTAGGAAACTGCTCCAGAAGCCCCATATCGTTTGAGCCGTAGAGAAGGCAGACAGCGTTCACGATGATAATAAGTGATATTAGCCTCCAAATGCTCCAACAAAACAGCCCGACAATGTTGAAAATGGCGAGGCGCATTTAAGAAGATGGCTTGTGATTGAGGATGCCCTTTAAACAGATGTGCTTGGCTTAATGGAGATGGCGCTCTGAGGAATGCAGGAGTGAGACAGGCCTGTCACTTTGATATGAATAAAATTTGACATGCACTGATGTTGGCCGTCAGTGTGATCACCAGAGCTCAGTCAGAGCCCTAATTACACCCGGACACACACACACACACAGAGGTTAATTTAAATAAAACTTCCTTTAGCTACAACATGTACAGTTACATACAACTACCCAGATCTCAGTGGTGCACAGCAAAGTTTGTAAATAATTGGCAAATGAGGTATCGGCCAGTAACAACCATAATAGGCCCAATAATGGAAATGCAGTCACTCATTATATATAAATCGTGTTGCTGTGTGTACTGGTGGATGCAGAGGTTGGCATGTCCGTTACTTTGAAACTGGATGGATGGCGTGGTGGATAACACCACCGCTCCACATACAGAGAGAGAGTTTGATTACCCATCCAGTAAAAGGTAAAGTAGTGATACACTGAAGCGATATACAGGGGGTCCTCAAGTTACAACAGTCTCGACATACGACGTTTCGAGTTCACGACGTTCACTCCCTCTTGGCTTACACCGTTAGCCTCGTACTTCCGGAGCACGTGGGTGAACTAGTTTGGTTGCGTGCGGTGGAAGAATATGCAGTAACGTGGCGCATGAGTACGAGAGTTTTCCTTTTTCTGTGGCTTAGTTGTGTTTTTATGATTTTACCACTCTGTTAGGATCAGTACGTGACTGAGGCTAGGGTGTGTTTCCACTTCCACCAAAATTCGAGTCACATCACTGTCGAAGGAACAGATCTGTGGTGTAACTCGAGGACCCCCCTGTACTGGGTCACGAACATCACCAAAACCGAATTTATCAAATGGATCAGTTGACTGATGTTTTTTTTTTGTTGTTGTTGTTTTTTTCCTAAAAATAATTACATAAGCTTTTAAATGACATTTCTGCTATTTTTACTGCAATTTCTTCTTGAGGTCAACATAATGGGGGGAAAAAAAGAGATCAAATATAAAACATTCCATATGTCATATTTTATGTTTTTTATGTATTTATTAATTCTTTCAAGTTAATTGTGTATCGGAATGTGCTAATGTGCATTCTCTGTAGAGGATTTGCACTTATTTTCAGTTCGAAAATCAACAAAATGATGCACTTGACAAGAGATACCCACACGTTTACAACTATATAAACAGTTATTAGAAACATACAAGCAAATCTATTAATAAACTGCTTTATAAAATAATGGCTACAAATGGATAACATGAAACAATAAACTAAAACAAACAAAACATGGACAGAAAATATCAGTGGCACAAATGAGGCTATGTGTGAAGCTTTGTGTGAGGAAGCTGCGGGAGTACTTTGTTCATGCTTCTAGTAGAACTCGGCTGGGTGCAAAATTCTTGCTTCGCGTGGTCCATACAGACACAAAGGCTCTGTAGTTGCCGCTGTGGATCTAAAATGTGCTCACAAAGGAACAAAATTCTGGTTATGGTGAAGATGTGCAGCAATAATCAGTGTTGCAGTGATCCTTACAGCCCTGCTACAATCTAGCTACTCAAATCACACTGATTAACGAACTGAGATTACAATTCTAACTTTGCTTTATGGCGTCCTAGCATGAACAAAATTCTCAGTTCTCACCGTCTGTAACAGTCAATGTCTATGCCGTCCACCCAGAAATTCCGTATCTCTGCGTCCCAGGAGATCATCAATTGCTGTATAAATATATCACACTATACTGTATTTTATGACAATATCATTACTGATGGGAGAAGAAGACTTTTTCACTGAGCCCTAGTTGCCTGACCCCCTTATCTGGTACTCTGTAGTGTTTTCCCTGCTCCAGCACACCCGATTCAACTCATTAGTTGATCATCAAGCCTTCAAGAGCTGAGTCAGGTGTGTTGCAGCTGGGAATACATAAAAAAAGTGCACTGCATGGAGTCTACCATTCATCTTCTACACATCTTCCCCATGGGATCGCTCTCTAACATGTACACTTGTCACACTGACTGTCAGATTTGCGTTCACCCTGCCCACACGCATATTTTGTACAGTATTATTTCTCACTCGCTGTACACTGGATTTCAATGCATAGTGCAATTTTTGCTATTCTCTCGGGCCCACACACGCATTCATCCATGCTTTTGTGCCTGATGTGACTCTGTATGTACTCCTCATTCTGCAGGATGATTACAGCTTGTTCTACATGTAACAAAGGGCTGTTTGTTACTGTTTTCAAGGAGATAATCACGAGTGTACACGGTACAGACCTTAGCATTTGTGCACACTTACATTAGAGCCAACATCTGTCAGCCAATAATCCCGTCCAGTTCTGCAGGTTTTTTTGGCATCAGGACTAATTAAGCACTGATTTTCAGTGATTTGTTTTGTATTGCCTATTATTATGAAGCGGTTAATGGCAGCATATTGCTTTTTTTATTTTCCAGTACAGAAAATTACCAAACCCGAAACTTTAAGAAATACACAGCTAGCAACATGATGTCGCACAGTATAGTGTTTTCCCGTCTATCTCTTTTATGAAACGTTGAAAAAAATACATGAAAGTGTCCGAAACTGCAGCCCTAGCACCAGTACGACAACATTATCATAGTGATCCCAGGCACATTTTACTTTAAGGCTTATTATGCAGTTACAACATACTAGACAACGTAGTCGTTGTTAGGATATAGGAGAGAGGAATGGAAGCCGGGAACTGCTGACGGCTCGTGACCTTTTGAGGGGTTATCAAAATGACATTTCGAAATGTACCCTTTTTAGTCTATACGGTCCACATAAGTAGACTACGCTACAAAAAAAGGCCACCGTGAAGTCACTGGCTTGGTGATGTAACAAAAAAAAAAAAACACTTTTACATATCTGCCTATTCTGTGTGAATGGCTAACCTTCTGTAGGCTTTCTGAGTAAGACACAGACAGAGCACAATAGAAATACAGCTGCTTCAGTTCTAAAGGATAAAAAGATAAGGTAGGAAAAAGGTAAACATGAATTATCTCTGAGTACACAAACCACCGAATTGTCATAGGAGATAAAGTGGCACAAATCAGAATTTTGCCTCAATATGACAGAGATTTGATGTTTTCAGTGATGTGTGGAGTCATAAATCGGATCTTTTCAAATCAGATCTGAGCCAAATGGGGTCCTAGATCAGAAATGTGTCTTAAGAAGAACTGTGGAAGTTTCTGCCAGCAAACGCTGCAAAAGCATTAAAGCGTCACGCCTCCTCCCCTAATCATGAGCAGCTGAGGGCTGATGATCAGAACTGATGATCTTTCTGATGAAGGTTTGTGCTGAAAGCTCATTTATGACAAACGTGGATCATTTATGAGACGTTACAGAATAGAGTCATTCACACTAACAACGGATGTGTCACTTACACTAATGTGAATTTAATCTCACAGTTTCACAGAATTATATTTGTCCTTTCACAGTTGATGACTGAGTCAGTAAAGTACAGTTTAGCTGAAATTAGAGTCGAGAGTCTGGTTAATATAAATGACATCTGCCTAAACCTGTTGCAATTATTACATAATCTTCTAATCATGATTATTTGAGCGTGGCTTTATTGCATTAGAAACCTTTCCATTCATCTCTATGAACTGAAATCACAATTTTATAGATTTTGACCCAACAGAGTTTGATTGGTGGTCATTTAATGACGTCATTTTTGTGCTGCTTCCGCTATAGTGGAGTGGAGATTTAGCAACGACTCTCTAGCATCGAACTACTTCCATTGATATGAACATCATGGATAATTTAGTTCATCATGGATAATTTAGCACAGCCAAACACCACAGCACCGCTTTACTCTCAACTCCATGCCTTCCTTACTTTTGCTTTAACCTCTGACTTTTCTTCAACAGGAAGTGTTTAGGTGTGTAACTTAGCTGGCGTTAACTTGGCTGAATAGCGGACGTTGATTTAAGTACAGCTTTACAGGTTGAAGGACGGATGTGGGCCACTTGAGCACTGATGTATGTAACTCTGGATAAGAGCGTCTGCTAAATGCCGTAAATGTAAATGGAAGAAGCGATCTGTCCATTATGCGGAAGAAAGGTGTCGGTCAAAAGTGCTAATACGACAAATCTACAAACCCACCTGTGAATCCGTCACTCTGCCCAATATGCTGAACTCGGAAAGACGACCACAGCCACAGCTCCAATGCATGTTAAAAGACATTTTAACGCAATATATAGTCATTCTCCCATTCAATACCACTGAAGAAACACCTTTTAAAGAAACGCTTCAAAACTTTGACAAGCACTATGAATTAAGAGGAAAACATACATGTCTAAAAACTGCAATCCCCAACATAAGCATATATTATAAATATTTAATTATCCAATATTCATTCACACATTGTGAGGTTCAATACTAATAAATAGGTCTTAAGGTGTATGTGTATAATTAGACTATGATCAGTAATGTAAAATGAACGGAAAAAAGACAATTAAATCTTTCATCGCAATTATTGCCATTTAATCGTAACATTTAATCGTCAGCTAAAATTTCTCAATTGTCTCAGACCTGCCAAAATCACCGGTGTTGGGAAGTTTTAAACCCTTAAAACCTTTCTCATCAGTCCATGCACTCACACCCGCGCAACTCACACACACATCTCTATTCTCCAGCACATCATTGCTTCAGACACACAGAAGTCCATTTTACCCCACAGCGGTCCATGTGGTCATTTATAAAAACGTCACTCAGTTGCTGACTCTGGTCCCTGGTGTACCACAACATTGCACTCACTCACTCGCTCCCTCACATCTCTCTCTCTCCCTCTGCCGAACGTCTTTGATTACTAACACACAGCAGAAACTCGGTGTCAAATGAAAAATACAATTTTCTTCCCCTGCACTCTTTAAAATAAAGAAACCAAAGGGGGATTTGGAGTGAGGCCACAGAATAACCACTTTTGCTTCCATAGAACTTCTGAATGTTTGGTTCTTTGAAGGATCGTGCTTGTAAATGAGATGTGCGAGTGCGAAGAGCCCTTTTAAAGTTTAAAGAACCTGCACATCAGGCCTGCTCTACCTCAATTAAAGATTTTTTCCTAGCCCAGTACATCCAAGCCAAAAACCATTAAGAAACCTTGTAGGAAACAAACAGATTATCTTAACAGGAGAGGAAACCATCAGCGTAAGTAAGAGCCGTGCTAACCTTGAAAGGCTTTTTAAAAAGTAGCAAAGTGTTGCTGAGTGAGTGCTAGAGAACCGCAGAGAGAGCCAAAGGCTTTGAGCGTTAATCCCATGAGCTCTACACGCCGAGCAAATCCTCAGAGCGCCGCTCAGGCTTCCCCTCGGAGTCCACAGGATCATCTCAACATTGATTTCGAAATGACGTCGAATTCGTGGCCAGTTTTCTTCCCGGGCTTACTGGCCAGTACATGCCAATGAGATTTTCAATATGTCAGTCAATACTGGCCCAAAACATGAATAATCAAGGTAGTATTCTACTGCTTATGTAACATACATAGGCTTTGTCCGTTTTAAGACATGAAAATAGCCTAAACTACATTAACCAAACTGAAAGGAAATATGAAGACTATTGTTTTTCTGTGTGTTGACACAAACGTCGACACAAATGCCGTTGCTTGACTGGAAGGAGATAATGCTTAGTCTAATCTCTTTAATTTTGTGAAGAAAAATGGATTATTACACCTTTTGGGTGATAAGAAATCCAGAGTTAACTGCGTAGGGGGACTTATTAACCTATTCATGGTGGCAAAAAAGAGCATTAATGTTGTTAAATGTTTCCCATTAATCATATTAGAGAAATTAGATGGCCTAGCCCAGTTTAGCTCAGACTTGCAAGACTTGTAAATACAGAGACTCTCTCTGCAAATGTCGGACAATCTTAAGCTCAGTTTTTCTCCGTTTAAGCCCAGCCTTTTTGCAATCTTCCTTCTGATGAGCAACTGCTGTGGACTTTCACCATGCTTCTTTACCAGGAACACGGCAGAAACCCTGTGTCAAATGAAAAACACAATTTTCTTCCCCTGCACTCTTTAAAATAAAGAAACCAAAGTGGGATTTGGAGTGAGGCCACAGAATAACCACTTTTGCTTCCATAGAACTTTTGAATGTTTGGTTCTTTGAAGGATCGTGTTTGTAAATGAGATGTGCGAGTGCGAAGAGCCCTTTTAAAGTTTAAGGAACCTGCACATCAGGCCTGCTCTACCTCAATTAAAGATTTTTTCCTAGCCCAGTACATCCAAGCCAAAAACCATTAAGAAACCTTGTAGGAAACAAACAGCTTATCCTAACCGGAGAGGAAACCATCAGCATAAGTAAGAGTCTTTCTAAACTTGAAAGACTACCACAAATCAGTTTAGCCTTCACTGGTGCAATAGCATCAAAGACCCCTGAGACCATGTGAATTAAAATGATTGAGACAGTCCTCTACCGACTCTGCTGGGCAACAGACTAGGCTTCTAACAGCCTAGAGCTCTGGTATTTTTATCAATGCACCTCGTTTTGACAGTTTTAGATATAGTTTGGGTGATTAGAGCACCGAGCCTGTTGGAGAAAACACAGAAATGATCAGACAGGGTGAAGTACTTAACATTCGCAGTAGGAACATTAAGACCCTCACTAATAACCCAATCCAAGGTATTACTTTGGAAATGAGTTGGTCCAATTACAAAATGTACCAGATCACATAGGCCAAACAAAAGAGAAGGTTCATTCTAATAATGTTGTTAATGTAAACACTGAAGCCACCATGTATGAGAGTTAAGGCCTGTAGAAATGATTATTCTTTGAATCTCAATCTCTGCTGACAATTTTTGTGCAGCATTTTGAAGGCCTAGGTAAAATTCTTGGAAAGCTTTTCATCACAGTACAGAGACGCCAAGGAACTCAACTCACCAACTGATACCTGCTGGCACTGCAACGTGTCTTCAAATGAAGCAGCTAACCTTCAACGTTCCCTGTGAACTCAAGAAACACTTTTCATTAAGACTGGCTATTCAGACTGGAATGTACTGGCACAGGTATGTCTTGAGAGACTGAAACGTGTCAGTTGCAGTGCCCCCTATTGACAAAACCTCACTAAATCTGGGGGTGCATCCAAAGTGGAAGTGATACAGGGTTTTGTGAAGATTGTGACCTTTATAATCGCAAGATTTTGGCACAGGCATGTATTGGCTGCTGGATTTTGATTGAATTTTGAAACTATACACGTGCTGCGCTGCAGCTTTGGCCATAATAAGGGCTTAGAAAGGACTTTCTAAGAGTGACGGACCGTTTGCAACAACAAGTCCCATGTGGTAGTCGTTGCAGAGTTTAAACAGCAAAGCCCATATCCAAACCAGTGAATTAACACAGATGAGTCACCGCAGACAGACACGCAGGCCACCAGTGAGGACTGGGGACCCACAACATTCACAACTAAACTACACTTTAATCAGAGTCGACTCTGTGGGGACTTGCTGTGACTCACCGCATGATAAATTCAGGATCAAAACACAATAATTACAGAGTATAACCGAGCAGGCAGCCCACACGGTCACACTGGGGGTTCAACAAGAAGGAAATGTTTTGCAACCTTCCACGGCTCACGGTATCTGCTTTTTCACAACTGCTGATTTGTTTTGCCATGGGTGGATAGAGACCACTCCGGGAGAGATGCTATCTTTAAGTTATTTCAATATCTGCTGGGTCTGCGGGATGACAAACGCGGGAGGGTGATAATGTGCCGTATTTACACCCCCTGGCTCTTGTACATGGAAACAAAATACGAAAAATTATGGCAATACGGGAATGGATTGATCCCTGTGGGCTCGGCTCTCACAGGAAGAAGCACCTAGAGATGCTAGGATCAGTTAAGAAACCGTCACAGTGGACAATCTCACACCTTCCAATCTCCCTGTCCTTTTAACCCTGGTTAAGGAAATAGATGGGTGAAAAACAAAACCTAATTTACACAACAGTCCCCCTCTGTCTTCAGGTGTAGTGGACGCATGTTTGGTGCGAGGTATGTGCCTCTATAGTTTTGCACTGGAGTCATGCAGCCAACAAGTAATGGAAGCTTAATGCTGAACAATTTGCACTGTGCAAAGTTCACACCTAAACGGTTACACATTTGCCTCAAACTGTTTTTAAAAATCTACAATAAATGCAATAACATTTCTGACATACAAGCAAAGCCTAGTCAACACTGATTTCTAATTCACTGCCACTTTTCTTCCCTGGCCCTAAATCATTTGAATACTCAAGCCCGTACCTGATTGTTCATGTAATACACAGAAGCTTCGTCTTTTTAAGATACAAAAATAGTCTAAACTACAATACATTTGATCAGGAAAGGCCATGTAAGCATAGAATAAGTGACCATGCATCCAATCCACCCTCAGCTCCCTCACATGACCACATCAGGCAGAAATATCAGCTGTCCTTTTTTGCTCCTTTTTTCTAATTAAACACTAAAATAAACAGCAGGTCTGTTTATCCTGAGGAAAGCATACTCCATACTCACAATTTCAATCAACACTCTTTAATAAAGAAAATCCATCACATTTTAGAGTTTATAGTTTAGATCAACAAAGCATGAAACACATTTGCATATTACTGTTTGTGCTAAGCACTGCAGCGCTTAGCTTCAAGTGCATTAAAGTGTATTCCTTGGTGCTAAAAGCGGGTTTTATCTCAATTTTCCAAACTGTCGTTAAAAGCAATGATGGCCCACTGGTGGTTTAACTCTGTAAAACTAAAAATCTTGTTGGTTATGCATTCAGAGAATTTGAGGATGTACCCTTAAACTAATTTTTTAATTATACAGTTAAATGAACAGGAGATCATGAAGAAATCACTTACAAGTTTGTTCCTTAAGTTTTACACAGGATGAAGCCAAAAATTAATAGAGCTTAAAGTCCAACAATTAGCACCATGCAAACTGCACACTCAAATCACACACTTTCCTTAAACAATGAGTTTATAATATTCCCTAATAGATACCAGGTGTTTGACACTGCACAGCATTCAAGCAAAGCCAATTCAAGGACTGTCTGAATTTTTTGCCAATAATCTTTCTCTCTCTCTCTCTGTCTCTGTCTTGCTACATATATACATATATATATATATATATATATATATATATATAAACCCATAAACCTACATATGTATGCATGTACTTAGTCTATATAATTATATATATACATACAAAACTTTCACGCATTCTATAGTTTAAGCTTTGATCATGCTGGTAATAGGAATAGTGCCACAACTTGAATTTACAAAACAAATATTTGTCCTCCCTCCGAGACAGTCAATTATCAAATTGAGCACAAATTGAGCATTTTTCATTTGGAACTGGAGCCGTGAAGCTGAAGCTGCTTACAAACACAGCTGAGAGAGTCACTCAAACAATTTAAGTAAAATTATCTCAGAAACTTCTCTCAGCCTGTTCAAACCACAGCCAGCTCGTCATCAAGGTGACACAGATTGTTCATGTGTTTTAGGACACTCTGACTCACAGTGAGTTCCAAAAAAGAACAAAACATCAATAGTTTTTCAGGCAGCTTTTCAGACAACAGGCCTGAATTCACAAACTGCCGCAGGAGTGGGGGGTGCTGATCTAGAATTGCTTTTTGTGGCAACGGCGGTCATTAAACAGCCCTAGTGCTGTCTGGGTGTGGGACTAGGGCAAGACTGAATCCTATAAAGATGCTAGAAACTTTACCAGCTGTCCATTTTCTTACTAAGATGTATGGTTTTTGTTGTTGCATTTTTAAAAATGTGATGAAACATGAGAGAGCTCATAATGTAAGAAACATTCATTTTTAAAGTAAACGTGTATATGAAGGAAAAGGGGTTTATTTAACTAGGTCTCGGCCAAACAGGTCGACAGGCATTAACAAACAATTTATACTAAGGGTACTCTCACTAGGCAATCCTTACCATGCACATGCACGTCTGACCCAGTCCAATTCATTTCACTACTCTGACCGATCTGTACCGTATCCGGGCACACCTGAGGAGGTGGGCCCTGGAATAGTTCGGTTGGACTCCTGAACGCGATTATCCTGTTTAACAAACAGCAGGTGGACTCTGGTCGACAGCAGAGGTGCAGTGCACTGGAAATTGTGGGCAGACAAGAGTACACAGGAACAACTGAATACATAAGAACTCACTATATGGACAAAAGTATTGGGACATGCCTGTTTTTCAGGGTTTGGGCTAGGCCCCTTAATTCCAGTGAAGATCAGTCTTAATGCTTCAGCAGACAAAGACATTTTGGACAACTTTGTGGACACGGTTTGGGGAAGAACCTTTTCTGTTCCAGCATGACATGGCTGGATGAGTTCGATGTGGAAGAACTTGACAGAGCCCTGAACTCAACCCCATCCTACACCTTTGGGATGAACTGGAATGGAGATTGCGAGCCAGGCCTTCTCATCCAACATCAGTGCTTGACCTCATACCTGAAAGGGCACGGATTCTACTGAAACTCCAAAATCGTGTGGAAAGCCTTCAAAGAAGAGTGGAAGCTGTTCTAACTGCAAAGGGGGACCAACTCCATATTAAAGTCTATATATTTGAATGCAGTGTCATTAAAGTCTCTGTTGGTGTAATGGTTAGGCATATCAATACTTTTGTCCATATAATGTATTTGGTAAAATTGGTAACTATCTTAATGCTGATGGACCAAAGAACCACTGAAGAACGCAGTGAGGAGCTAAAAAAAACCCTGTAGGTTCAGTATCTGATACAGTAGCTTGATACAATCTGTCGTTCTGTTATTTGACTTCTCACAAACGCCCCCTTTAATACACACCACTGCCTTTGTATTGTTTAGTCAAATTGCCCTCCTTGCAAACCCATCTTTGCACGCTTATCTGTACAATTCTCTTTGGCCACTCACCCTCCTGTTTTACTCCATTATCACGATTCCCATGACCACAAACGACATTACAGGTTACATGAGAATAAAGCCTCATATTTCTAGCACCTCCTTTGGTCTGTTGTCATTCCTCTGTGTTGCTGCTCATAGGTATCATTAAAAATGGCTACTTGTGTGATACCTAAAAATGCCTTCATTCTGTTTAATAATGGTTATATATATATACACACACACACACACACACACATATATATATATATATATATATATATATATATATATATATATATGCAATTTTTTTTCATGTTTTGTTTTTGTTTTTGTTTTGTTTTATA
>JBBIGA010000027.1:6360895-6372013 GCA_037576975.1 Alestes dentex | reverse complement strand
GAACCTTTTCTATTCCAGCATGACTGTGTCCCAGTGCACAAAGCGAGCCCCATAAAGACATGGCTGGAGGAGTTCAGTGTGGAAGAACTTGACTGGAGTCCTGACCTCAACCCCATCCAAAATCTCTGGGATGAACTGGAACGGAGACTGGAAGCCAGGGCTTCTCGTCCAGCAGCAGTGTCTGAAAACTCATAAATGCTCTTCAGAATGAATGAGCACAAATTCCCACAGAAATTCCCTCCAAAATCTTGTGTAAAGCCGTCCAAGAAGAGTGGAAGCTGTTATAGCTGCAAAGGGGTTTCCAACTCCATATTAAAATCTATGGATTTGAATGCAATGTCATTAAAGTCCCTGTTGGTGCAATGGTCAGGCGTCCCAATACTTTTGCTCAAATAGCGCATGAAGAACGATTGCATACTCTGTTCATTGTACCTTCTTTTGGCCAGCAGGTGTCGCCACTGTGTGGTGTTTTGAATGCGTGGTGCCCCACCCTGTCTCTTGTTAACCTAATTCGATACAATGCCTGTAAAAACACTCTTGTTCAGTGTGTATACATTTTCATTAAATACAAAATATGTGGTAGCCAATGGCCATGATTAACATGATTTAAAAGCTAAAATAAATGGCACAAAATAAAGTTTTCATTTGTTTATCTACACAGACATTTGTAATATGCACCTTCAAACATAAAAAGCCCTGTTCTGAGACTACATTCACTGTGATATTATTATGTCTGTGATTACAATTTTTTTTGTATGTGTAAAGCAGTGATTATGGTATAAAGCAGGGCTGAAGCTGCAGGGAAACTGGAACTGAATGTCGTTGAACTAGAACAAGACCTTTTATAGGGCCTCATCAAGCCCTCAGGCCGGATCAGTTCTAGCTGTTAAAAAAAAAAGACCTTTTTCTCTCACTACACCTCAGATTAGTGACAAACTATTTAACTAACAGTCAGAGCTGACAACTCACACACTGTCTAATCTCACAGCACACTTTTAGTTTTCCTTATTTTTAAAGTATAAGCATTACAGCATATGCATCACATACATTACATACATATACATACATACATGTATGTAATATACATACATACATTACAAACATATATACATATACATTCATATATATTTCAATGTACATATTACAATACGCACTTCTGTATTCTACAGCAACACCAGAAAAAAGAGTAGACCATGTTGCAATTAAGGTACAATGATTATAGAAGTAAATTATAATTGATATGTTCCATAGAGTTGAGCTTGTGGAGCAGCAGGAAGTTTGAAGTGCACTTCTAGGTATCAGACTTTCATTTAATCTTTCTTGATTAATCTGAACACCCATAATGTTTAGGGGGGGGGGTTCTTGTGGGGTCTTGCTCTATCAGAGACCCTGTTTTCCTCTAATTTTTCAGGCAATACGTTTTTCAGGCATTTGTTTTACAGTGTATCTGTATCAACCATGACTCTAAGAACCCACTCTCAAGTTTCATTGAAGTTTCGTACTGAGGTTTGGTGCCTCATATAAAGAGCTGAAGGAATGTGAAGCCCTGGGGGATTAAGATGCTGGCAGTGTTGGGCTCTGGGATCACAGCACCCTGTTTCACCTGGTAATGACAGCCAGATTAATCCGAGCAGGTGAGTCATCGCACTCGTGACCCAAGTAGGACAGGGCAGGATCCCGAAACTCCAACTGTGTTCCTACCTGATGACATCACTCCTGTCCAACTTGGTCTATGAGGAACAACAGATTTGTCTCATTAGCTGTGTTCCGCTTTACATGACTGAAAATGATGATGATTTAGTACTCAATCTGGGAGCAGAGAAGAATAAAACAGACCATTTGAGAGAAATGGCAGTAATAACCTTCTATTGACCCCCAACCATTCATTTTAAGACATTTACATGAAAGGTTTCTTGTATGGGACGAGGCATTTTGCATGTTTTTATCTCTCCATGGCCTGGCCCCTCCTTAGTGATACTGTTTTCTCCAGACACACTCCCAGATTCTGCCCATGGTCCCTCCCTCTAAACTACAGACAGTCCAGAGTTGTAGAACAGGCCCCATCCGGATACGTCTCTTTCTCTGATTGAAAATCCCATAAATGAGATTGATTTTAAGTTTACACTAGTAATTTTGCTCATTAACGGATATCCTAAACTGATTTGGGGTTTTTTTGCACTATAATTCTGATGTTTTTATAATATTGGTAAGATCTTTTATCTTTTATTGCACAATAACTTTGGGCTCATAAATTAAACATATTATTATTATTATTGTTATTGTTGTTGTCATTGTTGTTACATCATTATAATTATTATTGTTGTTTCTGTTGTTATTTCATTGGCAAAACCCTGCCCAAACTGCTTTGCGATAATTTTCTTGTAGTTTACTTGTTTTACTGGGCTCTAATAAAGGTTTCACCTGGAAACATTTGTGGTGAAAAGTGATGAGAGTGTACAGTGATGATAGTATACAGTGATGAGAGTACTGTGATGAGTGCAGTGATGACGGTGTACAGTGATTAGTACAGTGATTACAGTGTACAATGATTAGTACAGTGACGAGTGTAAAGTGATGAGTGTACATTGGTAACTGTGCCGTGATGAATGTACAGTGGTAAGTGTACAGTGATGAGAGTGTATAGTGGTGAGAGTGTAAAGGAAGATAGCGTACAGTAAAGAGTGAACTGCGATGATAGTGTACAATGATTAGTACTGTGATGAGTACAATAATGACAGTGTACAGTGATAGTACAGTAATTAGTACAGCGATTATAGTGTACTATGATTAGAACAGTGATGAGTGTACTGTGATGAGTGCAGTGATGATGGTGTGCAGTAATTAGTACAGTGATTATAGTGTACACTGATTAGAACAGTGATGGTTGCACTGTGATGAGAATGTACAGCGTAAAGTGATCGGCATACAGTGATAAGTGTACAGTGATGAGTTTACTGTGATGAGAGAGTACAGTGTAAAGTGATTAGTATACAGTGATGAGTGCTTTGTGATGTGTGTACTGTGAGGAGAGCGTACAGTGTAAAGTGATCAGTATACAGTGATAAGTGTACAGTGATGAGTTTACTGTGATGAGAGAGTACAGTGTAAAGTGATTAGTATACAGTGATGAGTGCTTTGTGATGGGTGTACTGTGAGGGGAGCGTACAGTGTAAAGTGATCAGTATACAGTGACGAGTGTAGATTGATTATAATGTACAATGACTAGTATGAGTGTACAGTGATGAGAGTGTACAGTGTAAAGTGATTAGTATACAGTGATTCATGTACTTTGATGAGTGTGTACGGTGATGGGAGTGTATAGTGTAACTAGTATACTGTGCTGAATAAAGTGGCCTCTTATCGTCACGCGTGAGCACTCCATGACACACAGTGTGAACAATGTGAAATTCGTTCTCTGCACTTAACCCATTCACCAAGTGAAGCAGTGGACTACCACCAACCAGGAGTGCCCAGGGAGCAGTGTCTTGCTTAAGGATACCTCAGTGATGACTTTAGCAGTGTTTCTGATGGCAGGGGCAACTCCTTAACCACTAGGCCACCCTGTCCCGAGGGGATCTGTCCAGTGATGAGAGTGTACATTGTAAAGTGATTAATGTACTGTGATGAGTGTACTGTGAGGAGTGTGTACTGCCTCCTCCTCTGACAGCAGACTCAGTCTTTAGGGGCGGAGCTCCGAGACCACGCCTTCTGCTCCTACCCAAACCGATACGTCACGCGAGGCGGAAGTGGACGGCAAAAACATTCTGAGAGGGAACATGGCAGCGCAGGGAGAGGGCGATGCGGGTAAGTGGCGAGAAAAAAAAAAACATTTTAAGCGCCTTATTTTAGGCAGTTTTTAGGCAGCACAGATCACGATAACCGTGCCTTTATAGCAGAGCTGTGAGGGACCAGTGTAAAGCAGAAATGTGGAGGAATTTGCCTCTTTGTCAGCTGCTGCTAACTCCAGTTAGCCTCTCGGCTAACTTACTGGGATAAAAATTTAACCAACAGCAGCATCAGCAAGACTCACACAGCTCACAGATGTTCAGGTCAAGGATACTTTGTCCTTAATATACAATGGTCGGTGGGTTTTGTGCCATGCTGAGAGCTTTAGTGTAGTTTTGAGGTGATGTGCAGTTTTTTTTTTTGAGGGAAGGGGATGACGTCACCTGTCTGACTTTGTTTGTGATCAGCTGTGAGGTCTGAGCGAAACTGAATCAGGATCAGAATCAGAAAAGTTTACTGATCCACGAGTAGATTGCTTATGACGCACAGAGACAAGAAAAAAAAAAGTATAAATCAGGCCAAGAGAAATCTTAAAAAAAAAAACTCAATATAAAAATACATTTTAGTATAAAGTAAAATAAAGTCAAGTGGTCTCTTATAGTCATGCATAAACCGATCACAGAACACAGTTTGAACGTCTTTCTCTGCATTTAACCCATTCACCAAGTGAAGCAGTGGGCTGCAACCAATGAGGGGCGTCCAGGGAGCAGTGTCTGGAGAGGGTACCTTGCTCAAGGGTACCAGAGGTGCCACAAGCAGTCCTTGGATTTGGACCCCTGACCTTCTGATCGCAGGGGCAACTTCCTAACCACTAGGCTACCCAGATGCCACAATGCTGGGTATAAATTCTGTGGGGCAGCTGGTGTCCTAGTAGTTAGGGCATTCTTTTGCTCTGCGATCAGGAAGTCCTGGGTTCGATTCCCAAGGATACTAAGCACCTCTGAGGTACCCTGAGGAAGGTACTGTCCCCACACACTGCTCCCCGGGCGCTGTGTTCCTGGCTGCCCGCCTCTTCACTTGGTGAATGGGTTAAAAACAGAGGAGGAATTTCGTACTGTTCACACTGTGTGCTGTGGTGTGTTCACATATGACAGAATGCTCACATTCACTTCATTTTATAATTAACGTACAGTTAAGTGAATTTTAATGATACAGATGGTAGTTAGGAGTTCATTATTACTCTTAGTAGAGATCAGTAGTATAAATGCTTTCCACACTTTGTGTACAGTTTATCCCTTCCTTCTACATTTTATGATCTCAATTTCTAAAAGCTGAATTCTATTAAACAAATAGCAAAGTAAACCTCTTTAAATGTTTGTGATCACATTAGATACTGTTATTGTCATATGTTAAGATTGTTTTTAATATTCTTAAAAATATTACCATGTTGGTTCATATCATCTTAAGCACAACTTATTATTTAATAGCAAAAAATATTCATATTTATGTTGCGTAGTTTGCATGACTGTGATCTGATTAGATACTAAACCATTAGGTTTACCTCCTTTAATCCACTCCTTGTGAATAAAAAACATGACCTGACATTCTACCACTCGCAGTTCTCTCTAACCCTAACTCTATACTATTTGTATTAATATTAGCTTCTAAATAATTAAAAATTGACCTTATTTGTACCTTGTCGGTTCATGTCATATTAAGCACAACTTATTATACAATTTAAAATGCTAAAATATTGTTCCGATTCATGTTAATTCCGATTCATGTTAATTAATGTTCTCTTAACTCTTAATTAAGGCAGCTTAGTTTTCAGCCAAAGAAATCACCTGAATGGCTTGTTGTTCCATAGTTGTTATAACTAATATTAAGTTATTAATATTAGTATTCCTGCTAATATATTACTATTTACTTACGACAGGAGCACATTTTTGTCTTGCAAAATCTAAATCAATTAAGATCTTTTATGTGATAGTCTAACCTCAGCTGTAGACAGTGTTTCTGAAAGAGGCCAATTAAACTCCTCAGTGTTGACATTAATGTTTTAGATGTATGAAGCCTCCAGGGTTAAGGAAGGATGTGTGCTGATATAAAAATTGAGAACTGAGATAACTACTTAATCTCCATTTACAATATGATCACAATATTGTAGCAAGAAATGTACATTCATGTTTTCTGAATGTCAGTTTTAATAGCAGTAGCACATGGCGTGTGTGTAGTGTGTGGATAGATTTTACATACACATATGTATATATGGGATGTTTATCTGGGCAATACAGGGATACCTTATCATTACTGAAATATTGAGACATTACTAGCACATGTAGTCTGCATGTAGTCTCAATTTTCCCATTTTGTCCATTCATACCAATAACACACTAAAATTGTTAACACTAAAAAGTTAAAGCGTTGTTTGACTGCTTGGTGGAATCAGAGTTACCCCATGTCTCTAAATAAAACATCTGGTATTGTGCGAATAGTATTGTGTGAATATCGCGGTGTATGTTTTTTTTTTTAAATCGACACATCCTGTCCAGTGTGTACACAAAAATAACAAGAATCTGCTTCTAGTCAGTGATGAGTCAAAACAGCTAACAGTGGAAATTGATGTGGTTTTGTTTTGTGTCATTTTCCTTTGGCTATAAAGAAACTGAAACTAAACTTCTGAATTGCTGTGTGGACCAATGTTTCCATCCAGGCATTTTGGTGTTGTTTGTGTCAAGTGGCTGTTAGTCTCATGTCAGTGCTGATACTGTTTTGAAAAGAGCTGGTTTTTGAATAGGTTGTGCATCTGCACATCTCCTAGAGCCATTTCTGTAAACACTGCACATGATATTGGGGTGGACAACATGATAAAAATAGAGTCATGATGCTTGAAGACACTTTCATGACATTTTGTTTTTCTGACATTTGAGAAGATGGAACCATTGAAGTGCATCATAGCTCAAGATTTGAACACATTTAGTCTAAAGCTACAAACTATGGTGCTGGGTGATATGGCAAAAATGAGCCATATGATAAGTAATTGTAGTTGTAATGGGCAACAGAAAGAGTTTAAATGATTTTTCCTAACTTTTGACAAACTGCAGTGTGCTGAGTCCAATTTAACCGGGCCAATTATGCTCCATTCGCAATGAAACATGCAGTTGGTCCATTTAAGTATGGAAAGTATTGTCAAATTACCCACCCGTACATAACATGAGCAGTGCGTTATCTGACTCATCTCTCTGTCTGTCTGACTGCCTTCACACCCGCATTCACTGTGTGTTCTCTTTGTGATCTGTGTTCAAAGGCGCCGGCAATGATCAGCTACTAGAATTAGGATCTTCACTGCTGAAAGAGTGAGTGTCCACTCCTTTTTTCTTTCTTTTGATATTATTTATCTTCTTGTCTCATCGTGCCACCATGCCCTGACTCCTCTCTTCTCTTTAATCTGCAGCTTTATCTACGAGCGGGTTCATCGCCACAGCAGTGCGGTGGTAACCAGGAGCCAGTTAGGTGGGAACGAGCTGGTTGACCCCAGTCATAGGAGACTTGCACAGTGTCTGCAGCAGATTGGAGATGAGCTGGACAGTAATGTGCAACTGCAGAGGTGAGACGGGCGCAAAGATTCACCCGGGCATGTTGTTGCTGCTCTTAGTGTTTATTTATATCATACAGTATAATTAAGGACGCACAGACCCAGCCTTTTCTGTTCCCATACAGATTCAGATATCTGAATACAGCATGTTGGGTAATGCCGATCCAGTGCCAGCGCTCTGTTTTAACTGCATTAACTTACAGCATTCAGGCTTTCATTCTCTTTAAGATTCTTTATTTATGATGTATGGAACTACACTGTTACAATTTCACAATGACTGTATGTGAGAATGTGGATTGGTCGATGAATCACTTACCAATTTCAGTCAATCAGTCAATAAAAAGGCAAGTAAAAAAGTAATTCAATACACAGTTTTAGATAACACTATATAAAAATTATATAAAATTGCACACTTGATCACATGAGTAACATAAATACCATGGATGAATAAATAAAATAGTAATAACGATAGTAAATAAAACCAAGGCTACATATAATAGTAACTACAACATACAAAATCAAATAAAAGCTAACCAAGATGAGCTGAGGCCGTCACAGGCTGGCTGGAGGTGGTAACAGGTTAACAGCTGAAAAGAGTGAAACGTGCCCACAATATATCAGCAGGTCTATATTTACCAATAGTTTCTAAAATTGCTTATCGTCCCAGCCCTAGATCATTTTTTCGTACGTTTTGAATGTGTGAGTGTTCTGTGGTCTGATCCTCTATCTTGGTGTTTTAGTTTACACACAGTACTGACTTGCTGGTGTGAGTGACACTCAGTGGAGTGCTTAGCATCAGAGACAGGATATTTCATATTTAATTGTGGCTTAACGTTTAGTCGTCCTGTGGTTCTTTCACAAAAAGTTTGTCATTCAGATTAGACACATGGAAACTTCCACATAAAACCTCGCATTTTTTTAAACAGTAAGGACACACGGAGGAAGAAGAGACCAACGTATTGATTGTTGGCGATGGTTATCATTTTTCTTTAGCACTGCTGAGAAAGCCAAACAAACAGCATTAGGAGATCCACCGACTCACAGGAGCTGCAGCAGAGCGGTGTGAATAAACTATGAAGAACCAAGACCCCTAAAACTCGCACCCTGTGTGAAGCGCAGCTTTAGTGCAAATGGAAACTGTTTCAGATGTGTTGAATATATAATTACCAGGTGTCCGTGGTTTCAAATAATGTTATAATTTTGTCCTCATTTTCCAAATCCTAACCATCTATTCATTTCAGCACTAGATGGGTCACATCTCTCTGACATTCGTTTAATAGAGCGGCCTTATTGATACAGTGTATTGAATCAACACATCTTTAAGTATTATGCCGTATATATAATGGCTGTGGTAATTACATAATTCATGCCATTTATTTCATGTTCAAGCTGCAGTATTGTAACGTGTTTAAGTTCGTTACTGCCTTTGAGGGCACAGTTTGTTGCTTTTTGACGTAAGAGGTTCACGTAGTATGCAAAGATTATTGAGGTGTTTCGCTCCCTTCCCATTCCATGCAGTCCGTATGCATAAAATGAAATAATGAAATGCGAAAAAACCTTTCTGTTCACAGTTTTAATCATGTCACAAAACCAAAGATACATTTACATATATCTGTCTATGTAACCTACGGAGAATCCAACTCGAACACGTCATTAACATTGCAGTTTTTCATGAGTAAAGGAAGGTATGTAAACACTTATAAACTTCAAATACCAGATACCAAAGATAAGAGATGGTACTTTTTAAGTCAGGCTGAGTAATTTCAGCTGCGTTCTGTGTTCCTTATGATATATTCTGTAATGGACTGCAACTGTCATATGATAACACAAGTTCAAGTCATGTGGTTTCTGTATGAGATGTTCCCACAGTCATGGTGTGAAGCTAATCGATGTTTACAGTTATTTAAATGTCATGTTGCCTCTGTTAAAAATACTGTGGTGTCAGTGGTCATGTGTTCTATCAAATAACTGTTTCTGCTGTACTCAGAACCGACCTCTGGATGTCAGTGTACAGTAGTTATAGTCTCTCTCTCTCTCTCTCTCTCTCTCTCTCTCTCTCTCTCTCTCTCTCTCTCTCTCTCTCTCTCTCTCTCTCTCTCTGTCTCTCTGTGTCTCTCTCTCAGTATGATAAACGACTCGGCAGTACAGCCTACAAAAGAAGTATTTGTGAAAGTGGCCTGTGAAATCTTCTCTGATGGCAAATTTAACTGGGGCAGAGTGGTGGCGCTGTTCTACTTTGCTTGTCGACTTGTCATCAAGGTAAGGTGCACAGTCGGTTTGCTTTAATGAAACCCTTCCCTTTATCTACAAACCTGGATTCGTAAGTGGAGCAGGGAATACATGATACAACCTTGATAATGCAGGTGTGCAGTTTTAAAATAACGTGAGCCTTAATGTCAGATTATTATTTTTTTGGATGAAAAATATATATCAGTAAAATACCCAACATAATAAATTACCACTAACAAATAATATAATGAAAAATGTGATTGTAGCATAAAACTCAGTATACGGTGCTCTTATGTTAAAACTTCAGGTCATTCGCAGTGGTTTGATGTGAAATGGTTCATTTTTGAGAAGTGCACCCAGTCTAATTTCTTTACATTGAAACCATGGTAAATGAAATAACTTTAATTTGAGTTGACCGATTTAAATGAAGGCATTTTATTACCAAAATGGAAAAAAC
Source organism: Alestes dentex (assembly GCA_037576975.1). Lineage (NCBI taxonomy): Eukaryota > Metazoa > Chordata > Actinopteri > Characiformes > Alestidae > Alestes > Alestes dentex. Next base: position 6,362,006 of record JBBIGA010000027.1, on the reverse strand, counting down.
AATAAATGGAAAATCTCCAGTAAAACATCTGTGTATTCACAACCACTTCATCTGATATCTTTCTGTAGAGGTATTAAAATACTTTAATAATGTCACATTAAAATACTCTTTAGACATCTGGGTCCATTCACCAACACTGAACTATATTGACTTATAAGTTTCTCTGCATGGGATTGTTGCGCATTATACCAGTTTATTTCCATGTTTTCATGTTAATTATATAGAAATTGTACAACAGTCTTCCATTTTAACCTCCCATGTGGCTGCTATCACATGACCTCCTTTCCTTCACTGCTACGAGCAGTTCTGTGATATTTTTGATCACATTCATTCTTTGTACTGGTATCAGGTGGTATCTATACTGGGCAGTAGATGTTTGCAGTGTCTAAAGCACTCATTCTGTCTCCTGTCTGCTGCTCAGCTGCTTTGTGTCTTTGTACGGATGGATCTTCATTATGTTTCTCTTTTCTTGTTTCTTGCTCGTACACATTGTTTAGGCTTTGGTAACGAAGCTTCCTGACATCATCAGAACCATCATCAACTGGACCGTAGATTACCTGCGAGACCATGTGATCAACTGGATCAGGGAACAGGGAGGCTGGGTAAATGTTCCATTAATTATTTTTCAGTTTTTCACTTGTTAAAGGTGCATGTTCGGTGCCATATGTCGTCTGGCTGCATCTGTTTCTGTCCATAGTCCCACGAACCCTTAGAGGTCCCTGTAGTCACTGGGTGACAACAAAAACCGTGTAATTCCGTATCAGTTAGTCCTTGATCATAGCTCATTAAAGCAACCAGAGAAATTCTGGAGTGTTTAAACGTTGCGTCCGAACGTTGCTTGTGTTGGATGAGGAGAAATCTTTTATGACTTGGATTTGATGAGACTATAATGTGCGTACTAGGGCATTAACGACTTCAGATTTTTTCAAGTCGACTTATCCATCAACATCAACTTTTATTAAAGTTCTCTGTAACATTAACAGTCAACATGACAATTAAACTAAAACCTTGAATTTTCTGGTAAATTTAAGTGTACAACAGAAAGTGGGAACAGTTTAAGCCGCTGCGCCACTCAGCGTCCTCTGGACTGGACGACTCTCTGCAGTGCTAG
>JBBIGA010000027.1:6348159-6360795 GCA_037576975.1 Alestes dentex | reverse complement strand
GACGACTCTCTGCAGTGCTAGCGTTAGCCATGTTAGCTAGCGTTAGCCATGTTAGCTAGCGATGCCGTTTCAGATGCTGTGCAGAACGCCGGTACTGTTACTGTAGTTTAACACAGACTTGCAGGTTGTGCAGGTCTCCGTGCTGTCTGTGTGTCTAGAGTGAAGCATCTCCACACATGTGATGTGTGTCTGTCTCCTCTGCTGCCGTGTCTCTCATCTTGTTGTGGTCATCGTGTTTATATTCCCCTCCACGCGCCAATGGTACCGCCCCTTTTTATGAAGGGATTATAATAATTGGTTAAGTCACGGAACACATGTCAGCGTCAGCCAATCAGAGGCAGAGACTGCATTGCGTACACAAGCGAGGGCAGAGAGAGAAAAAAAACACACGACTAGTCGACTTCTCTCAGGGGGCGTCGACTTCTGCCTCTGAAGTCGACTAGTCGACTTTTGTGTACCCTAGTGCGTACAGTACAGATTTGTGGGATGAAAACCCTGCTTTTTATCATGACATTAGAATGAAGATTCAAATTCGAACCTTTCAACACAGAAAGCTGAAAGTGTGATGAAATATATAAATATGTATTAACAAACTGCACAGTAGAGCTGCCGTGAATGCTTTACATACTATTGCTACTTTAGTATTTGTTTGTTAGCATTTGTAGGCTTTTTAAGTCACAGAATAGTAACCTAACCTACGAGAAATCTCATCAGCAAAGACCATTTAATAGATGAATCGTTGGTAATATATACTGTAATGGGCTGGTGTTTAACATGAGTAATTATACTTACATTTCATACTCAACCACAGGATTAGCATGTTGTATGTCGTTTGTTTGTTAATCATAATATTTCTTTTTTTGATTGTTTTACTTTTATTGAGATGTTGAGAGACAGATTACTCTGAACTGTACGTTGACATTCTGTCCCATCAAGAGAATACAAGAAATGTGTGGTGACATATTTCCATTGAATGAAAAGCCTAATTTAGATGCCATTTCTTAGGATTGGTTACCAGCGTCTTGATGGAAGTTTCTGTTCCACCGTGAAAGGTTCTGAGTGAAATGTTGCACCATTGAGAAAATAAGGTCCGTGTTAACGCAGAATTGAAATTAAGAAGTCGACTACATCGTCATAAATTCCGCCACAGGTGCAAAAACTTCAATAGACTTTGTTTAAACGCCGTTTGCCATTTGAATGTCTTTCACTTTCTTCAGTCTTTCAGAGAAAGGGATGAGTTGTGAAATCATAGGGGGAGTTTGTCTGCATTTAGCTTTTATTTCCTGACAACTTGTCCTTTCAGTAAATGCCATTTGTTCCTGGCTTTATTATAAAATGGTTTCTTTATGACCTACCGGGGTCCCAAGGGTTAAAAAAGACACTGAAAATACTAAATATAGATACAAGTACCAACATAATGAACAAATGCTCATATATTCAAATAATTTGGACAGGTCTAATATTAATGCATCTTTGCAGCTTACTGAGCCGAGTGTACTTTTTCACAAATATAATACTTACATTATAGATAGTTATGAATTCTGAATGATTCTTTCCTAAAAATGGCATTGAATATTTATGTACTTACTGACTCTCTGTTTGACTCTCTCTGACTCTCTGTTTGACTCTCTCTCTCTGTCTCTCTCTCTCTCTCTCTCTCTGAATCTCTTTCTGTTGCTCTCTGAATCTCTCTCACTCTGAATCTCTCTGTCTCTCTGACTCTCTCTGAATCTCTCTGTATCTTTAACTCTCTCTATGACACTCTCTCTCTCTCTCTCTCTCTCGCTCTCTCTCTCTCGTTCTCTCTCTCTCGTTCTCTCTCTCTCGCTCTCTCTCTCTCGCTCTCTCTCTCTCTCTCTCTCTCTCGCTCTCTCTCTCTCTCTCTCTCTCTCTCTCTCTCTACTCAGGAGGGAATCCGGTCCTACTTCGGAACACCAACCTGGCAGACTGTGGGCGTGTTTCTGGCCGGAGTTCTCACCACTGTGCTGGTCATGCGCAAGATGTGAAGAGCAGCGAGCGCTTCAAGGAAAGGAGTCAATACAGAGAGAGAGGGGGACAGAGAGACAGCTGATAAAGGGATCAGAGAGATGAGGGGGGGAAGAGAGACAGAGACTGTGGCATGCAAAGGAAGAGGGTGGACGAGGGTTCACTCCTTCAGTATAGGAAAGAGAGAGAGAGAGAAAGAGAAAGAGGGAAGAGGAAAGAGAGGGCCAGGCATAATGTTTAATTGCTCCTCTACACAATTGCTCCTCCGACTCTTTGAGCCTATTCCCTTTCTCACACACACACACACACACACACACACACATATTCAAACCTCAGTAACACATGCACTGAAAAAAGAAAGCGAGAGACAGACCGAGGGATGTGCAAGGGCCTGGATGAGGCTCATTTCTAAGTTATTTATATTTTTTTTTTGTTTTCATGGCACACAAAGCCAATAATGCGTAGATTAGCTGTTTGAAGGAATTCAGACATTTCTGCATGCCTACTTGAATCACTCCCCTCTCTCGACGCATAGAAATTGCACATACTTGAGGACAAATTAAGTTCATTTACTCTTCGCTAAGTGCTTAAATGTCATATTTTACCTCAATGTTTATTTTTCTTGGGTTTTTTTTTTTCCCTTTTCGGTTTCTTCATTTCCAGATTTGTTAGCGGTAGGCTCAGGAGGTACTATACGTCTCCCTCGTTCTTTCTCTCTCTTCCTCCTGCATTCATCGTCTGCTCTCATTCATCTTGACGTTCGAATCCTCCTTCTGACGAGCGTGTCTGTCTGCGCGTGTGTGTGTGTGTGTGGGTGGACGTGATTGTGCTCTTTTTTTGGTGATGAACATTTACATTGCATTTCAAGCCACTACGGGGGGTGTTTGCAGCGAGAGGAGGTGTAGCAGCCTGATAGTCTTCTCTTATATTTCTGATGGTGCAAGCTTTCGCCGTGAGTCTTGTCAATGAGGATTCAGCCCTTGGTTACGCGACTCACGTGTGTTTGGAGCTGGAATAAGTCGTAACCGTGCCCCGAGGGGCTCGGCAGAGGTTTCGAGACGTCTGTAAAGCAACACTTTTTATACAGCCATAGGTGTAGTCTGGAAATGAACACATCTATTCTTGATATTCCAGTGTGCTGCAACCTCCCCTCCCTTTAAGACGACTCACACCCACGTTCATAGACACAGTCTAGTATCACATAACCTCGTCTCTTCAGGGTGGTCTCTTCAGTACTGTACCTTTACCATGGTTAGTCAAAACCACAATCATCTACAATCACTCTTTTTATATACCTTTTCCTTGTTTGGTTGTTTGGATACAATACCTTTTTTTTTTTTTTCCTTTTTTTAATTTCTTTTTATGTTGACAGTGCCTTGGCCTTTTTACTATGGAATCACTTTGATACGGTCTCCACTTTTTCATCTTTTTCTACATCTTTGTATAAATGTATGAATTTCTCTAAAACCGATGTCCTCATGCTGGTTTTTTTTTCTCTTGCTGTGAGCCCATCTGTTTGTTTTGTAAGTCATTATAAGAAATAATAAAATGTTTTTATGGATTTCAGTGAATTGAGATGGTGAAGGAATGATTGTGAAAGTCGCACCCATCACAGTGAGATAGGAATTATTTTTTGGTAAAAAAAAAAAAGGTTTTCACAGTTAAATCCATACACTCAATCAGGCAAGACGTTTACACTCATGTTTTACACACTTTTGTCAAATGGAGGCTAGATTTTCTTATCTGCAAGTGCTGTGTTCTGCATGTTTAGCCACATTTTACCATGTACTGGATTCCAAGGAACACGGTTGGTTCATATTTTTCACACTTTTCAGAGTAGAAACGCTGATAACAGTTACACCTTTTGCACTGCACGGAATAATAGTGTACGAACTGCTGAGAACTGAGCTAAGATCAGTGTTCTCATTTAATGTAGAAATTACTATCCACTACTGTGTGCTGTGGTGTGTTCGCTTGTGAGAAATTGACACTACAATTAAATGTTAGTCAGGAATAAGAGTCAACAGTACAGTAAATACATATAAATGCCACCTTCGTGGATGTTCACTGTAATGCCTCATAAGAAATATGAAAATGCAACACACACGGTAATCCTGTATGGAGAGCACACTTCTGAACATTTATGTTAAAAGAAAAACTTGATTCATTTTACACAACAATTTTTTTGTGCCTCATGTAATCCCTTCCATATAGAAATGACCTTTTTGCTGACCATCTGCCCTGTATTGTGCCTCATTTCAAAAGTAGTCAGATTTAATACACTCCTTCTAATGTCTCTGGAACATACGTGGAGCTTAGCTGAATAAAAGTCTATATGTGAATGCAGTACATCAAACCCTTTCATTGAAACAAATTTGGTGTAACTTGGTTCTCAGGTGAATTCATGTGCCTTTTTAAAGCCAGATTATTCAGTATTTCTAATAAACCTGCGGCCAATATGATTCATCTCCAGTCGCAGAGAAACCATATCAAATCTAGTTCTAAAGAAATCGTTAGGACTATGATTCAGTAGACTCTAGCTGTTCCTGTTTTTCTATTGTGTCAGCTAAGAACATTATTCAACAGATACTGTGGGCAGTGTTCATGTTCAGTCCTCAAATATATTTACAAAACCACTGACTTTAACCCGCAATGATTCAGACAGCTGGGAAATTGTATACAATCACAGGCTTTATTCTCACAGTCGTGCGCATGGCTCCCATAGAAATAAATGTGCGTAGCGATGGTTAAGCTACAACATGGTAAACTGGAAATGACTCTCTGAGGCTCTGCGCCGTCTGTGGTTACTGGGATTGACTGACAGGTGTGCTGGGTGAGACGTACCTTTAAAACAATACAGACAATACAGAGAATCTGTAAACATGGCAACATGATCAACATTAAAATCTCTTTGCAACACAATCCAACCCTTTTTTTTGAAAAAGACTTTTTTGCAGCTGCTTAAAATTTGTTTCAAAACACACGAGTCACAGAAGAGCAGACGTACCAAAAAAAAAAAAATACTGCAGAAACGGAGGGACACTTAAAGCGACAGTCTGGCCAAAAAAACAAAACAAAAAAAAATATTCCCTTCACCCTAAATGTGGTGGATCAACCAGAAGTGGACAAAAGTGCTCACATAAGCAATTCAATTCAAGTTCATGTTGTTTGCATGATGCTATTCTCTATATTTTTAAACAGCAGTATAGCTTCTGTAAAAAACGAAATGGGTTTTGACCGTTTGGCTATATTTAGAGTGAAGGCAAAATGCAAATCTTAACTTTTTGCGGAACGACACTCCTTAATGGCTCTTGACTCGGATGTACAGCTGTAGGATAAAACATTTGTAAAGGTCCTTCATGTTAAAAACTTTAAAAAATGGCTCTGTAGGGATGTGGTTCTTCTATGGCAGGGGTGCCCAACTCTGACCCTGGAGGGTCGGTGACCGGCACAGTTCGACAGATTCCCTCTTCAAACACGCTCGCTAAATCTGACCATTAAGTTTAGTTGAACCATGTTTGTTTGAACAGGGAAATCACTAAACTGTGCTACTCTCTGGCCCTCCAGGATCATTCTTGTTTGACAATATTGCCCTGAATATTCCTATTGGGTTCCTTTATGTTAAAGAGTGTATTGCCATACAAAACTGAAGGTGTGCCTTCATAAGAGACACAGTGGCCCAGGATTCCAGCGTAACGAAAAAACTGATTATGCAACATGAGTGGGAGAGGAGAGGAGGGATCAGTCCCTGGTCTCCAGCACCCCGTCCCGGATTCTCCAGCTCCACGCCGTTTTGCAGCAGGAGGTGTGTCTGCAGGCTGGAGCCCGCTTGCAGCAGGGGGCGTGGCCACAGTCGGGGGCGGGGACACAGCGCAGGAAAAGCCCCGTTTCCTGCACCTCCTTGTCGTGGGGCACCAGAGACCCATCTTCACTCTGGAGACTGAACACGCCCTCCGATATCTGCAGGAGACACGCACAGACGTCAGTAAACACACATATTCATATTCCCAATACACCGGAAATCGTTCATTTTACATCCACCCGCTCTCCTTACCTGCTCACTGATTCCCACAGCGATGTGGCCCACTTTCACCCGGGGCGTCTCGCGGATACGGAAGCAGCGGCCGTTGAAATCCCTGATACAAACGTCCACCCCTGCAGAGACCAACAGAACACTTCAGCATATGTTCATACATGCGTCATAAACCTGCCATCTTTATTTTTATTGCTGAGTGTCTTTCTTTTCTTTGTTTTCTCTTGTTCTATTATGGTGTTTTTAATTATATCCTTTGATTATAGACTATATAACACACTGGCTTGTGCACATCCAGTGGCTGGGTTATCTACGATTACATGACCATAATCATTATATCTCTGATTATCATTATTATATTTTGCCTAATTTTCTACCACAACTGTGTCTCTAGGTGTACTGCAATATACTGCTGAAAGCGTAACATATGTTTCATACAGACACATGTTCGTACAGATAAAAGATTTGGTCTCATGACTTATTTTGCTGATTTTTTAAGAAAAAAACTTTCAAATGCAAATAAAATGTAAAAAGAAAATAAATAGAAAATGTGCTCAGAAACAGACCAGAGGTTCTCAGAGTTTGTCCACTTTTATGTGTTTACACATAACACCTGACCTGATGAGCCTGGGAATTAGTAAATGTGCTGAATCAGGTATAATAGATGAGGGGGAAGCACAAACTTGTGCAAAGTGTGGGGGTCCCAGGACCAGGATTGGGAACCCCCTGGCCTGGACCGATTTCTGGAAATAAAGATGTGGCAGCTGGTCAGAGTATTTATCACTCACCCTCAAAGCAGCGGGGTGGGGGCTGATGGGCTGGAACCAGCCAGTCCATACTGAAGCTCTGGCCGTCTGACTGGCTGCTGTAAGAGAACACCCCTGAACTGAGGTCATCGCCAGGTCCGACAGACCAGCGCCCCGAATCCTGGCAGAGAGAGAAAACACGCAGTCAGAGACCCTGACGTGTTCACGAATTACACAACCTTTAGCTGTGGTGCCTAAAAACAGTAAATACAGAGCTTTGAGGGTTTGAGGAAGTGGAGAATTTCCAGTCACAGGGAATGGAGAAGTATTAGAGGTTGTTTACTGCGGTCAGCAGAATGTAAAATGCAGTACGCGGAAGCACAGTCGCTCTCACAATTATCACTCTCTACCAAATCATATATTGTGACCTTTAAGAGTGTAGGCTCTACAGGAAATGATGGACTATTTTGAACGCCTCCTACTGTTTTCTGGCAGCAGCTGTGGACAACAAAACATGTAGAATAACCTGAACTTCCAGTGAACCTACGTCTTACTGTCATTCGCTTATTCTGAGTAATCTGATCTGATGGAAGATTGGCGAGATGCATATCAGCTCAGAGAAACGTGTCTGCATTTCCTCATTCCGTGTGAACACGCCGCTGACAGATGGATGTGACTTTACCTTCTTGTCCCACAGCTCTCTGGTGGAGAGGCAGTCGCTGCCCAGGCAGGAGAGGAGCTGCTCCTGTAGTTCAGCAGAATGAGGCTGAGACAGGCTGCTCAGGAAGAAATCTACACATGGGAAAACCGAGCACAGTTTCAGTCTCATGGGGCGCAAATCTAGAGCGCGAATACACATACAAAGATTGCACCAGAGAAAAGGTACCATTAGATGTTAACGGAAGGAGAGTAAAGACATAATTTGCAGAAAGAGAGGCAGAAGAAACAGCAGGGCTGCAACTATTAGTTGAAGATCATTTGTGGAATTTTACTGCTGATGGCGTTTTAAATGTCATTAAGCTTCATGTTGGACAATAAGTAATGTATCAACTTATTATGATTATCACAAATTATCACACACGTCATGTGACAAACTGAAATACGCCACGGGAAGTGTAGGGGGCGATCAAGCTTATGTTGTTTTATTGCGCAACAAGAGATGAAATTATTTGCGGCGCAGAGTTTATCATTCAAGTTAATCAGTTCAATTCAGATTTCAATTATTCAAAAAACAGTCAATAGTTTGACCCCTTCAACTGATCATAATAATAACCGCTACTGTGTTTTTAAATATGACGTCACACACAAATTAACAAAAAGAAAAAAAATGCCCAAATTTCTTTTATTTTAGGTTTTAGAAACAAACAGAAAAAATACAAGATATTTGAACCCGGGAGAACTTTCAGGATAGTCTCCGCCCACAAGTGGGTGGGGAAAACCCGCAGAGGGAGGGGCTCCGGAGAGCGGCCAAGCGACAGAGCAGCAAACGGTGAGTGTGTAGGAGAACAAACACCGGCTTTAGACTGATTTACACTGTTTTTATTTGTTGAAATCAGATTTTGAGTTGAAATCAGGGTTTCTAAGGGCATTTAGGAGGTTAGTTGATTATATGAGTAATAGTTGCAACCCTACTGAACTGAACTGAACTAGTAGTAGAATATGAAAAATGCATCATATTATGCACTACAAATACTGACCCCTCTCAAGTTTACGGAGCTGGAGCTCTTGATCGGTGAGTTCGTTGGGCTCGGGGGACGGAGGGTGGACGTAGAGCGCTGAAGCTGGAGGAGAACATCCATCATTTCTCTTAATGTCCTCCTTCTCCACCTCCTCTTCATCCTTCTCTTCCTCTTCCACCTCCTCCAGGTCTCCCTCACTGGTGCTCATGTGCCCTAGCCCCACCCTCGCTCCAGACCCCCCTCTCCGCTCCTGCCCTGGGCCCATCCACTGCTGCACAGAGCTATGGGAGAAGGGGGCGGGGTCACGCCTCTCTGGCTTCTCTATTGGCTTCTGATAGGCTCCGCCCTTAGCAGGACTACGAAGACCTCCCACTGCGGAGACACAGATGAATGGTCAGTGAAAAAACCAAGCGGTTCAACTTTTTGTCTGGGGGGGGGGGGGCTAAAATGAAACGTTCATGTTGGGCCGAGCACATGAATTTTTAGGCAGCCGAGTCTTAGGCACCTGAGATAATTATACTTAACAGCTGTTTACTACTGGGTAGTCGTGTAAGGTTAGAGTTAAAAGACTAATATTACAACAAATACAAATAACATTAATACAGTAAATTGTTGGTGATGTTTTCACCGTTTCCAGACCTCTTTCCTCATGGAAGCCCAGTATTACTCGTAAATCCACACTATGACTTGAGTCATTTATGTGGTTGATATTTTGTAAACAGTTCATAAAATATCGACTACTTTTTAGAATAAATAAGAAATCTCGATACTTTTTATGGCTTTCTTGTTTGTTCGCATGTGTTCTAATGTTCTAACTTTTCACTGTTTTTGCTGGCAGAAAGAAACCCACTGCTGATATAAATGGCTTCAAACAATTTACACAGGTGCCCAATACTTCTGTAGAGCACTGTACATTTAAAAATGTATTTTAAATACATTTAAAATATATATTTAGACCATTAGCAACACAGTTCAAGTTAAATGTTGATTTGGCAGGTCACATGGACCTGCTGCAGCGACATGGGATCACACATACGCATTCACACACTTAATACAAGTGTATGCAGACCACACAAATATGCTCACATTCTTTAAGAGCCTTGGCTGTTTCAACCCTGAGTTCCTTGGCTGAGGCTCTTAGGCTCGGATCTTTCTGCAGCGCCCGCTCAATGACATCAGCCGTACGAGGGCTGCAGTCAGGTGGGATCTCCCTCAGTGGTGGCGGCTTCTCAGCAATCTGCAGCAACAAAGAGACTGAGTCACTGAGATAAATGATTCACACAGACCACTACAATATGACTGGATCCGAATTCATTGTCCGCTCCAGTTCTTCAGTTTCCCTTTTTCCCTAAATGTAGCTGATAAGCCAGTAAAGATGTTTGGTGTATGAGGTATGGGCTCTTTAGTTGTACACTGGGTGAGTGTGTGAGTCAATTGTGTGTGTGTGTGTGTGTGTGTGTGTGTGTGTGTGTGTGTGTGTGTGCGCCCTGCGGTGGGCTGGGCTGGCGCCCCGCCCAGGGTGAGTCTCAGTGGTATCTATAAAAATGATATGTTCACTACTGAAGACCCAATGTAAAATAGGGCCCAGTGGTAGTTACATTTTATTGTATAGGTACATTAGCCTTGTAGACCCAGTGCAAAACTAAACAAGCAAATTTGGAAACTTGGCTGAATTGGCAATTTCTGAAACTGAAATTTCTGGTAATTTTTTTATTGTTTTTTTGCCTAAATACTCTCTGTTGCACCTGCTAATCTAACAATGGACTAGAGGGCGCATTTCATTTTGTGCAGTATCTTCTTATTAAGTGCAATTGTCTGAAATATCACTACTCATGTCAATACTACTGATCTCTATTATGTGCAGTTACACTCCTAACCACTATTCACTTAACTGTAAATTATTTATCTATAGTATTTACACCCTGCATTTGTGCATATAGAATAGTGTCTTTCATATTAACAGTTGGATTTACTTTCGTTGGATTTATTTACACATCATATTCTATACTGTCGTCTTTGTGTCTCTGTGTGTCTGGAGTCAATGTTCTGATTCTGATTCTGGTCTTCAATACCTTGAGGTAGAGGGGGCGGGAGTAGTAGCGGGTCCAGGGGTGGCAGCCATTGAGCATGTGCAGAAACATGCAGCCGCTGCTCCACACATCCGCCTTGGCACAGCGCTTCTCTCCTCGCGCCACCTCCGGAGCCATGTGTGTCTCAGTGCCCTTTAGAACTTAACACACACACACAAACACACACACACAGAAATTCAGTGTCCAGCAAGACTCTAGTCTCCACAGTGATGTTTGAGGGTCTGTTACCAGTGTTTACCTTTATAAGGACTGAATCCATGCTGGTCTAATCGTTCCGATTCTCCAAAGTCACATATGAACGTGTCCTTCCCGTCTTCAGACAGAAGCACATTGTCCGCTGAGAAGAAATCCACATTTGCAAATTAAACCTTACAAGCTGCAGCACGATGTAATATGACATAAGTTACAAGGCAACAAGTCTCCAACCAGTCATTTTAACGGCTGCTGTTTTAATCGCTGCTTATAATTAACCTTGCACCACTATAAAGTAGACATCGTTTAAAATTTTGATCAATACCGATCAATTATCTAAAACTGTGATCAACATGACATGAGTTACAAGGCAAGAAGTCTTGAACCAGTCATTTTAATGGCGGCTGTTTTAATTACCGCTTTTTATTCTATAACAACTTCGCAGTGCTATCATTTAAAATGATCTTTTAAAATTGTGATAAATATTGATCAATTATTTACAACTGTGACCAATATTACATGAGTTATAAGGCAAGAAGTCTTGAACCAGTCATTTTAATGGTAGCCGTTTTAATGACAGCTTTTTATTCAATAATAACTTTGCAGTACTAAAGTAAACATCAGAAGGTATTTAAGCCGTTCTTTTTTTGGGTAGGGAGGACAAAAGGTTTTCTATTATTATCTACGTATAGTAACCTGAAAATGACTGCTCTTTACATTTATGTGCCACATTATTCATGTATTTATTCATACACTTACGTATTTAGGCATACATTTCAGTCTATTTATGTATTTGTGCATCTGCAACATGTATTAATATATTTATGCATTCACTGAATCATTTTCATGCCTATATCTAACTGTTTTGTACAGTCATTCTAAACCACTCTTTGGTGGAATCACCATAGTCATTTTCATCACAACGGTTGTTGTAATTATAGTTTTAATAATTTGGAATCGGCCTTGTTCACCAGTGTTCCAGTTTGTGGTTTTATGTATGTGGGTTTTATGTGAAGTTCATCTGTTTATATTTTAACTACCTGAAGTTGTATAGCTTCCTCAAGTTATTTCAGTATTATCTACAGCTCTCTTCTAAACACATCTGTTTTAAAACCTTCCTAAAAATGAGCTGAAACGGAAGGAGCTGAGTACTGGCATCTTAATGGAAGCAACACAGGTGGTTTTACATTAATGAATGTTTATCTTATCTTATCTTATGAAAACAGTGACTGCTTTTGAATGGTGGTCTCTATAATTACATACGAACAGCATGTCTACATGAAATAACTTACTCTCGCCGCCTGAGGGTTGATATTTGCTGTTTTGTGGTCAGCACCCCGTGAGACAGGCCCTGGCAGGCCGGATAGAGACATTTACAGGATTATTTTAATGGAGCCGGCTGCCAGGCAGACGGGCTCTTCCCAGAAGGCTGTTTGCTTGTTTGGGCAGTGGTTTGTTCCAGGAAGGTCTAGACGCGAGTGAGAAAAGTCCTTTCGGTTTCCACACCGAGCTACAATTTGAACCCCTTATCTGTGATCAGCTTGACTCAATCCGAACACCAGGGGGCACCGCAGCAAAGTCTGCCGTGTGTCTTCCTAGAATGCCGTCGTTCTGTTTCTGAACTTCACTTGGAATTAATTGTTACTCGCATTACACAGTAAACACTTCTTATTGTTCTCACAACAGGCTTCTAATATCTATACATTCATTTTCTTTTGACAGTCAATACCTTTTTCCCCTTTCTCTACCCCATCCCCCTCCTCTCACTCTCTTTTTCATGAGTCACTCTGGGAAATTCCCAGCCTTGGCCTCAGTCACTCTCTGTCTCTCTGTCTCTCTTTCTCCCTCCCTCCCTCTCTCTCTCTCTCTCTCTCTCTCTCTCTCTCTCTCTCTCACACACACACACACAC
>JBBIGA010000027.1:6328036-6348059 GCA_037576975.1 Alestes dentex | reverse complement strand
CATCATTTCTCTTATTTTGATGTTTTGTCATTTCTTTTAAAATGATGCTTTAAAGAACAATATTTTTATTTGGAAATTAGGAAATTTTCCTAAAAACCAAGGCAAAGCTGTTCAGTTCAATACTTGCACCTATAAAAGATAGGACGTTTTTGAAGTGGTCTCTTATTTTAGATGGATGAAAGATGGATGGAAGAATAAGTGGATGGGTGGACAGGCAGGCAGGCAGACAGACAGACAGATAGATAGATGGAGGGATAGGTGAATGAGGAATGATGGATGAATGGATGGATGGATGGATGGATTTCAACTGATCCCCAGGAGGAAATCTAGGTGCCGTTGCTGAAGAACACACTGTATTTAGAAGTAAACACCGTGCTGAGGCCATGCTTGTGCAGAGAATTGGTGTGCTGATTTGTAAAATCAGTTGTTTTATAAGACAGACAAAACTGGAAATGTGAAGAGTTTCATATTTATTTGTGTTTTGCTGAATGGCAGTAAAAGTGAAGCACTCACAGAGCTGTCTTTGGTACAAGGTTTTCCATCATCTGGCATCTATTTATACAGCAGCAACACAACAGCAGGAGGCAGCGCTGCTCCCCAGTGTTGTAACAGATCAAGGTCAAATACTAAAGAAAAAGAGTGGCATACTATCATGGTTTTGTTGAAAGTGTACACTTGTAAATACGTCATGACACAGGTCAGTGTAAAATATGGCTTTTTTTCTATTAAAAACAAACAAACAAAAACCTCGGGGCAACATTGTGAACCTGTTTACTTGGAGTGCACTTCGATGAATATTCACTAGAGGACGCCCTCCCCGTCCTTATTTCCAGCAAGAAGATTTTTACCTGATTTCCAGCTCGTAGACAAAGTAGGCTTGAGCTGGTGATCCATTAAAACACGCTATATGGACAAAAGTATTACGACACACCTCTTAATCCAGGGTTTGGGCTAGGCCCCTTACTTCCAGTGAAGATCAATCTTAATGCCTCAGCACACCAAGTCCAATTTTGTGGACACAGTTTGGGGAAGAACCTTTTCTATTCCAGCATGACTGTGCCCCAAGTGCAAAAAGCAAGGTCCATAAAGACATGGTTGAATGAATTTGGTGTGGAAGAGTTTGACTGGCCCACACAGAGCCCTGACCTCAACCCCATCCAACACCTTTGGGATGAACTGGAACGGCCAGGCCTTTCCATCCAATGCCAGTGTCTGACCCCATAAATGCTCTACAGAATGAATGGGCACAAATTCCCACAGAAATCTTGTGGAAAGCCTTCCAAGAAGAGTGGAAGCTGTTACAGGCGCAAAGGGAGGGACCAACTCCATATTAAATTGAAAGTCCCAGTTGGTGTAATGGTCTGGCGTCCCTATACTTTTGTCCATTATCACATGTGATATGAATAATATGACAGGATGACAGAAAATCTAGTTAAAGCTTTATTTTTAAAGGTTCTATACCATTTTACAGCCAGTTCAGAACATGTTAAATAATCGCACATTATATAAAGCCCGCTTAAAGCAGTTTTTGAAGCCAGAATGTTCTAACACCACCTATTTGTTATCAATAACAACTCGTTGT
This sequence comes from Alestes dentex, assembly GCA_037576975.1. Classification (NCBI taxonomy): domain Eukaryota; kingdom Metazoa; phylum Chordata; class Actinopteri; order Characiformes; family Alestidae; genus Alestes; species Alestes dentex. The sequence continues at coordinate 6,346,477 of JBBIGA010000027.1, read as the reverse complement.
TCTGTGGTGTGGGGGGTGTCCACCAACTACTGATAGAAGTCATCTGAGGTATCAGTCCTTTCTACGATTGGACAAAACAGCTGTCAATCAAGTGATTTTCCGCTACTATTGGTTAGTTTGGTCCTTTCTGGGCGGGCCAGTGAGACCGAGGCTCGGGTCCCAGAGAGAAGGAGAGAGACGGAGAGGAGAGCAGAGAAAATGGCTGACAGATTTTCTAGGTTCAACGAGGAACGTGATTTCCAGGTAAAACCACACACGAGCAGGGGCTGCATGCAAGGCAAAAATATGTCTAGTATCTCCTCCGCGGCACTGCATCCATTCAATTTAGTTACGGACTCGTCTGGGCACGCATAAAGCTGAAATCGGACAGATAGGCTAAGCTAAGCTAATCGGCTAACTGGCTAACTTTGGAGCTTCTTGTTTACGTATGTGCGTACATCATTTTTTCTGATATTTTCGGCATGTGGCATTGGTGAGAAAACAAGACTGCAGTCTAAGCTTTGCAGCACATCCTGCTTGATAGTTTGTGTCTGTTTATTATCTCGTTAAAGACGGTACATACGGTTGCTAAGCTAACACCCAAAGCTAATGAGTATAACATGACCGCCCTCTCAGACAACATGCACTGTCCTTTCTGTGCCCACATGTCAGAGAGTGCAGTTTTTGGTTTGAATGCACCGGATCTACGCCTTAATCTACTCAAATGACTCAAATGAGTTGCATTTTGTTGTCTAGTTTGGAAAAAGCTGCGGACCTGAACTGGAATAAAAACAGAAGATCGAGTTTGGACCCGTATGTAACAGGAACACAGGGTTGTTTTGTTTTTCCTGGGTATAAATTTGTGACACATTAATTGCTTCTTAAATAAAGATGTTTGTGTCTTATTGTGGGGGTCGAATTCAGTGGTTTAGGTACAGTTAAATGCAATGTCATTTAATCGCTGTTGGCGTAATGGCCAGGCGTCTCTATACTTTTGTCCATATAGTGTAAATCACGTGATGTGACTGGATGGTAGAAAATGTAGTTAATGTCTTAATTTTAAAGGTTTTTTTTGCCATTTTAAATGCCAGTTCAGAACAGGTGAAATCCATAGCGCATTATAGAAATCCATAGACATAAATTGGCATTTCCGGCTAAAGGCTTTATTTTATGTGTAGAATGCTTTTGCTGTCTTTCGCTGTGTTCACTCAGTACAATGGCTTGTTTGTGGTCCATCAGTTTACATATTTGATTTGCATGTTATGCCTTCTGTTAATCCTTCAGCTGTTCCTGCAAGCTAGTTTCTTGTCACAGCTTACTCTTGGCTCAGTTCATGTAGAACTTCTGCCTTCAAATATAGCGAAGTCTCAATAGTCCTGATCGTGTCCATCTTTTTGTTCTTATTGCAAATTCTATTGTGAGTTTGGTTCTTATTGTAATAAATGGTGCTATGGATTCATTACTTTTTTGTGAAGGATGGGACTTTGACTGTGCAGTACATTTAGTTAGACAGCAGCTGGTGGTGTGGTTGTTAGGGAGTTGTTCCTGCGATCAGTAAATTGTGGGTTTGAATCACAGGACTGCTAGTGACACCACTGAGGTACCCATGAGCAAGTTACCATCCCCACACACTGCCTGCTGCTTCACTTGGTGAATGGGTTAAATGCAGAGAAAGAATTTCATTGTTCGCACTGTGTGCTGTGGTGTTTTCATGTATGACAAATGGACACTTTTTAGGTGACTCCCAAGTTTACACAGATTAGAATTGTCTGGGCTGGAGGAGGATGTCTTGTTTTTATTGGATTTATTTGGACAAATTTTATATTGTATGTGTCTGTGTGTTTCTGAGCAGTTGTAACGTGATTCTGATTTTGATTGCACATAAGCTGAGCACTCCAGTGTTTCTCACAGGTCTCAGATAATTCTCAGGGAGCAGCTTACTATTGTGATGCTTAGAGATGTCCAAACTGATTGCAGTATTATTTTTATTAAATTGAGTATTCTTATGAAGCATATATGATTTCTAACTTGAAAAAAAAAATGAGTAGGCTCAATACTTTGGCGTTAAAAAAAAATATAATTTCGATAATTTCTTAGAAATATTGTAACTGCGATTATTCACGTAAGAAATTCACATTTCAGTTTCGGTCATGTTAGCTTGAGTCTCCTAAACCAGAGGTCTAACCTGGTTCAGTGTCTTGTCATGCTGCTATGTGTGGACAGATGGTCCTCTTCCTCGTGACAAATGTTTAGCCCCATTCTTAAAAAAGTGTTTCTAAAACTGCCTCGTTAGAGTATTTTTGTTTAGGCAGTAATGGGGCAAACAGATGTTCTGTTTTTTTCTGTGATGGACCATAAATAGTGTTTTTGGCCTACTGTTTATTTGCTAGGCAAACGGAACTATCAGCCTTCCAGCATGCTAGGATGTAAAGGCAGGATTAGTTTGGCAGCTACGGTTTGTGTTTCATTCAAAAACAGGACTGCTTATGATCTTCGGACAAGAAGTTTCCCGGACAGTCGCATACCATTAAGCAATTTTCAGTCACAACAATGACAAGCTCAAGATTTAAGGCCGTTAGCGGAACAGTTTGGACCCTTTTGTGTTTTTAATAATAGGTCCTATGAAGTATAAATGAAATATTTGACAAATTTACATGTCCGTTTTTACAGTTGCTTCTGAACTCGATGTCATGGGCCATATCTTTTTCACCTGTAATTAAGCCAAATCAATGAATTTTGTGCTGCTGTTGTAGAAATAAACTGTTTACTTTCATCACCATTGATGATTTGATAGAAAAAAATCTAAACAGTAATTTAAGGAAGACCACTGTCATTTTCAGTCAGTTGGGTTTTTTTTTTTTTTAAGGTGACATGCTTTATTGACATTCACTGTAATTTCAGTGGCAAGACCATCAAACCATTTAAAACATACACATCTAACCCCATTCTGTCATTTATTTTCATATATGTTCTTATAGTAAATGTTACTGGTTAGAGTTAATGTATAAGCTTTGTCTTACAACCCAGCATGTCATGTTAGATTTAGGACAGGAACCAGTTCTGAACAAGCTAGAATGTATTTAGTTTCTCAGTGGGCATGCTTCCAATATTTAATTCTAAAGGAATAGAGCCGAAATTAACCAGAGATTGAATGAATTAAAACTACAGCACACTAGCTTCTTCATAACTAGCCCCAGTCCTGACAGTTTAGTTAGTGTAACATTGAATAGTAGTTTCAGAAAGAGTTATTAGGCATTCTTACTGTACATAAAGTATGTTTAGTCCCCGATCTGCATCTGAAACACTTGTGCATTTATACATAATTAAATAGAAATAATATGTGAAAATAGAAAAAAACAATACAGGAACAAAAAGAAAACACTAAGCCAGATAACTATAACCATTACTAGTTACATGGTTGGATTTTAGATTAGCTAACTTTACTTGAGAATAAAACTGACCCAGACGTTGGTTGCTGCAATATTTGGCATGTTTAAAGGTAGTACAGACATGACTGAAATATGAGTGTAGTTTCCTCTGTTTATTTCTCTGGATGAACGGTTTCCTTTAGCGCAGAAAAATGTTACTCCTTGTGTTTCCTTTTTTAGTGGAGTATTAGTGCTTGCATGAGAAGATAATTAGACAGAAAGCTATTTGCCCACAGTTAATCTTTGAGAACATATGGATGAAGCTTTAATATGCAGTGAAATTAAAAAAAAAAACCTGTTTTGCTTGTCCTGTGGTGGAGCATGTTTAAGGATGATACGGTATGTGAGAAACAGTGTGGGAAAAAATGCTAGGGCTATATATCAAACCAGTGAAAAGCGACACTACGCAAATGTAATAGGCTTTTACAGTAAATAGTTACCTTTACTGACAAGTCAGTCCTAACTCTGATGACTAAACTGCTTCTGTTTATGCACATGTATTTCTATAGGGATACAAAGGCAGTAAGATTAATAAAATCCAGATATTTTTGCACAACAGTTCTGGAATAAATGTTATTTTGAAATATCTGAGATATATACAACACCAATAATTGTTTTTGTCTGTCAATGCTCAGAAATCATGCAGATATCAAATACTAAATACTTTTCTTTCATTTAATCAACTCCCCTTGTTTATAAGATTATATTGACTGATGCGTCAGACACTTGAGGTCCGTTTTCTTGCTTATTGTTTCCACTCTTGTCTTGCGACTGATGATATTTTATTGATTCAGATGTCTTGACTGTTTACTTGCCTGAATAGCAATGACTATGAGCATCTGTGACCAGAATACAAATCCACTGGTCGTCTTACTTCTCAAAACACTTTTTTTTTTTTGCAGATTTGCGAGTGTCTGCATGTAATTACTTGCATTTGATTAAAAACAAAAACAGGGGCCAGTGTTTCAGTGCTGGTCAATTGCTATTAAAATCGTTACCTAGCAAACGGAAAGCACAGGGTTTGTTAATTTGTGTGTATTTGCAGCCTGTTCATTCATTTATGCCTCTCATGTTTCTAACATGTATTCAGAAGCTTTGTGCATTGCACACCTTTGCTAGGATAAAAAGCTTTGAGTCTAGACATCTTATTAGAGAGAAGCTAAACTGCTGTTCCAATTTTTTCTTCAGATATTTAAAAGAAACGTTAATTGCAGTGATAGTATCATGACTATTTAATCATTTTCTCATCATAGCAGTCTAGTTTTATTAGACTAAGGCTGTTGTGCGTGTTTAGACATCTGATTAGAAAGAAGCTAAATTGCTTATTTACTATTTGGTCATGTAAAAGCAATGTTAATTGCAATGATTGTATCATGACAAATCATTTTCATAGTAGACTTCATAACCTAGTGCTGTCTAGATTTATTAGGTAAGGTAAGACTGTTGTGTATGTGACTGTAATTAATGATTAGGCATTTCTCTTGAGCTTTTTTTTCTTTCTTTTTTTCTTGGTGTTTATTGTTATTTATGTTGGTATATTTGGGCCACCAGCTTGGAATTTGACTCTGGCACCACTTGCCTGAAGTGTTCAGCTGTTTTTGGGTAACCTTGATTCTCTGTCTCTGCGCAGTTAAGATGGACAGCCATTTCTACACAGCACACTTTGCTCTGAAGTTTGGCACAGCTGTGGCATTCCTCCGGGAGGCTGGTGGCCGTGTTGACAGCTCTGGGTCCCTCTCCTTTAAATCTAGTCTTTCCTCCCTCCCCCATTAGGCGCTATGGAAGCTTAGTGAGGGACATTTGTAGTCGGCGCCAGTGTACTGGTGTTAGCGGAACTCCGCGATAGGGTTTTTCAGTTCAGTGATTAAAAAAAAAATAAAATGTGGTTACAACATGGGTAATTCGCTGCACTTTTATTTGGTCTTTTAAGTTCAAGTTAGCCTGCCTTCCTTAAAATTTAGATTTTACTGAGCTTCAAATAATTAATGTGATTGCATCAGCAATCACACGACTGTTCTTTCTGAGTTTTACTTTTGTTATTTTTTTAAAGCTGAATTTGATGCCTCTTCGCATACAGTTTTGGAAATATGGGCGTGGTTCCAATGTCAAAACATCCGTTAACATCCCCTTCAGTGCGCGTGTACACAGCTAATTGAGCAGACGATCAAGGACCAAGTATTGATCGTTTAAAAAAAAACAAAAAACGATCCCCTCTGTAATATATGTGGAGAGATAGAAGATGGTCAAGTCGCCTTTAAGATATGTGTTGGGGGGAGAGAGAGAGAGTCTGACATCACGGGTATGGTGGCCGGAAAATGACAAAAAGTGAAAAAAAAACCCCCAAATGCGTAGAAGATAATCTGGAGCCAAATACACGGCAGACTCTGAAACAGAAGATCCAAGTTCGAATCCATGGTGCTAGAACATTTTTTTTAATGCAAGCTTATTTTTTTCCGCAAAATAAATGTTTGGGTGTCTCCAAATACTGGTTAGTAGCGATAAAGTGGTCTCGAAATGAAATATAACTTTGGATGGGTTTGGATATTTTTACTCAATATTGATTAGATCTGACGGCCTATCGCTTCAGAAATAAAGGTGACGACAGCCGGACAGTCGTTTTTGGTTTGCATGTCAAATCACATGCACATTTCCTGCAGCAAAGCATTGTTTTAGTTACCAGCTTAGAAAGCTATGGGAATGAGGAAAGAAAAAAGTGGAACCTGTGGGAGTGAAAGTGAACTTGCATTACCCCTCCAAGCTGTGGAAATTGTTGTTAAAAAAAGGTAACTGACTAACAGATGTAGTCCCAGTTTAGTCTGTTACTCGCCATAGCAAATGTAACTGAATCTTGGATGTCAGCCTAAATGAGAAAAACTTACTTTTCACATTTCTAAATTTACACTTAGAAATGACATGCGATTTAAATCCTCTCAAGTTCACTATAGTTATCTATAACTTGTAGCTTGAAGTTATCACACGCTAGCAATCACAGTTACTGTTGAAACTTTAGTTTGGTCGCTTTTAGTTTATTTTAACTCTGGTATTCTTATTCTGTGTTCACTTTTGACATTTTATAATTGTAAAATTTCTGCCGCATTTGATTTCTAGTTAACTATTTGACTGTATTTACAATAAAATGGGATGTTTTTGAGTGATGTATAAGATTGAGTACTGTGTGTCTGCATTATTAAAGCATTGCATTACATACACAAACTGCATTTATTTATCCAGATACTTATATGTTGAGTTTTTCAATGTTGGTACTTGTATAACAAATATATTACAGAATGAATAAATACGAGAGATGTTCAAAAAGTTTCCTCCTATTTCGTTGGAAACAGTGAATGGTGGAAAAGTAGTAATTGGGTGTGTCTAGGAGTTTAGCAGCAGCTTGATTTCAGCCTTTTTGGAGCTCTATGAAGATTTTCACGAGATGAGAGCAGTAGTGCGTCAGTGGCTGTGCACTCAACCAAAAACAGTTTTTTCTGATGACCATGTTGAAAAGTGATGTTATTTGTTTCGGAAATTCTTAATAAATAGACTTTTTAAAAGTACCAAACCTTTTGAATGTCCCTTGTAGTGTATATGTACATTCTGGTTATGTTGTGTATGTTTAGTTCATCTTGCTGCCTTCTGTTTCATTTTAAGCGAAGTAGAACAGAACAAACCAGTTGAACCAAACAATTGATCAAGGTGTTTCGGGTATGTAAGACTTTCTTTAAGCTCAGAGTAGCTCATTTTAATGCTGTGAAATGTTTGAGCCACATATCTTTGAACCACTTCCTCGGTGAGCTCACTGTGGAGCTTCCTGATGGGCTGTTCCGTATTGAAACTTTAAGCTTGTTGGCCTTCTCACCGTGCTGCCATAAGGTCAGAGAAGATGCATCTGTGCTGCAGAGAGCAGAGGCAGCTCTGCTTCTGTTTGGTCTTTAGGCTTTGTTTGCATTTGCTCAGCTGTGGAGAGTGTGACCCACAGCTTGCTGTTACGTTAAGGGACAAATGTCTCAAATAAAATGTTTATGTAAGAAACCATTTCATTTCATTATCAGCAGTCATCGGCATTGTTTGTGTTGCTCTTGCACCAGAGCAAATAAAAATTCATATCATGGAACATCAGTTCTTCCTGTTGTTTTGTGTTTTGATTCAGTTTGTTTCGGATGTTTTGTTTTAGCAATGTCATGTGATGCATTTATCTACCTTGTCGCTCTACAGCATTTCAGCATTTCTTGTTCATGTTGAAATGATTAGTGTTTCAGCTCTGACTGCTTTTTGAATGAGAAACATTACAGAGCAGCCAGTCGGAACAGAAAATTTGTGTATCTGTCTTAAAGGATTCTTAAAAAAAATGTAGGGGTTAGGAAGCAGTCACGTTCAAGTGAATGACCACTGTTTTTCTCGCAGAAATGCAGAGATTTCACTTGACCTCAGGGGGAAATATAATACATTTTTAAAAATATCCTTTGGTGTGTTGTTGTCCTCGCCAAAAAGATAAATCCAAAATCTAGATACTCTTTCTCGCCAATTTCACATCCATGGGACTAAAAAAGGGTTGTCTTACTCCGCTTGACCGTGCTTTCGTACCATTTTTTTTGTATTCCTTTGGCAGTCAGTGTCCTGACTGTGCTCACTGAGCTCCAGCTCCTGAGAGACCTGCACTCAAGCTGTCCCGGGCTAAGCCTCCTGTTGGCAGGCAGATATCCCCATTGGTCCATTAAAACGGATGGGGAGGTAGCGTCGAGGCAGTAGAGAAATGTGCTACACTGGAAAGTATTTCCCAAGGGAGGTGTCAGTCACACAGCTTCGTACTTGCCCTCCTAGGGCTGATTCTCATCATTTTGCAACGGTCAGCTTTTCTATGGCCTCACATCTGCCGTCCCTTCATCCACGAATAAACCCAAAGAGGAGGGGAAGGGGCTGTCTTAATTGCTTAGGTCCAAAGTTGATGGGTGTAATTCAAGTAGTCTTAACGAATAGAGGGAGAAGGGTCATGAGACACTATGTCGACAAAAGTATTGGGACACGCCTCTTAATTATTGAATTCAGGTGGCCCTTTACTTCCAGTGAAGGGCAATCTTAATGCTTCAGCATACCAAGCCATTTTGAACAACGGCATGCTTCCAACTCCGAGATCTTATGGAAAGCCTTCCAAGAAGCGTGGAAGCTGCAAACTGGGGGCACCAACTCCGTGTTAAAGTCTATGTATTTGAATGCAATGTCATTAAAGTCCCTGTTGGTATATTGGACAGGCGTCCCAGTACTTTTGTGCAAATGGTGTATATCGACAGCACATGTATTACATGCTGTAAATTGGAAAATATTTATTAGTATTGTCGATATCCGGTATATCCAGTAGTGTTATTGGTGTTAGAGCCAGTGCCACAGCCTATAATCACGACCTATTGCTCATGTAGTCACTAGTGCTGGGCATTTCCATTCCTTTCATCTCACTGAAACTGATAGTTCACTGAACAACACTTGGCTGCAACAATGACTGCATTACAACACAACCCCCCACTACCACTTGTGCTGCACTGCACCACTGCCCTGTTGCATTTAATCCAATCCTGTGCTCATTAGTGCTTTCGCCAATGTTGCACTGCTTAAAGCTTGTAGGCAATCCACTTCTGTGACCGTTTTAACTCGTATAAAAATAAAAGTGCTACCAATGAAGTTCCACTTTACCACCATGCCGCACCACTTCTGGTATAAAACGGGACTGCATTAGCCTGATTTGATCTGCTGCTATTTTATGTCCACATTAATAATTGGACTCAGCACACTGCCCCTCAAACCCCCCCCCCACTTCTGCAGTGGTTTTGCTTATTGAAGTTGTAAGGCATCCAGACATTGCAGTGTTGAAAGTTCGCCAACACAGCAACTCTAGATAACAATCGCTGCCCCACACAAAGAACACTGGTGGTTTGATTCCCTGTCCAGGCAGGAATGCGTCTCCTGGATCAGCTGTAGTTTTTAGGCTAGACTCCTAAACTTATTTTCACTTATATTTCCAGGTTGTTCTGGATAGTAGGCCTTAGGAATGTGGTACATATTAGGGCACAATATTTATGTTTTCTTAAGGTCACTGCACTTCATATATAAACGTTTAAACCTTCTAAAATGAAAGGTTGTCTGATATTAGTATCGACCACAAGAAGACATGAACTGGCTATCATTATTACCCAGAAATTCTGTATGAGTGCATTCTTAATCGATATGTTGATCTGGCTTCTCTGGCTGCAGCTGTAACCTGAAGCCATCTTCACTCACTGTGCAGGAACCGATGATAGTTTTGTGGAAACAGAATGCAGTCATAAGAAAACAGATGTTTCGGTTTCCGTAGTTTACAAGAAGTAGACTGTCATGCCTCAGCAATGAATAAAACATTGAGCTTGGGTACATTTCATCGCCCCCTCATGAGAGTGATGGAATTGAGGTAGAGAGAGGTAGAGAGATGCTTGGGAAAGGGACAAGATGTTTTGTGTTAGGGGTTGAGGTCAATGTTAATGGATGGCTGCTAAAACTCTGCCGTCTGTTGATCACAGTGAGAAATTACGGTCACGACGGCACTCAGAGTAATGGATGGTTTTAAATTGTTTAATCATAGAGCCGCGCTGCCAATTATGAGCATGATGCCGCAGCCCTTTCTGTTCTGTGGAGCAAGGGCTGATTTTGAAACTCGTAGGTGGCTTTAGTTTGCTTTGTTTGTACTTCAGTGTTTGTTTCCTAGAATGCAAAAAAACAGGTGTGTGTGTGTGTGTAAACTATCTGAGCAGTGTGGTTAAGTGACTTTCAGCTTCATGACCTGGTTTGATCCCATGGAATTTCCATTCAGTCCTTCTCACCCTAGTCCTTGTCAACATGGAATGTGCATTTGTTGTGTACACACACACACACACACACACACACACACACACACACACACACACACACACACACACACACAAAAAAGGTGTTGTTGTTTCAGCTAGGGTCACCATGGTGAGTGTGTGTGTGCAGGATTGTCATTGTGTACTGTACTTTAACAGCAGTGACCAGGTGCAAATACTATTAAAAATGAAAGATACACAAGAGTCTGCTTTTTCCATTTTGCTACCGTGGATGTGAAATTAGTCTCAGTACACATGTACAGGCGAGTACGGGTTTGAGATAAAGTGTATTGTAGCTTTTAGCTTTTACTCTGCATTCGGCCGTGATGGATGACTAAAGCTAGAGCTTGGAAATCATTTGGGAATTAAGTTGCTGGCAGCATATTTGTCGAATACCTTTTCAGTCCCCAGACAATATTAAATATTTTCCAAAAGATGTGCTGTATGGTTTTGACATCACTCCTGAAATCCACTAACACATTAAAAAAAGGATACGTCCTGGTAGAATTGGCTCGGTCTAAAATTATTTTCCTTTTAACAAGGTCAGGCTGCTTTATCAAATCAGGCAGTGGAGCACAAAGTGTCTGGTAAGTTGTGCAAAACATTCTCATATTATTCATTATGGCGTTTGCAGAAATAATTTAAAAAAATGTTTAAAGGCATTGCCAAAATATTTAGAATGTGATGCAGTAAAGTATGCTGAAATAGGGAGTTGACGATATCAATGTATCTTTACCTGGAACCCTTGGCACCTTCAAGCAAATTATACAAGAGATGGTGTTTCTACCTCACTTTCATTCCTTTTTGGTTTTGTTCAGAGGGATTTTTTGATGTCTGTGGATTTGAGGAGTGATATCAATGCACAGCACATCTTTTAGAAAATATTTATTATCTTCTGGGTACTGCAAATGTAATCAACAAATATGCTGCAAGCAACTTGCTTCCCAAATGATTTCCAAGCTCTAGCTGTAGTCATCCATCATCCATCGTGATGATTGTATGAGGCCGTTTTTGTCATTGGCCTGTCATTGTGGCTGAGGTTAATTCCTTACAGCAAGGATTGGTGGAGACATGCAACACATGACGACAGCATGTCTCATTTGACAGCTCGCTGATGAACGTGTGTGTGTGTGTGTGTGTTGTAAAAGCATTCAGACGTCAGAAAAACAGTTGGCGACTCTTTCTGCCTTAGTTAAAATATGTTCTGTTTAGACACTGTATGTTCAGACTTTTCAGGTTTTGTGGTTCTACATGCAGAGTAAGTTCTGAACTTTCTGTAAAGTGTGGAGGTGAGTGGGAGTGGGAGAGAGTGTCTTTCATAGTGACCTTTCTCCTTTAATGAAAAGATGAGCAGGTGCAGTGCATCACAAATCTTACATCCTCCTTCTCAAGGTGCCCTCATTTCTCCCACTCGATTATGCTCCAGGGAGGGTTTCTCGCAGCTGAGTTACATGCAAATAACAGAGCCAGTCCGTCTTCACAGTGAGGCCTGAGCTGTCCTGAGTTATTGCAGTAGTTTTCAGCCAACACCACAGGATAAATGAAACCCAGATTGATGCTGAAAATGTGGGAAAACATGAGAATAGATTTAACAAATTTGGGGTTTTTGGTTGTCCTTCACCTATCAGAGTCCCCACATTGCGAGACTTTGCTTTGCTATCATTCAGAACCTGACATCTTGCAGCATTTCTTGCGAACGGTGGACAACAGCGAAGCTCAGACTGTTGTGTTATTTTTAATAATAGGCTTTAGTTGTGCAGCACCTTTCATGCATTTAAGGCAGCTCAAAGTTATTCACAGGAAACTGCCATAAAGGAATAAAAAGAGAATAAAAAATGTGTGTTGAAAAAAGAATTAGGCACAAACCAATAGAGTAAGTATGAAGAAGTTGTGTGTGCATTTTGCAGTAAAAAAAAATTAAAAGTAAATAGCTGGGTACTAAGCAGTTACCAGCCTTTCACATAGTGCATGAACACCATTTTGTGTGGGGTAGTTCATTTAACCACTTTCGGGAGTCTTAAATACTGCACTTTTTAAAATATTTTCAGTTTGAAATTGAACTGACTACGACCTGTCTGTGAGTAGCAGGTAGGGGTAAAGAATGGATCATACATGCTCACACCACACAGGATGATTTGGGAACATAATCAATTAAACTGAATGCAGGTAATAAAATAAGAAAGAATACTCAAATTAGAACATATTACCAGCAGAAACAAGATCTGTGCAGTGTACAAAATTTAATAGAACAGAATATCTGTGCTGTAAAGTGCAGTGTGCTGCTTCGCTGGTTGATGTATAGACAATGATGTAGAGAGGCAGGTGAGATACAGTGAGGTAGAGAGTTCAGTTTGTGTTAGAATGAATAAAACAAAGTTGTTTGTCGTGTCCTGGTTAGGAGGTCGAAGTTCTGAGGACTGAAGCTCCTCCTGAGTCTCTGTTTCGTCTATAAAACTCCTGAAGCGGATACCTGATTTCAGCAGGTTGCCTGGGTGAGACAAATCTCTGGTCCTGCAGACTATGCAGGCATGGTCCTTCTTTCCTAACCTGTGTCTTCTCTGTCCAACAGGGTGGAAATCACTTTGACCAGTATGAGGAGGGCCAGTTGGAGTTGGAACAGGCCTCTCTGGACAAGCCCATAGAATCGGTAAGATCCCACCCATATCTTGTGCCATTGGACTAAATCGACCACGGACTGTGTGTGAGCGAATGATTGGTCCAGTCAGAGATTATAGTCACGCCTCCTCTGCTGTCAGCCCTGCCCCCTTTTCAGTGTCTCGATCTCGTCCCTCGCTCCCCCTCTTTCAGATTTAGTCAAATTCCCCCCTCCTTTCATGTTTGTCTCTCTAGAGCCCCTATAGAGTTCCTTCTAGCCCCCCCTTCCTCAGTGATCACCTCTGGTGTCTTCACCTGTGCAACTGTTACCATAGCCACATGATGTGGAGGAGATTTGTTGAATTGTACCAATCACTGTGATCAGTCCTCCTCTGTTTTTGTCTCACTTGATCACAGATATGAGCGCTGTGTGTGTGAGAGTGAGAGAGATGAGGCGTTGTCTGTGTGTGTATTGCGTCATGCCCCAGGGCATTTCTGTTTCATTTTTGACATGTTTATTGATTTTAAATTGTGGAGTGGACAACACACTGACTCTTAATAAACGGTAGAGCCCAGTCTGAAGCGTAGCAGCATGCATTAGCACACATATCTGGTCTGGAACAATCGAATACTTGTAATAAATGGCTTTTTGAGAGTGCATTATGGTTCACCAGGGAGAAATCTTGTTAAAAATTCTTATCTTATTAGGTAGGGCCTTTATTAAGGACTGTGATTGTTACTATATGAAAAATATAATGAATAAATGGCAGTTTTAGCTTAGGCATTTACCTTGCCACAGAACTATAAATACTGTATAACTGTTCTGCATCTTTTATTGATACTTGAATGTCAAAGTTAGTCAGGGTTTACCTATATGTTTTCCCACTTGTTCGTTATTTAACTAGGATTATGGCAGCCCTAAGATTAAAAACAATTCGCTTGTTTCATAGCTGGGTCTTTTTTTCCCCACACCTTATTCTGCAGCGGTATTTTTCAGGCTGTGCTGGTTTTGAGGAATTGGATTAGCCTCATCCAACTGCTGTGTAGGAGGATGCCAAGAGGCTGCTTGATGTCCAGAGTGACGCTAGACCACACTGTCCTGAAGCATCTCTCTCGCTCTCGCTCACACACTTGTGTGACATGCAGGCATATTTCAAGAATATAGAAACAGAAGATTGATTTGTCATGATACCCAGCAGGCCAAAACACGGCATCATGACATTCCAAGACATTTTGACAATAAATAATAGGTCATATTTGTTTTTTATTATATCTGACAAGCAGAAAAAAGGAATCAGTAGAGCCACAAAAAGGTGATTTTTTTTTTTTTATTCAACATTTCACTCCAAAAAAATCCAATTAACACAGCTCATTTGTCTCTTTGCAATTAAACATGCAATTGGACACTGTTCTTTAAGTACTGATTATAGTATAATGTTTTGCTAAAATGAAAAATGAAATATAATTGCCCAGCCCTAAAATCCAGTAGCTTGAGGTAAACTAAGTAATGCACTTTAATAGAGCATTGAGATGTTGAAGGACAAAGAGAGCTCACAGTTTTTGTAGTCTGATGAGAAACACATTCTCAAGCTGAATCTTCCAACAAAATCTACCTCGACTGACTCTTAACTGTACCAACACCGTTAGCCGTAGATGGCCAATCTGCGATTAATTTTGTTACCAAAAGCATTCTCTTATTTTATGGGGTGGTGGTGCCCTAGTGGGTAGGATACTTGCCTCTGGACCAAGAGGTCATGGGTTCGAATCCTACCTTTAGCACACCAACACTGGGTTCCTGGGTTCTTTGGATACAAAGCGTGTCCTAAATGTAAATGTAGTGTTAGTTATCTCCAAAGTGGACCAGAGAAGGTTTCTTCCTCCAGTTTAGGAAGTTTTTCATCAGCTCTCTCACCCTTGGCTTACTCACTAGGGGCTCAGACCTGGATTCTGTAAAGCTGCTTTCTGACATTGGTTGTAAAAAGCGCTATATAAATAAAATTGATATTTACATATATTCGCCTGTTCCGCCATTGAAGTTATAAAGAGTGTTTCAGGCTGGACTGCCTTCTCCCTGAGACATCAGTATCAGAGCTCATTTGCATATCTCAGTCTAAACAGAAAAGTAATTCAAGCGGTCTGTTAAATCAGTTACGCAGATTCAGATGACTAACAAAAACCGGCATTCGCAGCCTTAATTTTGTTGCATGATTTCACGAGTTCTGTTTGTTTTCCACTCCAAAATGAATGTGAGAGAAAGTAAGTGTGTTTGGTGCGTGTGTGTGTGTCTGAAAGAGAGGAAATGAAAAGTGCCTACCTGTTAGTGTGTGAGTGTGTTTGCGCACCAATGATCAGTATTTGTTTGCGTGTGTATGTGTTCTGTTTTTGTGTTAGTGTCTGTGTAGGACAGTAATTTCAGATATTTGCAGTATTGTACACAACTTGGGGTGTTCGACATTTCTCTCCTGCAGCGAATTGGCCCCAATTAGCTAAGCAGCTCTGACCCGGTTTGTATCTGCACGCTCTGCTCTACTACTCCTGTCACTTTAGGGGCTCCTTGTAACGCTTCTCTCACTCTCTCTCTATCTCTCTCACTCTCATTCTCTCTCTACCTCTCTCTCTCTCACACACACATTCTTGTCTCTCTCTTACATTCTGTCTTTTCTCTCTTTTACCTCTCTCTCTTACGGACTCTCTCTTTTTCTCTCTCTCTCTCTCTCTCTCGTTCTGTCTTTCTCTTTCTCTCTCCAACACAGTGATTCGGTGTACAGTACCCTCTGTCATTATGTGCTGGCATGGTGCTTGTGCAACTGGGACTGCATTTTTTCGCTGATTAGGCATGTAGATAATATCGCAGGCAGCTCTCGTTTTTGTCTGTCTCTCTCTCTCTCTCTCTCTCTCTCGCTCTCTTAATAGCCTAGCTTGCCTGCCGGCCTCCTCTCCATATTGCCCTCTCAGCTCTAATACATCAATCAGTAAAAACACCCTTTCAGCTTTGAATGCTTAGTAGATAATTAAAACTGCTGTACATTACATTTACCACAAAAGGTAGCGTTTCAGAAAATCTTGAGAAATCTTGCAAGTATGCTCGTACATATATTGAGTCTTTAAAGTCATGCTTTTTCCCCATCAGCAGTAACATCCTTCAGCATGAACATTGCAGTAATGCATTATTTGGAGTGAACATCCAGGCTATGAGCTTTAGTTTCACATGGATTGGCCAGTAAAATCCCACAAATTACCCTCCTGTAATCCAGCTTCTGCAGTGCTTAAGATAACTGGAAGTGCGAAGTTGTATGAAAAGGTACAAACCCTTTTTAAGCAAGATTTCTCAGGCCTTTCGAATAACTGGACTTCCAAGAGCTGCTCACTGTTTAGCTGCATCCTCAGCTTGTAGATACCAGGCAGGAAAGATCCCAGAGAGGGCAGGAGAGCAGGAGAGGTGGCTTTGGCAGCTACTCAACTGAAAATATTCCTGCTCCTGCGCTATTGTCTATGGAGGGACGTGGAGAACAGGGTAACCACACACACACACAAAGATGCAGGGACACTACAGCACCTGTTTCGACTCCTGTCACTGTATGGCACTCTATACTATCAAGAAAAAAAAGCGATGTTGTGTTTTTCAGGGGAAAATGAAAAGAAATACAAGAAAAATACAGGATTTAGGCCTCACTTGTCAGTTTTCATACTGGGCAAGTGTATTTGCCCTTAGACCTCCTATTCTGGAACCAGATTAGAAGCATCTGTTCTGTATTTCCACCAAAAGTGTTTTATACAAGCCATCGTTTAGCGAGTGGTGCTGGGACAGTGACAGCCGTCCTTGAGTGTGTGGGAGTGAGCGTGTGCGCGTGTGTGTGTCTTGCTCTTGATTCTCCACGCCCTTCTTCTGCCACTCATTGTGTGTGATCCGTAGGCAGCTAGAGGTCTGTGGTTTTTATTTTATTGGGATCTTTTTTCTTTGTCTGTCTCTCTCTTTCTCTCTCATACTTTTTTTTTTATCTCCCTTTTCTTCCCTCCTTTTTCTCTTGTTTTTTTGTTCTCTTTAATATATTTTTTGCCTTGCATGTGTTAACTTGGTAGCAGTCATTCTTCTCTCTCTTCTTCTGTCTGACCCCACCCCACCCCCCAGCCTTATGTTTGTCCCCAATACACCCCACACCTGGGAGATGTGCACTGGGCAGCCACAAAGTTAGTGGGTTCTCTCTTGCTTGCACATGCGTGTGTGCGCGCACACACACACACACACACACACACTTTTAATACTTTTAAAATCGCAAGTTGTCTGTCGTTTACACATAAATGTAATAGTTTGTCTCTTATGTATTAAGTATAGGTTTATAAAAGTATCTGTATAAGTTAAGTTTCCTTAACTTTAACCTGGAAAACTATGTACACACATGCATATATTTAAACATTTCAGTTCACAAAATAAGCCGCTTGCATCCAAAAACAGGATACACACACACATACAAATACAACAACTGGTCTAAACTCTCTTATCTACACTCTTTCTCCCCTGTATCTTGTGTTCTTTCTTGCGCACGCACACACACACGCACACACACACACACACACACACACACACACACACACACACATTCACACGCACGTGCATGCACAATGTAGCTGAGAAAACCAGTGCCCTTTATTTCACTCTACAGTGGGAGCTTATTGATGCAGTAATTGCATGCTTTACTTCAGTCTTCACCGTAGAAGCATTAGAGCAGAGGGCAAAATGCTCAAACTCATTTTTAATCTGTAGATGAGATTATACAAACTGTATATCCACACTTAGAAATAAAGGAGAGCACAAACATGTAGCACTGTCTAGCTGCATCCTTCAGGCCAAACACACACACACACACATACACACACACACACCCACCCTTTCAGTCTGTCTGAAAGATGAATCCAAGAATGTTCTGAGGGAAAGGTCAAAAGTTTTCACACACTGTCCTGACCCTTGCACATGCATCCATATTGGCGCTCTTCAGTGTGTTCAGTGTGGAGGGAGGGGAGGTAAAAATGATAATTGATAGATGAACATGGTAGAAAAGGTCAGTTTTGGCTTCAGATTGACTTTAACTACTGTGTGTATAAATAACATGACATTGCAGTCACAGTCTCTGACCGTATCGTGCAGCCCTGGATGAGGCTTAGTAAATATAAATGCAGAGGGCAGCGTGATTTTCATTCCTCAGTGGTAAATTGTAAAAATAAATCCATGGGAAGATGAGCTTAAACTGATAAAGCTACAAGACTTGTGCTTTCACACTCTCTTTCGCTCTCACTGCCTCTGTTTCTTTCTTGCTCTCTGTCTGTCTCCCTCCTGCTCCCTCTCTCTCTCTCTCTCTCTCTCTCTCTCTCTCTCTCTCTCTCCAGCTCGCTCTCGCGCTCTCTCGCTTTGTCACACCCTCTTCCTGTCCCCTCTGTCCTTCCATTTGTTCCTGCCCAACTACCCTTCTGTGACTGTTCGTTATCTCTCTTCTCCTCTCCTTCTCTTTCTTTCTCTCTCTCTCTCTCTCTCTCTCTCTCTCTCTCTCTCTCTCTCTCTCTCTCTCTCTCTCTCTCTC
>JBBIGA010000027.1:6312579-6322608 GCA_037576975.1 Alestes dentex | reverse complement strand
TCTCTCTCTCTCTCTCTCTCTCTCTCTCTCTCTCTCTCTCTCTCTCTCTCTCTCTCTCTCTCTCTCTCTCACTCTCAAAATACCGTCTCCTCTCTTGTAAGTGGTTTTGTCATTTGATCTGTTTCTCCCCCTCTACCTTCATGTCTTTTTGTGATCTCTCTTTACTTTGTTGTATATGGGTCATTTGCATTGCTCATTAGTTTTAAAATGAATGCGTGCTAAGCAGTGCAGGACTGTGGATTTGTCAGGGTTTTGCTCAGGAAAGGCTCCTGTTGTTAGTTTGGTACTGAAAGAGAAATAGCAGGATAAACTGGAAACATAAGTGAAAGCAGTGAAAAAGTAAAAACAGTGGTGTGTGTGTGTGTGTGTGTGTGTCAACCTGCCTGTCCTATGATGCATTTTGACCTAGAGCGTGTTTATCAAACCAGAGCGGAAAAACACGGTGCCTTAAGAGGACACACACTCATACAGACATTTTAAACACGTGCGGCGAAAATCAAAAGCACATTATCTCCCACCCTCCAGTTAGATAAACAAAGGAAGATATTATCGCGTGTAAGTGGAATGGAGTGCAAGTCCCACCCTCGGCACTGATCCAAAACAGCCAGAAAAATGGCTGGCTGTTGGCCCTCTTCTTTCCCTCTCTTCCTCCTTTCTTTAACCCCTTCTTCCATCTTTTCCTCCTTTCTTTCTCCCTTTCTTTCCTGTCTCCCTCCCTCCCTCTCGATCTCTTGCCTGCAGAATGTCAAAATCGCCCTTTTTAATGCAGACTTGTTTACTGGTTGCAGGGCTTGTTCGTTCGGTTGGGAGGGGCGAGAGAGTGTTTTTCATGCACACAGCTCCTCCTTGTCTCTCTATGAACAAACAGCTGCATTGAGATGCAGGGAACGATTGGCCTGGCTGTCCACTCCACTTGCATTCAGATTGAATTTAATAGGACTGCGACACTGTGGTAATGACATGCAGCCTGTTATGGTGGTGGTGGTGACCCATAGTTCATATACATACATACATATATGCACATGAATGTGAAATGAGTGCATTTATATGCACAACTTAGTATTATTGTTGGGTTTTTTTTTACACAGTGTTTTTTTTCCTGCTGAGGGTGCACTGGGGGCATATAGTTTGTAAAGAAATCAGAACTAGAATCAGCTATAAAAGTTCAAGATCAGTAAGGTACCCAGACATTGCAGTGCTGAAACTTTACCAGTACAGCAGCCATACCCTTTTTGTCTGGCTACATCATAGCTGTAGGTTAATTTAATTAGATTTCTACCTTCCACTGCAGTTGAAAAGTTAACCCTTTTCCCCTCTATAGGTGGAGTGCAGTTGAATAACGCATTTAAAAAAACTACTTTTATACCTTGTCGGTGTTTGTTTGTTTCAGTGTAAGCACAGGTTAGTTTATCCCTCAGTCTGTTTGGAAAATAAATCTGATAAACTTTTGAGTGTCATTTTAAACTACAATAATGACCTTTTTCAACAAATGGTATCAGCATGTGATCACCAGCTAAAAAGGATACACTGCTGAAGCAAACAAGATTTAGCCACAGGCGAAAATGATCGCTACTGGGAATAGAGAGACCCAGTTACCTAAAATAAAAAGAATTAGCATGTGAGCAGTTGTTGGTATGACCTTATAGCCTAGTAAAAATAATATCGACTTCCCATTTATATGCAGAATGTTGAAATGTTAAGTTTCACTGTGGTGCTTTTGTATCATACCAGAAAACAGAGGCTTTGTCATCCTGATATTATTGCTAAGCCTCCTCTTATGACTCATTCGTACAATCTTACAGAAGACATGAGTGTTCTTGTCAATTTGTCAGTCATGGACAGTATTCACATAATATGAAACTGCACAAATGTGTGTATATAATATAAATGCATGTGCCACAACATTAAAGCTACTGACCGGTGAAGTGAATTGCATCGATTTTCTCATTACGTTGACATCTGTCAAGGGGTGTTAGGGGTGAAATTAGGCAGCGAATGACAGTCAGTCCTTGAAGTTGATGTGTTGGAAGCAGGAAAAATGAGCTTATGGGTCTGAGCGACTTGGACAAGGGCCGAATTGTGATGGCTAGACGACTGGGTCCAGGCATCTCTAAAATGGCAGGTCTTGTGGGGTGTTCTCAGCACGCAGTTGTCAGTACCTACCAAAAGTGGTTCAGGGAAGGACAACTGATGAACTGGTGACAGGTTCATGGATGCGTGTAGGGAGCGAAGGTTACCCCCTCTGGTCTGATCCCACAGAAGAGCAACTACAGCACAGTTTGCCGCAGAAGTAAATGCTGGGCATGATCGGAAAGTGTCGAGACATCTCAGCTTGCTGCGTATGGGGCTGTGTAATCACAAACCGGCCAGAGTCCCCATGCTGACCCCATCTACCACTTAAAGCACCTACTATAGGCAGGTAAGTATTAGAGCTGGACCATGGAGCAGTGGAAAGAAGGGGGCCTGACCTTATCAGTCACATTTTGTTATACATCTTGTGAGCAGCCAGATTTGTGTGCTTTGCTTACTTGAGGATGAAATAGCACCCGAAGTTTAGATTTTACATGCTGCAGTCACATCCAAAACAAAACTAGGACCCAAGGTAGAATGCAAGAGCCCAGCAAAAACATTGCTCAGAGCATCACCCTGCATCCAGTAGGTTGTCGTCATTCCATAGTGCTTTCTGGTGCCATCTCTTCGCCGGTTCTGATGCTCATGTGCCTGTTGTAGACACTTTTGGCAGTTTCTGCAGTCCCATACATAGCAAACTGTGTGTGTACTGACACATTTCTATTATAGCATTAACTTGTCAGCGGTTTGTGCCACAGTAGCTCTTCTGTGGAATCAGAGCAGGCGGGTTAGCCTTTGTTCCCCACACACATCAGTGAGCCTTCGACATCCATGACCCTGTCACTCATTTTCTTGTCCTTCCTTGGACCATTTTTGGTAGGTACTGACCACTGCAGCAACCCACATGACCACCTGTTTTGGAGATGGTTTGACCTAGTCGTCTAGCCATTAAAAATGGCTTGTGCTTGCCCATTTTCTCTGGTTCCAACACATCTTTATAATTGCAAGAATATGATCTTCCAGAACTAGCACTATACCTCAATATAAAGCGGCATTCAGTGTTGATACCTGCCCAACAAGATTGAGGTGCAATATAATATATATTTTCAAGTGCTTCAAAGGCTTACTGTTGACCTGTTTAATATACATATAACAAGATAAATTTGTGTACTTTTTGTGTATGTGTAACTCATCTAATATAACCTGCTTTCTACCATTTCTTACTGTAACCAGATATGCTGGACTAAGCCTTTTGTATGAGGGTAGGAGAACATTGAGAATGTCTAATTCTGTATTTAAAAAAAAATATTATGACGAGTATTTAACTCCTAGATGAAGGTGAGAAGGTTGCAGATACCGCTGGGTTGCAGCATGTTCCCCTACCTTGCATTTGAAAGGTGTTTATGAAACAGTAGCTTTAAACAGACCCCACATTCACACAGTTTTCCAAGCCATACATGGAGACACGGAGGACATCACAACCTTATGAAGAGATGAAAGGTCCTACTTCTTCAATAGGAGTGGAAGCCAACAGAGAACTTTGTTTAGTACTTAACATAGACAGATGAGATTCTTATTGAGATCAGAGGTCATTTTCTGAAAAACAAACATACACTGTTCGTACATATTCATACATACGTTGTCCATTTCTGAATCAGTAAGCGAAATGAAAGGTGGACACAGCCCGATACACTAGTTTGTCTCTTAAAATTTATAGCAGCCCTCTAGAAAGAATATGTGTAATGAAACGTTACTACATTAACATGCATTGAAAGGCATCACTGTCACTTCAGTTCTGAGACAGTGAAGTGCACCACTTTTGTGCAACCGTTAAATCTAAAAGAGCGGAGATGTTTAAAAAAAATCAGTCTAAAATTTGCAATGAGAAGTTGGCATAAAGATACAAAACACATTCATCTGAAATATGTAAGTGTAGTGATACTTATCTGAGTAGACCTGAGTACTTCTTCTTTGGTGAGGTCGATTATAAAACTGGGACCTCTGAACCTGTTTGTTGGGTAATTTCTGGCAGTGAATGTCTATAGGAGCACTGGTTACTGATAAAATGCTTGTTTATTTTCTAAGGTTACCTCCTTACAGTCTAATTTGAATAAGAGGCTACACTCACAGTGTCTATAGCAACATGTTACGTGTGAGCAGCTGACTTTTAATGTGATGTTGCTGCCTTCTGGACATATTTTGAACTGTAGTGAAAAATAATAATATTGAGTATAAACTCTTACAAATGCCCACAAATATCCAAAGTCTCTAAAAAAAAAAATAAATTAATGCAGCATTTGTGGGTTGTTTTTGTTTTTGTTTTGGGTCTTCTGTTAAGTTACCAATTTGGAGATTCAAGGCTGCGTTATGATGGCATTGTCATTAATGCATTTGCTTGCCTTGCATTGTCTGACCATAGAATGACTGGAGCTGTGAAAGCCTCTCTTTCATTCTCTTTGTTCACTCTTGCCTGGATAATGATGTCATAGCTGGCAGACTTCGGGTCTATTCAGCAATTGATCAGTGGGTTCGTAGGGTTTAGAGGGCTGCATACACGCACGCACGCATGCACGCACACACACACACACGCACGCACGCTCTGTTGGCTCAGCAGGATGGATCTGAGCACCATTAAGGTTTTCACGCTCCATAGCCTGTCCACTAATTGAAAACATCTGTACGCTGCTGAGATGTGCAGGTATGCAGCGTCCTCACACAGCGCCGTATTTGGTCGGATTTATTTAAATGTCAGTTGAGTAGGCAAATAGTGTTTATGTGCACAGCCACAGTTGTCAAGGGTTGTAGATTGTCCCAGGCAATCAAATGAAGCTGCACACATGTGCACTGTTTAATTTTTAATCGCTTAATTTCCTCTCAATAGGATGTTATCAGGGTTTGTGTTCTTTTGCTTGTACAAGGTCACCCTGTCCTTCAGCCTTGTAGGCTTTGGTTAGTATGACAAATGTGTGAGTAATGTGAAACACACACACACACACACACACACACACACAAGCGATCTCTGTTGGGCAGTTGCTATTATCCAACAACTGTTCCAAGTGGTGAGGTCAGCACTGAATATGAAGCGCCAGAGCTTCATTCAGGGCAGTGCATGTTTCTCTGCTGCTTTTTCTGTTTGTTTTGGATGTACTCTCCATCCATTTTACTCACACTGCTCAGCTGAGGACAGTATGAGGATTAAAGCTTTCACCAGTGCATCTGAAACTACACTTACTCTCCGGAACAACCAAATTATTCAGCCTATTGGGTTATTTGGACAGGCTACATTTAGTCGATCCTACATTTAAACTTGGAACACTTTTGAATTAACATTTTATATCAAAGATGCACTTTGGTGCAGTACATGTAATTTTACTCATTGCTACACATAAACGTGCTTCACAGCACCTTTGGTTAAGCTATCATGATAACTGAAATTAACATCAGCTCACAGTTTTGAGTTACTAATTATCCAGACGTTCATACATACAGTTGAGTGCATGTATTTATGTATTTGCATAAGTTTAACGTATTGTAAGAAATTAATTATAGCATTAAATGTGCTATAATTGTTGTACAGCTGACATTTTATGTTGGTTACTTTTTTTCCTGTGTCTTAAATTAATCAGAATTATGATGCATTATGTTCTCTGTAGAATGTGTACTTTTATAAAATGAACAAAACATGCAGTTGGGACAGGGCTCTTCAAGGTGGCAGTTGTAAAGTATTTGCCTATTAGTTTTGTAATAATGAAACATTAAATATTTAGAGTGTTGTATATGTTTGCTTTACTTGGTACAGAACAGTATATTGAGTACAAGTGAACTCAAAGCTTAAGGAGTTTCTTATTTAACTTCGCCAAGGTATTTGGTGTGTTTTAGGACAAGCTCTACCTTTATCTGTGGTTCCTGGTGTGCATAAGGTTGGAAACAGTGTAAGCTGCCTTTCCAAATGAAACATGGTTTGTTTATAAACAGCATTCTAGGGCAATTTTGAAAGCTTGATATATCTGGACAGAATTTCTGATGCATATGAATATTTTAATTAATTAAATCCCCAGGTACTTTACAGATGTATGTTCATGATATCTAGGGCAGCTCTTGTTCACACCAGCGGTAGCAACCAAAGCCTAAAGTCCTTTCCACACTGCGAAAGAGTTTATCAGGCATAAAAAATCAGAACGTGCATGCCAAGATTGAGAAGTGTACTAATTAATATTGATGTAACTTTTCATGTTCTCAGTGCCAGTGTAGCACCAGTGTGTGACGGATTAGGAGAATTTTCAGCGTAGCACGGATGTTTTTTTTGCTGTACTGAAGATTGTGGTGTTTATTGTTGTAATGCAATGCGTTAAACAAGGAACGACAGGGAGGAACTGGGTAGGCTTTGGTCACAGCTGTGGGAAGAGATTCCAAATCAGATAGAAGGCCTGTAGTCAATGTGAGAAAATAGATTAGATGCACGTCGCCAGAGAAGGAGGGTGGCAGCTTGGATCGTTTGCACACACGTTGATGCCAAAACTGGTTCATGGTAGTGCTGAGGAAATGTAATTGTTAAGAGTTTTAGGGTCCCACATCTTTGTGTGTGTGTGTGTGTGCGCGCGTGCGTGTGCGCGTGTGCGTACAAAGTGTGCAAGACATTAAGCACTCGAGGGTTGGGCCAAGGACTTGTATGTTCTCTTTGCTAGATAAATGGAGCTCCTCCTCAAAGTGTGTGTGCACACAGCCTTGTATTTATCTCTCTGTGGGGACCAGATGTCCTCGTCATGATAGGAATTCTGGGATATCTGTTGAAGTGGTGGTCCTCATCCTCAGCTTTTTCAGAAAAACAAAGAGAGCAGAAAGAGTTCCTTTTTGATACTGAGGTAAGGTTTAGGTGTAATTACTATAGTAACTGATATAGTGTGTGTGCCTGCATTAGCTTTAAATACAGATAGTAATTCATCTCGTAAGTACTCAGTAGTTGACAGACATTGGAGAATGGAAAATGCTGGCAACTGTTGCAGCTGACAAACATTTTTGTTGCAGATGCTTCTGCTAACAGCACCATTATCATACTTTATTGTTGTTATCCTCTGCCAGTCATCTTGCCGCAGTATTAGCTAAATGGCACTGAAGCAGCTTCCCATTACTTCCCGCTAGTGTCTAAGATTTATGTTTTGAGGCTGAAAGTTTTCTGTTCTTTTCTAAAGTACAGTGAAATGCATCATAAAACATTATCGTGCAGTTACCATACACACAGATGTGGCACATAGAGGTTGAAAAACGCTGAGTTTTCCTTTAGTGTAGACAACAGGTGTTAATCAACTGTTACGTTTTGTTTCAAGTTACTGGTTGCAGAACCTGTGTGTTGGTAGTGAAATGGCATTGCCTGTGTTTGAATGAGGATTATTGTACTGTAAATGAAACTCTTTGACGTACAAGCCTGGAGGGAACTGCGATATGGAGTCCTTAACCTCACCCTATACTCTCTCTTTTATCCAGAGCCCTGCTTCTGTCACTTTATTGAAATGTCTCCCCAATGCTTTGAGTTTCCATTGTATTGACTGTTCATTTACTCTTCTTTCTTTTTGCTCTTGTTTTGTTTTTTAGGTAAGGTTTGTAGGAACCCCCTTCCCCCTTTTTTGTGTGTCTGTATATGTGTACGTGTGCGTGCGTGCGTGTGGATGTATTTCTTTTGCAAAATGAGGATGAAATAACTCTCCCCCTTTTACAGTTTAGCCTAACGGCCTCTCTTAGTTCCCTCCTGTAAGCTTACAATCACTAAACTTTCTCTGCTCAGATTTACCAGCGCCTCCGATTCAAAACTCACTCCAGAATGAAATCAGTAAACCTGTAGCTCACTGTAGTAACCAATGACCTTCTCCTTGATTTTGTTCAGGATTTACCTGTGATTAGTCACTTTCCATATATCAGTGTATTTTCTGGCTGCGATGGGGGGGTTGTTTTGATTGGCTGCGAACATGAGATTGGGTTTTCTGATTGGCTTTGAACTTGTCTCTGCCTCCCCACCTGGCCATAATTTCTTTTGAATGGCTTGCAGAATGAGCCTGAATCTACGCCCATTTCCACCCCTCTTCTTCCGCCTCTCGGTCGATCTGTCTGCCTGTGTCCACTCTTGTGAAGTGACCGTACACGTGGTAATGTGGGTGTGGGATTTTTGTGTGTTTGTGTGTGTGTGTGTGTGTGTGTGTGTGTGTGTGTGTGTGTGTGTGTGTGTGTGTGTGTGTGTAAGAGAGAGTGGGAAAGAGCGAGAGACAGAAAGAGAGAGAGAGAGTTAAAGAGAAAGAGTGCACTGTCCAGTTTCGAGACCCCTCTGTCCTTGACATGCCCCTGTAGAACAGTGTGTGATGAACAGTTGCTTCAAAAAGGCACATTTTCCGCAACTATAAAACAATAAAAAGAAAAAGAACCTGAAGAGTCTGCATTTGATCTTAACTCCCCCCCCCGCCAAAAAAACCTTTTTCTTTACCACATTAATCCCACACAATCACAATTTCCCTCTTCCATCAGTCTGATCTAATCTCCAGGAAAACAGCTTCTTCCACGCTTATCTGTTAAAACGACTTATCGATGCAGCAGCCAAAGCAAATCCACCAGGACAAAAACCGTTGACAAAGCGTTTAATTCCCCCTTACTCTGCTGTTACTCTACAGGCGACAGAGGGACTGGGATCATGGGAGTAGGCCATTCGAAGCTGTGATTTCGGCTTAGTTCTCACCGCAGGGTAAAACAGATTTGTTTCTTAAATACGATTTTTAGATGAATTTGCTATATCTGACTGATTTGGTCAGACTCTAGTCGCATTTGCTGGCATATCGACGATGACTGTCATGTATGTGTGAGTGCGCAGACTATGGACGATACTTAGTGAACTGGTCGGATTTACGAAATTAGACTGCGGCACTTTTCCATATTGTCTGCTCAATACTGCACCTTTCAGAACATGAAAAAACATGACAGAGCAAGATGACCTGGTTGACATCAGCCAAAAGGTTCATAGGCTCCTTTAATATTCAGAGACAGGCTTTGAGTTCAAACCATTACTGAAAGACGCTAGAAGTGCAGCGCCTGCAGTAAATGTTTGTTAAAAGCTCTCCATCCTAAAGCTGTACTATGTGATGACTTTCTGGCATCAAGAACCATCGACCCCCGAATGACGAAAACACACATGGAATCCGATGGGTCAACCTGACTCTCACGTCCAGTGACTGGATCTGATTCAAAATTGAAAAGACCTACAACGGGGGCCCGAATCTGACTGAAAAAAAGTCGGATTTTTGTCTTTTCGGCTGTAATGCCTGAATCAGACTTGATCTGAAAAATCCTTTTTGAGCTGCCCATCTGAACCCCGTCTTAGTAACAAGCATCACAACAGCAAACAACAAATAAATGCAAATAAAATTTGACCAGTCTTAGACATATATATTTATATATACACACACCAGAACCAGCTGTGTCTCAAAACCCATGAATGCGGTGATTTAATTTGACATTTCACACATTGCCCTGCACTTAATCCAATTGAACGGGACTAACTGTGTTCTCTCCATAATGAACTACGCAGTTGGCCAGTGTTTAAGTTCTGCTCAGGTCCACAATACACTCAGAAAGGATGCTATGATGTGATGTGACCTAATTTATCACAGTGATTATAAATTCTTCCAGACTGTGCAGCTCTTAACAGACATGAGGTGCAGCTGAGGTGCAGCGGCCTCACTGCACTGCACTTCAGTGTTCCATTAACAGGTGTTTTAGACTGGCATCACAGACCATACGCCACTTTTCTGACAAGTTCGAGGAGCGCAATTACAGCCAGGATCATTACACTCAACTCAAATCAGAACATTACGCATTTAGCTCCTGCCAAGGGGCCTAATGGAACCCTTGTGAGAGAGAGAGAGAGAGAGAGAGAGAGAGAGAGAGAGAGAGAGAGAGAGAGAGAGAGAGAGAGAGAGAGGT
>JBBIGA010000027.1:6293880-6312479 GCA_037576975.1 Alestes dentex | reverse complement strand
TGTGTTTGTGTGTGTGTGTGTGTGTGTGTGTGTGTGTGTGTGTGTGTGTGTGTGTGTGTGTGTGTGTGTGTGTTTGTTGCGTGAGATTGTACGTGTGAGTGTGTATGTGTGTGTCACTGACGAGGGGGTGGGGGCTCAGGTGTTTTGGCTTGCAGGGAAAAATCTCACACTGTCCCGCCTGCATCCCCCACTCCTCTCTTTTATAAATTACACACATCCAAAAGCAGCACCCTGCCCATCTCTTCTCTCCTTTCCCTGCAAAGCATGCTGGTCGTACAGAGCCAAAACTGGTGGATCTTGAGTTTTAAGCAGTGCAGCGGTGAACAGTGGAATAAATAGATGGGTAAATAGGTTAGGGATGGGCATTCTGAGTGATTTTGTGATCAATAGAGAGTATGAAAAAGATTTAAAAAAATCTTGAATTGATTTTGAGATTTTTACCTCACACATTTCGTAAGCATGTTACAAATTGAGTTTCAGCAATGTGTGCACACTGTCCAAACAGCAAAACTATGGTTTCAGTGATTACTCAATTTTTGTCATTGACTTTGTTTGTCATCAGCTTGCATGTTTTGAGTAGTATTTTACTAGTAAACCTGGTTATTACATTGTTTGACCACTTGTGCCCATTCCTAAGAACAGATACCTCATTATTTACATGTTATTGTGCTATGGCTCATCTTCCCTCTTTCAAGGCCGAAGGTCGTCAAGTCAGTGCGCTGCTGAAAACTCAAGCACCTTATTATGTTTCTCACATCTCCTCCTGCTGTACAGAGATGCAGCACGCATAAACAACGGCCACTGCCTCTCGATCACACTCACCCACAGACCTTGGCCTGCATGGTGGATGGGGGAAGGGGGAAGCAGGGAGGACAGTGGTCTACATTGACTTGGTCATTGGAAATATAATAATAGACCCTCAGTCAGCAGAAAGGGGTTTGATGGGAGAAAGAATAATGTGGAGTTGTAGAGGGAGCACTCTATTCATAAACATCCATGCCCATACTATCAGAACCACCTGTCATCCACCTGCTTAAAAGGTGGAACCATCTGGTGATTTTTTTTTTATATTGTACAATAGTGCGATTAAAGCAGTAGTGAAAATTAAGTGAAAATTAAAAATGAAAACGAACAATATGGCATCTCTTTGTTTTGGGCTTTGGGAATGTTTAGAGTTTTGCGTTTTAAGGTGGAGAAGGATGGCAGGAAAGCAGGGGATGGTGAGAGGGGTATCTCTGAAATCACCCAGAATCCAAAGTGGTAATGGGGTACACCAAGGCCTCCACCCCTGAGTCCCTAAACCCCAACCCCTAACAGTTCACCCCCCCCACCCCAAAACCCTTGACCCCCTCTCTGTGTGCCTCAATCTTCCTGCTTAACCAATTGGTGTTTCTTTTTTGCAGCGTTATGATCCTGGCCATGTTGTGCTGATGGTAAACTTAGTGGTAAATGTTATTTTTCCCCTGATTGAATTGGTTACTTTATTATTTTTTTTCATTTGATTTATCCTTTGAGTTTTTGTTTTGCTCAATTTAATTTTAACCCTCCCTCCCATATAATTTTTGTTTTCCTTTTTATTTTTATTCTTGTCATCAGAGCACCAGTATTTTTAATAAGCTTCAACTGTCTTTACCTCTCTTTGTATTAGTCGTCATTCTGCTGCCTGTGTATCAGTGTAATTTACATTACTCTTCTAGAGCATTTCTCATTTCGTTTGTTTTCAGTTTTTTTTGGGAGATCTTGTGATTCACTTCCCCTTTTTTCGTTTCAATGCACATTCTTCACCGGAATGCATAATAATGCTAGATGAGATGTCACTTGTGTTCCCAAAACACTGATTGCTGGGAAGGGAATAGATCCTTTTAAGGTTGGGCCTGATTTGGGACTCTGACCTACTTTTCTCACAGAATGATCAGACGTACTGACCGTTCCCATGTTCTGTGTTTGCTTCATAATACTGTAATGTGAAGTGAATAATATGCTTTTTCTGTAGCTGAAGTACATTAAAAAACATAAATAACCAAATATCTAAATTTTTATATTGCATGATATAGTACATTATTATGTGTCCACATTATCAGGTACCCTCTCTACCATGTAAGTTTTACTCAAGTGTAAATCTGATTTGTTAGTTTGGAGTCCCAACAGGCCCTAATCGTTCCGCACGCTCTGTTCTATCATTTCATTACAGGAACAGTTGTACCGTTGGGCTGAGGCTCCAGGCTTGGCAGCTTGGAGATTATGAAGTGCCTCGTTTTCTCAGGGGCTAGGAATTAATTAGATACCTCTATTGTGGCAGTGCTTCAAGCATGGCTTTTTGGTGTCTTAAGTGACCCCATTTTCCATGTGTATGATTGAAATAATATATTTTTTTTAAGTGTATAAGTTTAAATAACTGCCTGCCATCTTCTGTCTGTACTGTTTGATTGGTTATTGATCTTTAAAGCCTTAATAAGGGTGTTTTAGATTATCTGTTCTTTCTTGTTAAAGTGAGGGCATTTAGACTGATTAATTGATCCTTTATAGTTAGTTTTATTCCGTTGTGTGGTTTTACGTAGTCTTTCATAGTACATTTACATTCATGATAGAACAAAAGCTGTATAGGTTGAACGTCAGACAATTTAAACATAATCTAAGTTATTTTTACTTGAGCATGATTCGCCTGTTACCTTTGAGCAACAATATGGCTATCATGATTTGTTTTTGAATAAGTGTAGCTATATGTCTATAACTTGAGTGTCAAGTTATAGCCATATAAGATCTGAGCAACCTAGGAAAATACTGAAATTTGTGCCACATGGATCATCATGTATTAATTACTAGCCCTTCGTTTTGTGAAATTCAGAAGCTCCGTACTTGAAGTTTACAGTTTGGATTGAGATTGGATTGCCTCAGCCCAAGGGCATAGACTGCCCTTTTGAAATGAGCAAATTGCATATTATAATTTATTAATGAATTTTAATGGCAAAAAAAAAAGAGGAAGAGATAAAAAAAAAAAAAAACTGAAACCAAACCTCGTAACTGATTGGAGTCTTTGATTGAATGTGACCATGGTGCCAGCCTCCGCAGCAGCAGTTTAGTATGACTTCTGTTGTTTTTGCCTTTTTTTTTTTTTTCCCTTTCATTTGAGACCCCCCCTCCCCCTGTTTGTGTGTCTATCTGTCCTCCCCTCCCTTCCCCACTCTCAGGTAAGTACACCCCCTAAAAACCCTGCACTGTCACCATGGCAACGTCTGGCCCGTGACATCACTCTGCTGCTGTAGCTCAGTGCTTGTGTCCTTATTCTTTCTTTTCTTTCTCTATCTCTTTTCTCTCTCTCCGCTTTGTTTGGCTGGTTATGAGTGGATTAAGCAATTGTGTCAATTTTCCGAGTAGTTTTGATTGTCTTTTTATTTTTCTTTCCTTTTGTTTCGTTCTGGTTTTGTTTTTGTTTTTTTTTTTGTTTTGTTTTTTTCTGACGTTAATTATTATTTGACCTAGCTCTTTTCACAGCTTGCATTTCACTACATATACATACACAAGCTACCAGGAAAGCGTAGCATTAATAGAGCTGGAATAGAAGGATTCTGATAAACAATAGTGAACTTTAGGCCCTGACCAACACTTCAGAGTTTCTAGAAGATGCGGTAGTGGGTATTTGTATGGTATTGCAGTTCTGTGGCTCACTCCTCTCCCTGTCCCTCTCAAATATTCCACCAGGCCAAATCAGGTGCTTCCTGTCCTGTAGTGTAGTGCAGAGAGGGAGGGAGGCAGCAAGATGGATTATCCTGAGCGAGGGAACACTGTGAGGACACTGCGACAAATTTGACAACAGATGTCTTGCCTCCTTTCCCCACCTTTCCATTGAGCAGTATTGAACTGCTCTAGAATTGCTCTATTTGTTCAGATGATTAGACTTTTTTTAAAGGAAAGCATCCTCTATTTAAAAAAAAGAAAAACCTATGAATACATTAGTGTATTATTTCCTAGCATCCAGCACAGCACATAGAAGTTACACTGTGATATCTGGCACGGCCATTGAAGCAGAGTGCCGCACACAAAGCTGTGAGAATGGCTAGTAGCGTTTGGTTCACTGTAGCTTTCTGGTCTCTTGCACTTGAAGGCAGTCTTTCTAACCCAGCACCCTGTGCTCTAAGCAGGCTGTCCCACCCACGCTTTCTCTCAGGTCCTGTTCAGAGTCTAACCTCTGCCCTCTCTCTCTCTTTACCTCTCCCCCTCACTTCGCAGGACGCACTGACCCTGTGCCCATCATCCTCAAATATGACGTCATGGGGATGGGACGCATGGAGATGGAGGTGAGGAAGTGTGAAATTATTGCGTTGTGATTAACTGATCCTTTAGTTTTTCTGTATGTTAAGTAAGCCTGGCTGATCTCGCATGTGTTGGTTGGCAGCTGGACTATGCAGAAGATGCAACAGAAAAGCGTCGAGTGTTGGAAGTGGAGAAAGAGGACACAGAGGAGTTGCGGCAGAAGTACAAGGTAGGGATGGGCATTTCAGTCAAATCTGATTTTTGAATTTGACAGATGTTGCTTGAAAAACATTCTATTAGTGCTTCATCTGAAAGTATGCTTTTGTGATTAACATCACACTGTCAAATGAAAGTGCGTACAAATGATCGTTCAGGCTCAGGTTTTTCCACATGACCTCATGCAATTCTATATTTACACAAAATAGCTACATTTCAGGCAGGCCTTGTCACTATGTTGATGTATAAACACTGTGCAGTGGTTTCTATCGTATGTCTTAACCTTGAATTTGCACTTTTACACCCTCATGTTCTCTCTCCCTTGAACATTTGTGTCTCAGGGTCGCTCATATCAGTTATTGTCTGGTTCGCAGGATTATGCAGAAAAGGAGAAAGCCATCGCCAAGGCTTTGGAAGACCTGAGAGCTAACTTCTACTGTGAGCTGTGTGATAAGCAGTATCAGAAACACCAGGAATTTGACAACCACATCAACTCCTATGACCATGCACATAAACAGGTGACAGACATCATGACGGGCATTACTTTCTGAATGAAATTTGCTGAAATTGATTTATTTATTGCAGGCAATAACAAAATCACAATAGCCACTTTATCTTGCTCATTTTTTTTCTCTGACTTGCTCATATTCAAGTAACACCAGATTTTAGTCATCCAATCTTTTTTTTCTCCAGTCCAATGTCTTTTGTTTTTTCCTACAGAGGCTAAAAGAGCTGAAGCAGAGGGAATTTGCACGCAATGTTTCTTCACGATCCCGCAAGGATGGAAGAAAACAGGAAAAATTGCTGCGTCGTCTACATGAGCTAGCAGAGCAGAGGAAACAGCAAGACTGGTGAGTAGAATGACCACTGCTGTCCCCTAATGGTGGTACAACAGCATTACATGACTTGCCACCTGAAATGAGTCTGTCAAGTCTTAACGTTCCCAGCAATGAAAGAAAGCACCAGTAGGCACGAGTGATACTAACCTGAACATAAAAATTGACTTGCATTGTATGAATGACTCCATGCTACTAGTAGAATTCTTAGCAGAATTACCTTTTTCTCATTTTTTTTCTCAGATTTCCTGATGTTCAGCAGCATTGTGTGGTCAAATGTTTCCTTTCAATCTTTCTCTTCAGTGTTCCTGGAAGCGGGCCTATGTTCAAGCAGACAACAGTGGCAGTTGATGGAGATAAGGCAGATGATGGTGGCTTCTCAAACGTTGATGGTGTTCCTATGACAACGGACTGTACCACAGAGGGGTCATCAGGGGAGGATAAGGGAAGTTCTGCTTTTGGTGGTCAAAGCTCACCTAGACCTGGTCCAGCCATCAGTTTCTCTCTTCGTAAAAACACATCCTCTCCAACACCTAGTGGAGGACCCCAGGCTCCCAAAGTCAGTGTCTCCTTCTCTTTTGCTAAGAAAGCACCAGTCAAGCTGGAGACAGCTGCTGCTGTGTTTGCAGACCATGGAGAAGAAGCAATGGAAGGAGAAGAGGGACAAGAGGAAGGAGGAGATAAGGCTTCAGGGGAGGAAGGGGGTACTGCCTCAAACACTGACAGTCCACAAGGCACTGCAGGAAGCACAGGTGGAGATGACGATCAGCAACAGAGTGATGATGGGGGAACTCTGGCCTCCACCCTTAACAAACTGAAGATGATGATGAAAAAGGAAGAAGGTTACTCTGGGCAAGAGCCACAGTATTATCACTATGTTCCTCCTGCACACTGTCGGGTCAAGCCACATTTTCAGTTCCTACTCTTCATGAAGGCTTCGGACCAGTGTGGAAACCAAGAGGAGGATGAAGATGGGGAGGAGGAAGAGAAAGCAACATCAGCTGAAGGAGAGTTGGGACAAAAACAAGAGCAAGACATCTGCAAACCAGAGAAGGACACAGGGAAAGAGCCGGAAAAAGATCCTATAAAGGACCAGGGCTCACAACCCGCTTTATCTCCCAAAGTAAAGACAGAGGAAGGATCAGATGGGACCCCAGCTCTAGAGGACAATGAAGATCCTTCAAGCATAATTTCCCAACCAACAGAACCTAAACAAGGGGCATCTGAATCTCAAGACACCGCCCCGCGCATGCCAACAAAACCCTTCTTTCCTGTGTTGAGTAAAGATGAAAGCACTACTTTACAGTGGCCCTCCGAGCTCTTAGAGTTTACCAAGGCACAGCCCTCCCTGTCTTACAGTTGCAACCCTCTTTACTTTGACTTTAAGCTGTCACGGAACAAAGGCAACCGGGGAGGTAAAGCCAGCAAAACGGCCAAGCCAGCTGACAATACTGGAGATCATGGAGAGGGTTCCAAGACTGAAGGCACTGTCAGCACTGCTGGCACTAGTGGAGACACTAGCACAGCAGCAGCGTCACCGCATACCAATACTGACAAAAAGGGAGAGTCTTCCTTGAAAGAAGATGACAACAAAGACAAGAGCAAGGATAAGTTAGAAAGCAATGAAGATGTATCTGGAGGCTCCAAGAAAAAGAAAAAGAAGAAGAAACATAAGAAATCAAGCAAGCGTTCCAAACGCAAAGAGAAAGATAAAGCAGCTGTAGAGGGAGAGACAGAGACACCCGGAGAAAAAACTAAAAAGAAAAAGAAACACAAACGAAAGAAAAGCAAAAATAAACTGCATGCTGAGGACGAAGATGAAGAGGCCAGAGAAGGTAAAGAACAAAAAGATAAAGAAAAAGATGACAAAGTTGGGGTCAGTAAATCCGCACAGGCTGGAGGAGGAGGAGGCACTTCAGCTTCAGAAGCAGGAAAGAGAAAACGATCCCATAAAGAAGTGTCCCAGAAGTCAGGTGCTGAGGAGGGCAGTGGAGGAAAGCCCAACTCTTCAGAAGAGCACAATGGGACAAAACGTCTCAAACCTGACCCCAGTGCTGCATCCTGCTCTGCTTCGGCTCAGAAGAGTCCAGGTGGTGGTCGACCTCCCAGCAGCGAGAGTGAAGATGATGGCGGCTCCTCGTCTCAGCGCTCCCGCCCTCCTCATCGTCGCTCTACGCCTCCTCGTGAACAGCGGCGTCATCGTAGCGACGACTCTGGCCGATCGGGCCGCTCACGTAGTCGTTCGTCTCGTCGAGGAGACCGTAATCACAGACGTACCAGGGGTCAGACATCTCGTAGTCAGTCATACACGAGCAGCTCAGAGCGTTCCTCAGCAGGGAGCAGTGCTTACAGTCGGCACAGCCACAGCTACTCAGACAGTTATAGTGACTACAGTGACGGAGAACGTCGCCGCAGATCAAAAAGGCGTTCTTCCGACTCAGATTATGAAAGGAGAAGTGGTGGACGTTCACACAGGAGACACTACTCGTCCTCTTCTTCAGAAGATGATTCTCGCTCGCGTTCCCGCTCTCATAGTCGGAGGAAGCACCACCGGCGGAGGCGTCATCACAGCAGTAGCCGAAGTTCGAGTCGCAGCAGTAGGAGCAGCAGTGCTCGCTCGTATAGACACAGTAGCTACAGCCGCAGTCGTAGCTCTGCCAGTCGCTCTTCCAGCTCAGCCAAGGGCTCGCCGCACCGCCGCAGTCACAGCCGACGGGCTGACAGCTCCGCACGCCGACGCGACTTCAATCGCTCTCGCATTTACCGCTCACAGTCTCCGAGGTCTTCCTCGTCCAGGCCGCAGCCACGGAACAGCAGTTCAATGCAAACATCCAAAGGAAGCGGAGGAGGGGGACTTAGGGAAGGCGGAGGCGCTTTAGAGCATCGGAACTCATTCACAGCTCGGCAGCTTCTCGAAAAAATCCAGTCTCGCAAGGGCGGTGACGATGCCGGAGCTGGAAGCAAAACGGGCCTCAAAATCAAGGACCCTCCACAGGGCTACTTTGGACCCAAGCTTCCCCCAGCACTTGGAAACAAGAGTATGCTGCCCCTTTTTGGTAAGCTCCAAGCAGGGAAGAAACCTTCATTACTTCCTTTAATGCGGACAGATGATGGGGAAAAGTCAGGGCAGGGTAAGGGCTCTGATTCAAGTAGTGAGGTAATCCTGGTGGAGCCTATTCGTGAGTTTCCCCCACCGCCTCCTCCACCTCCTCCACCAGTCCAGCAGCAACAACAGCAGCAGCAACAAGCTGAGGAGCCCATCCCAAATCCTGTAGTCCCAGAAGAGACTAGAAACCCAACCTCAGATCCTCAAGTGCTCCATGAGTCAAGACCGATCTTTGATCAAGATCCAGCTATTATGCCTGCTTACCAAGGTGAGGCAGGACAAGACCCCAACAACCAAATCATGGATGGGCGTCTAATGGGTCCTGATATGGGCCAGCAAGCACCCATGCATGGCTATCCAGGCTATCCCATGTCTAATATGGAAGAGGAGAACATGGGAATGGAAGCCGAAGAGGACGGCTTGGCACCACTGGAGAGTCAGCCGATCACTTTTACCCCAGAGGAGATGGAAAAATACAGCAAGCTGCAACAAGCAGCACAGCAGCACATCCAGCAGCAGCTTTTAGCAAAGCAGGTCAAGACCTTCCCCTCGGCTGCTGCAGCTGCAGCCGCAGCCAACTTAGCAGCTGCTGCCAACCTCGCCCCTGCGCCTCCTCCTCCACCTGCTGCTCTGCAGCCAATCCATATCCAGCAGCCCACGGTGTCTGCAGCGTCAGCCACGTCCATAACCACGGTGCAGCATGCCATCCTGCAGCACCATGCAGCTGCCACCGCGATGGGACTCCACCCTCACACCCCTCATCATCCCCATCCTGCTCATGCCCAGCTAGCCCAGGTACATCACATACCCCAACACCACCTCACCCCAATCTCCTTATCACCTTTGGGCCATACGTTAGGTCACTCTTTAGGTCACTCTTTGGGACACACTGGCCTGATCCCAGCCCACCCTTCTGCCTTTCTCTCTGGGCAGCCCATACATATAATTCCGGCTTCTGCACTTCACCATGCTCCATTGGCTCTGCACCACGTCCCCCATGCAGCCCTCTACCCAACCCTCTTTGCTCCCCGGCCAGCAACCGCGGCTGCTGCGGCTGCCCTGCAGCTCCATCCTCTTCTTCACCCCATCTTCTCAGGGCAGGACCTTCAGCATCCCCCAAACCACGGCTCCTGAGATGGAGTCTGTCCTTTTCCAGAAAGGACAAATTCCCAGCAGTCTGAAAGGAGGGTGAGAGGCGGAACACCAACAAACCTCTCTGTCTTTAAGTGTTGCCTCCTACTGAGAACATTGGTTGAACAAGTGAAAGGACAAAGGAAAACCTTTAGACTGTGAAAAAAAATCTGGCCATTGAAGTCAGTAATGTTAATGTTTTGGTAAAAGCAGAAAAGCTGTGCAAGGAACCCAGAGAGTTTCCTGTGTGTTGTAGGCAAGAGGTTTCTTACATCTGTCAAAGAATATTTGTTGTTTCCTATGGTGATTGTTGCTGATCTCATTTTTCCAGTGCAGCCAAAGAGACTCGCTGGCTGAAGCCGACTGGGGTGTGTTCAGAGCTGTGGGCCTGCAGTATGCGGGCAGTGCAAGGGGAGGGAGGGTGATTCCTTGGGAATTCACTTGATAGGAGGGTAACGGGAGAAGATTAACTTTTATAAATTGCAGAAATGCTATGTCCTTTCATGAAGACACAGTTTTGTAAATTCAGTGATTAATTGGCTACAACCATGATCATGTGTAATCTGGACAGTTCTAGTGCGAGCCAGTTATCAAGAGTTATCTTAACGTGTTGTCCTCCAAGTGAGTTACAAAAACAGGAACAAAGATAATGTGGAATGGATTGAAGCCATATTTGTCATACTAAATGCATTGAAGTTTTAAATGGTTTGTTGTAAATCAGTGATATGAAGAAAACTGAAGCGCTTCACAAAATGTTGATGTCACGAGATGTTAACGTTCCTTCTAAGTTACACTGTTTCGGGGTGCCCCACCCATCTTGTCAAGGACATGACTTGCACTGAAAAAAAAAATGTACATCAGGATGCTGCTTTTGCATCATGTAAGAACTGTATGATTGTAGTATTCTGCAATAATTTTATTTTCTATTTGTTTGATTTTAAATTATTTTCCAGTATTTTTTTTCCTGAGTTTTTCCCCCCTTGTATATTGAATTCTTTGTAAATAGTTATTATAGACATGTATTGTAAAATACACCTTTGTAACTGTTAAAAAAAAAAAACACGAAGAGGACACGATAACACAAAGAACAGAGAACCGAAAAAAATGAATTAATGAATAATCTGATCAGGACTGGTACTATAGAGGGCTGGGGGTGATCAGGGGAAGGGTCTGTAATGAGGAGAGACTTAGAAGTGTCTGTTTGGAAACTGTAAAGGGCAGCAGTGAAATTTTTTTTTTTTATTCTTTATTGATGCGTCAGAAAATAAAGCGTTTTGAGATGTAAATGACTGCAGTGAGTTTGTGTCGCTGTGTGGTTGATCTTCCTCTTTGGTTGCTTTTGATGCATATATATATATATATATATTTAAAAAATATCACACAATTTAAAATAATCTAATTACAGGTTCTGTAATTAATCTAGATTAATCGCACACATTTTTGCTGTAAAAGTACCATTTTTAATTAATTTTGACACATGACTGAATGAATAATCATCATTGCAGACTTTCATGATCTTTTATTTAATAACTGTTTCTGCACTGTTCATGTGCAGTAATGGTCACAATCAAAAATATGACCAAATATGCTGAGGGGGAAAAATGCTTCAGCAAGAACAATGACAGAACCAAGTCCATCTATAAGGTGCAGTTAAAGACAATATACATACAAGCATGGGTGTCAGAGGCATTTTAATGTGGGGGTGCGCTGCACTCGGCATCTCGTGTTTTTTCACTATATATATAAGGACTCTTATCTGACCTGCTCCTTCAGCCTCCTCACAAGCTACAGCCTCTGCTGTGCTGTTTTTACAGTAAAGCTATGTTTAAGGCGTATTACTTTTTCCAAAATTTCTTCAGAACGTTATAGCATATTTTTTGTCCAACCTCTTGCAGTACCTGATATTTCTCAAACTTATCAAATGGTGAGGCCTGGCATCTGAAACTGCTTCCTAATTCAAGCAGTAAAGGCTTCATTGAACTGTTGATGTGACTGGTCATGAATAACATGGTTATTACAAAAACCAGGACCA
Source organism: Alestes dentex (assembly GCA_037576975.1). Taxonomy (NCBI): domain Eukaryota; kingdom Metazoa; phylum Chordata; class Actinopteri; order Characiformes; family Alestidae; genus Alestes; species Alestes dentex. The sequence continues at coordinate 6,300,907 of JBBIGA010000027.1, read as the reverse complement.
GAAATGGGATTCAAGGTTTTGAATTGAAGGCCTGTATCAACTGGATGGCTAACATTAAAATACACACCTTAGTAACCAGCTTTTGCCTGACAGTGCAGCTCATGGGTAATTCTGACTCGCTTTTGCTAAACAAAAAAATTCAAAGAAAATACTGCTTTCAGACACCAGGTGGCACCAAAAACACTTAATTGCAGCTGCTCTGATTTGAGTAACAGTAATCACTGGCCTGCTGTCCACACTATAAGACAGCACAGAATCTGTGGAAGTAAAATGTAAAGTCTAAAGTCTCAGTTTTGTCAAACAAGAACACACCACAGCACACAGTGTGAAATTCTTTCTCTGCATTTAATCCATTCATCAAGCGGAGCAGCAGGAACACAGCGCCCAGGGGAGCAGTGTGTGGGGACAGTACCTTCAAGGGTACCTCAGTGGTGCCACTGGCAGTCCTGGGATTCAAACCCACAACCTTCCAGTCGCAGGGGCAATTCCTTAAACACCAGTCCACCAGCTGTCCCTTTTTGTTTTTCTTTTTTTGTATTGGTCTGTTCATCTCCTTACAGATGGAGACAGCAGGTGGAGTTCAGAGTGTTACTGCAGAAAGGTAAGTTCAAGCTGTTAATTCACCATGGCTCAGTGTCCAGTTGACCCAGAGAGGTATAGGTGGGCCCTGTTCGCAGCCTGGAAGTCCTGGCGGTCAGTCCAGTTCTGCTGATGTGAATATTCTCGGTAATGCTTCACACTGCATTCTTACTGACTCTAAATGTTCACGGTTGCAGGAAAATAACATACTATTTTTTCCAAAACTATTAAGCACAATAAAGGAATGGCAACATAGTAGACTTTAATTATCTTGGAAACAGGCAGCCACATCTCCAGCAACTGATTTCAATGTGGTATAGCATGCAGTGTGGCTTACTCTGAGCTATAAAAATGACTAGGGATGCTCCGATCGATCGGCTGAAGATCGATTATATAATCTTGAAGCATCAGAATCGGTACTGGTATCAGCCGATCACCTAGACAAAAAATCGGTACTTGGTATCGGTGGCAAAAATCCTGATCGGAGCATCCCTAAAAATGACCCAAATGTCACCGTGTATCTAAATGCTTTGAGCAGCCGCTTTAAACTACAGGGTCTTTTTTCACAAATTACCTCAGTAGTAGGAATGGTGAGTCTATGTGGGTCTGACATAACCAGAGGAATCGGATTCAAGATCTGTCCTACTTACGACGGCTTTGCACATACAGGCACTGATGCTGCCTAAAACTGCCTGTAGCTGTGAACTGTTGCTTTGTGTACAGCTCATGGTTAGTCACACTGTGTCCTAAACCACACTGACAGGTCCGTGCCACATTAATGAAGAGATGAATGCAGCTAGAGAAGACAGAGAAGTTTTGGTGATGTTTGTTACCAATCACCTGTTAAAGAGATTCTTACACTTTGAATATTTAATGCAATATACACAATTTCCTCCTATTTCCAAGTGAGGTCAGCTTGAAGTGTCCAGCGTCTGGAGGTCGTCGTCTTTTTTTTTTGTAGCTAACAAGCAATGGGGGAAAAAAAAAATACTTCCATACATTTTTGCTGCATCGATTCTGCTGCCATCTCACGCACGTCGAAAAGGTCAGAACTGCTTTATCCAAAGCTTTTTTTTTACCTCCTCAAACACCAAAAGGACTGAAGACACCGGACATATCAAAGGATTTCTGAACAGATTTGCAAACTTGTTTGCCTGGGGCTAGGGAGATATGGTGGGAGTTGCATGTGGACTCCATCCCAACGCGTATCGTCCCAACGTCAAGATCAGGTCGCAGCTGTCCAATAACATCTCTCATTTCCTGTTCGCCAAGAACCTTGACCCCTGCTTAGACAGAAATACGGTTTCAAATACCTAAAATATGAGTCTGTGTTTGTGTTAAGGATTGTTTTTTGGGCAGCCTGGCCTGTTCTGGCAGAATGTTACAGAATCTGTGCAGTTCAATAAGAACGTGCAGGCCTAAACCAATTGAATTTGTGAGGACAGCCAAACAAATTGTGTTAGTCTGTATATTGCTGGTGTAACCGGGGCACACTTTAAATCTGTGTAGTTCTGTGAGGGTTTAAAGCTAGTATTTAAGTAAATGGGGGGTAAAGATGTGTCAGAATGATAAACCAATGATAAACAAATGGGTGGGCTCTGGTCTCTTTTCAATCATTATATTTGAAGAGTATTTTACCCATACAGATAGCAGCACAGGGATACAGTTCCACAGGGCTCACATGGGGCGGGGGCAGGACCCCCAGTTTGTAATTGTAATGGTAACAGGTGAAGTCGTCTTCTGGAGTATTCTGGGCTGCACGTTAGAAAAATGCTTAATTTTTTTTTTAAGCTGGTTTTCTCCAGCTTTAATAACTCACAGAAAATTACTGGCACAAATCAGATGACAAAACAGAAGAGTCATTTAGATCACACTGCTGTGGTCCTTTCACAAGGTGGGTCGTCCCTAAGTGAGAAGGTTCAGCTCAGGTATTTGACCACACAGAACATGATGAAGCAGGTGACCACCATGCCTGTTATCATGATTAACTTATCCTGCGACGCTCGCTTCTCGATCAGACGCATCACAGTGTTGGACAGACCCAACATGTTTGCCACATCCAGCATCTTCTTATGGGTACCCTGTCACGCAGAGAGGAAGACACAGTTTACAGAAGTTCGAGAAACAGGAACCTGCTGCTTTTTTTCATTTAAGTGTATTAATGGAGACATGTGAGGAAAGGAACATGGTCAGGATAAACAGTGCTCAATTAAGCCCTAGAGCACAGTTTGGTGTTTTTGTGTCATGGATGTCCGTTATATCCATTACCAAGGGTTTAACCAGCATGCAAGCTTCCCAATTTAGTCATCTCTTTCTGCTTGATAGGTCTACTTTAGAAATGTTCACAGTGGTGGTAAATGGAACCAGACATATGAAGACCTTACTGCCTCCAAAAGCTCGTTCACAGAGAGTCATGAAATGGTCATAAGTAAACTACCCAATGTTTGAGACATTGTTTTAAGATTTAAATTTCAATCCGCTCATGGCACAAAGATATACACGCAGGGCGTAATGAGGCAAAACAGACCCCAAAGAAAACAACGTTTCAGATTCAATTAAATGAACTAAATGACTGTAGTTGTGTTGTAAACATAATGACCCCTAGTTCCATTAACCACCAATCGAAAGTATTTATACAATAAATCATTTCACAGCAAAACAAATGCTGATTCTGACATCTCAAAGTCTGAATTAAGCAGGTGGCTAAGAAAAAATGAAACATTATTTAAGAAAAAACATATTCAACAATTTTGGGTATATTTAGTTTCAACATTCTGCTAGAAAGCATCTCCCTTGATATGAAGAGAAAGTTTTGCCTTAATATGGATTGAACAGTTTTCTTACTGTAAAAGCACCTTTTGACCTGAAAGTTTTGCAATTCTTGCAAAGAAAAGGGCAAATGGCTTTTCGTTTAATATGTTTTTGTTTAAAGATGGCTAAGACAACATGCTCAGTCTGGAAATCCCCAAACTTTTGAAAGACTGTGTGTGAAATGGGCTACTGTATGCGAGACACATATACACACTTTTGTTTAGTTCCCTTACAAGTATTTGCCTTTAAACTGAACAAGATTATAAGTACGGTAGTTCTGGAAAACTAAAGTTATCCCAGCCACATGCTATAAAAGCCCTCGGCTCTTCTGAGAACACACACAGACTGACGTTTCAAGAGGAGTGCACATTACACCCTTGAGACAAAGGATCACTGTCTGTATGTGGCAAAACCACCTCTGGCATATGTTATCTAGTCATGAAACTGAGGCACTGAAGTGTGGTCATTAGCAAAAGAAACACACCTTTAGTGTGCCTCTCTGGTCACGGAGGCCGTTCAGGATGCTGGAGCCGGACCCCAGCAGGTCATCCATGTTTCTGTGAGCGCTGTGCAGGCTGGTGTTGAACTGAAGAGTTTCATCTATGGGGATAGAAGTGTCTGCGTCCTACAAAACGCAGCACACACACACAGAATCAACAACCCAGGAAGAGAGAATCCTGACATCCTTATAAAAAAGTAGAAACCTAGAAAACTGGAGTAAGCCAATCTGTTGCTGCATTAGTGATCAAGCTAATGACGCTTTATCTAGTATTTGATCACCTAATTTATTATGCCTTTTTTAGTTCCTCTAGCTTTGTTAATATCATCATTCGAATCACCTGCGATGAAGTTGCTTAAGTACACACATCTGAATTTATCTCCATTTTCTTTCTTTATTTTTCAATAGAATCAGGATAATATTTTTTATGCAACAACTGCATAGAGACAGAGACAAGAACAATGTACAGTATATTTGACTTTTTTTATTTGTTCTCTGCATTGTTTAGCATTTGTGTAGACCTTCATGTTTCTCAGTGTTAGGAAACTTCCACTGAAATGTATCTTCAGCCCAAACAGATAGTAGTGCTTGTACTTTGTCAGTGTCCCAGTTGTTGGTTGGCATCTCTATTCCTGTTTCTTGGCGCAAACAAAAAAAAACAAACAAACATTGGCCTCTTTCCACTTTGTGATGACAACATTTCGACGAATCAGAAAGCAGCGAAGCAGTCAGCACACCTGTAGCCCACTTTCAGCCCTGCCACCGAGCAGAGCCGTGACAGCATGGGTTAGGCTCGGGTACGGCTCGTGTACCGCTCGGGCACCGCTCGGGCACGGCTCGTGTACCGCTCGGGCACGGCTCGTGTACCGCTCGGGCACGGCTCGTGTACCGCTCGGGTACGGCTCGTGTACCGCTCTATTTGTAATCAGAAAACTTTATTGATCCCGGAGGAAACTGCTTAATGGCAAAACATTTCCTTGTGCCAATGAAAAAGTGCCATAACCGACATCATCAAATATAGTCTTTGTGTGTGTGTGTGTGTACTTGTTTGCAAGCTTATGCACTGACGTTGGTGGTGAAACTACGGCTCATCAGCTCTTCCCTGTCCTTCTCCTGAGCCTCACGAGCATAACGTCTGTGCTGGAAGTTCCTCAGAGCTGTCTGCAGGTGCTGCACATCATACTTCAGCTGGTCCACACGCCTGCAGGGAACAAAACAGAGTGACAGGTTCTGTCTGACAGCCAGCAAAGAATTCTGCAGAAGACAAATGAAAGCACTCATGGCTCAACTGTAGGAGCGGAAACAAATTCATGAAGCTCTTTTGTAGACGAGGCTTATGTTTGATGTATATAATCCTTGTAGGTCTCTTAGATCTGCAGGAGCTGGTCAGCTAGTGGTGAAAAGAGCTGAAACTAAACCTGGCAAAATAGCATTTAACCTGCCCATCATTATCAAATCTGCACCAACTGTATCTTTAAAAAGCAGCTAAAACCGCACTAACCTCCTCCACCATCTTTTAAATCTGCACCTCCATCACACTTTTAACCACCTTTTATTGATTTTCTATGTTTTATTGTATTTCTTTTATTTTTTTTTACTTGCTACTATTTTTATGCTTAATAATTTCATTCTGTTGTTAAAAAGAACAGTGAACTTTGCGTATGATGAATGGGCTATATAAACAAACTTGACTGAAGTCTATGCCTTGTTTAAATCACCCACAGATGCCCTTCACAGGACTACATCTGACATGATATGGAATGTCTGGGCGATTAATGATCACTCTTAACCTGTAATTTACCCCCCCCCACACACACACACACACACCATAGTGTGAGATGCAGTGAGCCGGGTTAGGAAGATGTTATCTGCTCATGCTCACTGTTTTTAAACTACAAAGCTCCCTGGACTGATGTAATTTTATATTAGAAGTGCATTTTTCCTTCTTGCTGTACCTCAGCTAAAACATCTGTTGAAGGTTGTTTGATGCGAGTTTGTGTCTCAACAGAAGTGCATTGCAACCCTTCCGACAACAATGAAAATTTCCCATTTATGGACAAATACCGGCTGCAGATATACCGTGTACCCTTAGTCTGTACAAAGCTGAGTGTGTATCCTCTGATGTGTCTCCGTGGCATGCAGCATCCTGAGAGAGTGTATGGGTACTTTCAGGTGTGTGTGTGTCTGCGTATTTGTGCGACATCTCAGGTGCGTTAGCCTCGGGTCTGTTTTTGGAGTGTTGTAGCCTGGCTTTGGCAAACAGGTTAAGATGACATGACCTCATTCAGAATCCTTCCAAATGATCGTGGTGCCACAGGGCACAGACACGCACATCCACCCACATCGCATACCTACACCAAACAAGCTCAATAAGCATCGTCATGTCATCATTATAGCCCATGGACTATAAAAATGAAGAGTTACTGTAATTACATGCTACACAATGGCAGACACTGTGCAACGGGTCTGCGTCCCTGAAATTCCGAATGAAGCACGTGTGTGGAAACTCTGATCTAACCCCTGTCTACCTTCAATATGACTGAATTATTTGTGTTTTTTTCAGGCCAGGTGTTTGGATTTGAGATCTGAAACATGCAGAGGCTGCTTTGCTGAAACCTGTTGCCAAGTGGTCAGATTAGGTGCAATTTTGCACCTTCATAGTTATAGGTGAGACAGTTTTCCATTTACAGCATTTGGTAGATGCTCTTATCCAGAGCAATGTATGTAGTCCAAAAGAAAACACGACCCTCACGCTAGTAAACCTAGTAGAAGGCCTTAACCACAAGAAATGCCTTTCTTGCTTATGAACTGCTTTTATCTTTAAAATGGCTCCACAGCACAGACATTCAAACAAACTTCAGACTCCTTCTCCTTCTACTTCTATTTTCTGCTGCTCCCGATTAGGGGTCACCACAGTGGATCCACCGTCTCCTTCTCCTTCTGTCCTCTGCATCTTCCTCTCTCACACCAACCGCATGTCCGCCTTCACCACGTCCATAAACCTCCTACTAGATCTTCCTCTTCTCCTCTTCCCTGCAGCTCCATCCTCAGCATCCTTCTAAACACACTCAGAGTCTCTCCTCAGCATCCTCCTCCCAACACACTCAGTCTCTCCTCAGCATCCTCCTCCCAACACAC
>JBBIGA010000027.1:6263011-6276975 GCA_037576975.1 Alestes dentex | reverse complement strand
TAAATATTTTCATAGTTTTGTAACAGATTTATTCTTTTAATAATTTAATAATAATAATTTCTTTCGGTTTTCGGTTTTCGGCCAAGTGTTCCCTCATATATATATATATAACATCTGTATGATATGCCTGGTAGGCAAAAAATTACCTCCCACATTCCAGCGTCATTCCACCCACCGTTCCATCACTCTCTTGTGCTCTCTCTCTCTCTCTCTTTCATAAAGGTAAGTGGTGATAAACAGTCATTAGGGGGGTCTGCTGTGTGGAGGGACTCAGACAGTGAGAGTATGTGATAGTGCAGGTCCATTATAGTCATTACGGCTTTAGCAGAGAGAGAGAGCATCATGTTATTACTGTCACACACGTCAAGCCGCCACACACACATACTCATATATTACACACAGTGCAGCCTTCTGTTTGTGTTATGTGTGTGTTTTGTTTTGGGCCCATGGTAGCGAAAAGTAAAACTGGATTAATTAAACTCTCTATATATTTTTCTAACTCGCAGTCTTTCATCATCATCATCATCGTTATCATTATCAACAGAACCAGCAAAGCACATGGAGTTCATGAAATTAACTATTGTAGGTTTGGCCAAGTTAAGTAAGATACTGTGTTTTCCAGTAAGTAACACACTATAGGAGATGCTTTGTAGATGCTTATCTTGAATTAAACTAAATACTTATTCAATTCAGTGGACTCGGGTTTACTTATAATGACCAAACACAGACTATAATCTATGCGAGGTAGAGCCCTCAGTATTGCTGTGCCCAAATTATGGATTTCATTGATCAAAAACCTTCTTCTACTTAGTCAAGTCAGATTAATTCATATCTTCTCTCTTTGTGTTATGACTGTGTCTGTCTAGGCTTCCCATTGGTACATGTGGTGAGTTTGTTATTTGTGTGCTTGTTTTGTATTTAATTTGTTAAGCGTCCTAGGGTCTAAGAAAGGCGTTATATAAACGTATCGATTATTATTCGTAGTAGTAGTATCATTAAGATAATATGATAAGATAAGATAAGATAACCCTTTTATTAGTCCCACAGGTGGTAAATATGTTACAGCAGCAAAGCAGACAGAACAAAGAAGGAAAGTAGAAGCAGCATAAACAATTGAATAAAAACTATACAATATAACAGTATTATATATATATATCTATATATATTTAAATATATATACATATATATGTGTGTGTGTGTGTGTGTGCAGTATCTTCAGATTGAGACACAGCAATATTACAATAATAATAATAATAACAATAACAATAATGATGATGATGATGATCATCATCATCATCATCATAACAATCCTAATCATAACTCATAAAACCTAAACCCTGAAGTTGTTGAGAATCAACAATCAGTTTCTCCAGTTCATTAACTAAACGTTTCATCAGAACTGCATCTTTTTCCTCAGCCTGTATAAAGTCCTGCAGTGTGTGTAATCTGGCAAAGGTAGCGTGAAGATCCTCATAATGTACTTTGGGTTTTCTGCATGTTTGTGTTAAACTATAATTAATACCTCTGTGGAATCTCACTCAGGTCTTTACTTCTTCTTGTCAGAAAACTGCACTGCTTATTCTACAATAAAATGCATAGAAATGGCATAGAAAAGTGCTAATTGTGTAAAATGCATAAAAAAAAAACCTAATAGCTCCTAGGTGTCATGAGTCTTGGGCACCTCTGCAAATTGTTTAAAGCCACTTTTCTCAGCGTGTGATAATTGTTTTCTGCTAGCAAAGTTAACATTAAAATCAATGCAAACAAACAAGAAAGCAACAAAAAGTGTCGAGATTTATTGTGTTTGTAAAAAAGTAGTTGATATGTTGTGAGCTGGTGAGGAGAACACAGGTTCGGTTCCAGATTCCTCCTCGGTTCCTCCAGCCGTTGTTTTGGTTTGTGAAACTCCATCAGCAGCTCCTGGTTTAATGTAATGAAGGACTGATCGAGTCAAACCAGGTTTCTGATGGAAACTACAGTAATACTGGACTTCCACAAGAGACACACTGATATACTGAACATACAATCACTATTTACTGTATAGTGTTATTAGTATTTATTATTTTTTGTTTTATTTAGTATATTTAGTAATACTGATGTGAAAAACACTCGCTGCTCATCTAAACATTTTTAAATATTATATTCTTGTGCACAGTACTGTGTGTGACAGCTGACTGTAATTCGTTATTATGTGTGAATCATGAACTCCCACTCACATTTTTAATGTAAACTGTTTAATGCAACTGCTGCACCATTCTATCACCTTGCTTGCCTTCCAGAGATCTTTACCCTCCCTTCCTTTTTATCAGTGCAGAAAAACGCCTCTTGTTTACTGTGTAGGATGCAGGTGCAGTACTTTCCCAAGAACAAGAGAAGGAAATTGAAGGCCATCGTTTCACCAGGACATAAGAGAGACACCAATAAAGCAAATTAGGCTTTGTTCAGACATGCTGCTGAAATCAGATTTTATTGGCAAATCCAATCTGAGCAGCAAAAGTGGCTTTTTGTCCAGTTAGATTCGAGTCACATTTCAAATCCAGTTAATTTAAATTAGTTGTCTGTGACTTAGGCACCATTTACACCAGGCCACTTCGTATAACAAGTGTCTGGATTGTATCCTGATCAGATTTTAGAAATATGCATCTCCTGTTTGTCAGAATGAAATTTCTACTATGTACTTTTATTATATAGTGACTATAGTGCAAATTAACTCGTCCGCAAAAAACAATCGCCTGCACTGCTCCACAATTTTCTGTTGCATTTAAAGAAAAGCACAATTGTGTACAAACCAGTCAGTTTTTACAAGAATTAAGTATATTTATGAGTACAGTGAGGGACAGTTTAACTAAACTGGCATTTTCTTTGAACTAATTTGCTCAACCAGAGCAGAATCAAGAATTAAACTTAAACACACTTCAGGAAATGAGCTGAAAGAGCAATGATGACTTAAGAAGCATTAAGTGTTTTCTAGAAGCAGGGGGTGCTGTGACAGTAGTGGGAGGGATTTTGTTTGTTGAATGTGTCGTGTTTACACTGCTATAACATGTGGCTTAAATGTGTCGCACAAGACACCCAGAGGTTAGATGAGATATTTATATCTGTTATACCTGGATTTATATCTGATTTCAATGCATTTTTGGTGCACCTACACCTCTTTATATGATTCGGCTTCCAGATATAGTCCTGATCCCCAAGACACATGAAGTGACCAGGTGTAAATGGGGTCTTATTGTAATTGTAATGGGTTTGTAAAAAGCAGGTGTAAACACACCTAGAATTAATTTACGATCCAGTCACTCAAAGTACAAAAGCAAGTGAAGGAGCGAAGGATATTGACCACGTTCAACACAAGTGTAAATGAAACATGTTTTGGATATTTACATACAGTTAGATAAGTCAGATGCATCTGTTGATTAGCACTAAGAGAATGTACAAGGTAACATAGGATGAAAGACACAGAACACTGGACAATATCCTCAAACCACGTGCCATTGCATTCTGGCCCAATGAGAGTTTCTAACAGTGAGAAACCATTTTCACAGCAGGCTTCTAGTAGTAAAACAGAAACATAGGAAAGAAAATCCAGTGTCATCTGGTTAAACTATGGATACATTTTAGTAAAAATAAATACATAAATAAATTCTAATGCATTTCCAGATTTTATCCAGACATGAAACGTATGCTAAAGGGCCCATATCATGGAGAACCAAGTTAGAATGAGTGTTTTAGCCTGTCTGCTTTTAAAATGAGATGCAATGTATGGCCAGTCAGAGCAGAGCTCATTTGCATATAGCCATCCTTATGCTAAAGGGCCCGTAAAACCTAGAATAACCAAGATAGAATGGGTTCTTTAGCCTGGCTGCTTTTTTGAGTAAGCCCCAATATACTCCAGCCAATCAGAACAGAAGACATTTACAGATGGCAGCCCTTAAGACACAGTAACAGCCTTTTCAAGTCTCAGGCAAAAAGAGGGGTTGTAAAACGGTTGCAAAAATTACATACGCACACATAAAGTGGACAATTGCAGAAAGAAGAAAGAATAGAGAATGTAGGATATGGGCCCTTTCATTCAAAGTATCAACAAGCTCAGATTTTTTTGACCGGAAAATTCACTTTCCACACCTGTGTTGTTACTATGACCACAGTGGATATGCAAGTATATGCAGCGACCAAACAAATCAGATTTGTAGCTAACAGTGTGGACGCTCAGCCTAAAAATCAGATTTATGACGCAAATCTGATTTTTTTTCTTGTGTGAACAAAGACTTAGTGATGCTGGTTGTCAGACTGTGTGATAAGACCTCATTTAACTAAAGCCGCTCACGTGAGGAGCTGGGGACAGGTGTTCAACCGCAGAGAGAGAGAGAGAGAGAGAGAGAGAGAGAGAGAGAGAGAGAGAGAGAGAGAGAGAGAGAGAGAGAGAGAGAGAGATGTTATAGAATAGACAGGTCTGTTCTGTCCACTGTAATGATAAAGAAAGGGAGAGAGAAAGAGAAAACGAGGGGGATAAAGAGAGAGAGAGACAAAAGGAAACAAAGAGAGAAAGAGAGAAAGAGAGAAAAAGAAAAGGAGAAATATGTATATAGAGAGAGAGACAAATGCCATAAATGTAAATGTAGATAGAGAAATGGTAGAGAGAAATAGAGATATAATGAGAACAAAGTGAAAGAATGAGAGACTGAGAGAGAGGACACACACTGTGACTCAGTTTCTACAAAGGTTTACGTCAACTTTATTAGGGTCTCATACAGTAACTTTTAAATAAGGGAGTAGGCCACAAAGGTAAAAAAAAAGGTCATAAGGTCATCATACACCAGTTCAGAGGCAATGCATATTAAGTTAAGGTTAAAAGCTCTTGTTTTAAATATCTAGAACTGAATATATATATTTTTTAATATTTGATTTCCCCCCAAAAGCCAGGTGAGGTAGAAAAAAAAAGTCCCCCAGGAGAAAGCGAGCCTTGCTCAAAGTGAAACATTATACTGTCAAAGCCACTGCACTGGCACGTCATCGCTGATGTTGCATAGTGAAATAAACACTGTATGACTTTTTAGATGTTACAGTCTGAGCAAATACAAATACTCACAGACACAGACACACAGACACACACACAGATCAGGGAGGGGCTGAGTTTGGCTTTCCTGTGCTTCAGCTGTGGCTGAAGGTATTTGCATGTGTTCCCTCAATGAAAGAAGCAAAGCCTCTTTCTACGTAAAGACAAGCTCTCTCTCTCCCACTGTGTATAAAAAGCTCTCTTAATGTCTCTTCTGGAAGCCAAATGCCATGAAAAACAAAGTTTGTTCATGCTATCATTGTTGGTAATGCCTGGCAAACCTATCAGAAGTGTCATTTCCCAATTTTTAATGACAGAAAGAAATGAAAGGCTGGCCTAGAAGCACCTAACCTGTGTTTAGAAATGGTTTATGAGTGTTTTTTAATGAAACGCAAATGTAAAAACCGTTATATGTATCTTTTTGAAGTCGCCTTCAGAGGCTAACCGCAATTTTTTTTTCGTCCCTGCAGCCTCAGTTCACTAACCATGACACTAGAAACTTGGACTTTCCTCAACATGATTGATGTGGCCAATTTTACTGGAGTTTCTCTTCCTGTCCAGACAACACACACATATACATGCATGCACACAGAGTATTGCACAAGTAAGCACACCCCGTGCTCAGACCCCAGCTTCGGATCCGCTAATGTTTAACTGTTGAAAATGCTTGCATATGAATTTTAATGCTGATGGGAAATATTGGAAGTGCTGCGTTTCAGTATGTGACAGCATTAATGGATTACCCAGTACCACTTTAGCCATATATTCCAGTAATATCAGCCCTGGACATTGTCAGGGTATTTACAAAAGGACAAAACAAATATCTCAATAATGCAATTTTTCAAAAGAGATAAAAAAAAAAAATGCAATCAAAGCTGCGTGACTGAGGCTTGTTGGGCGGTCTGCACTTGACCTTTAGAGCTCGGGGCAGAGTGAAACGCTGCGTTTCAGAAGAGTAAGAGCTGTTATTTTCTCTGATTGGTAATAGGCTAAATAAGGGGGTGGAATGAAGCCTTTTTCAAAGACTTCAGAGACATGAAAGGGGCACAGATGAGACAGAGTGGGGCTTTATGGAGGGGAAAGTGAAGGTGATCGCTGTTCTGGGAAAAAGGCACTCATTTTCGCCTGATGGGAAAGTGCAGCATAAAGACACTACAATAACTGGACACATGTTTACAAACTGCACAGCTGTAGGGAGTCTGGATGACACACACACACACACACACACACACACACACACACACACACACACACACACACACACACACTAATAACACACCATAAGCATTCTTTTATGCATGAATCGCTTGTCTTAGCATTTCTGAACACTTAAGCACAATTATGTACTACATGACTGTGGATTTGTTTCTTGATTGCTGTATTATTAAACCCAAGGCATTTTCAGATATCTACTATCAAGAGAGCACAACCTTTGTCTTTACAGAATAGTTTAGTGAAAAAGTCTAATTTACCCACTTTTCCACTGACCACAGATGTAGTGGATCACCCAAGACATGTCTGGAGTTCAGATCTTGCTTCTTTACTTGAGAACTGGAGCTGAGAGCCTAGTGCTGCTGACAAAGACCGAATGTCAATAGTCACCCAAATCGTTTCTGTAAATACTCACCCTAAACCTCTCTCAACTCACTCAACCCTGCATCCAGATCTTCATTAAAGTTGCTTGTCAAGAGCCATAAAAATGAACAAAAAGTCAATGTGTAGCCGAACCCTGGATAGCACCCCTTTTTAGACAACAGGGTCTGTTTTCACAAATCACCCCAGGAGTAGGAGTACTGATCTAGAATCAAATTTTGTGACAATAACTTACATAAATGTGGAGGGGATCAAAGATCAGGTCTGCCCAACCTTGATGTTGCTTATAAAAGTTTTGTCCATACTAAAATTTTGTTTATAGGTCATACTGCATCCTAAACCTAATCCACACTTTATTAACATTTAGTGCACCACTTTAATAAACATCTAGTGTGGGTTTGAGTGGGTTGGTAGAAGTTTCGGGGTTGGATTTACAGAAAAGATTTGGGTGACTATTCACTTCTAGTGTTTGTTAGCGATGTAGCTCCAGAGTGAATCTAAAGAAGCAAAATCTGCACTCCAATCATGTCTTGGCTACGTCTAAGGTATGTGATTTGAATTACTGCCATACTATACCTTTAAATGTGCATCATTTAATAGCTGTTCAGAAAATAACAAATGTATATTTTAATAATTTATAGAAAAAAAGAAAAATAGAGTAATATTGTTGCATAGTTCCATCACGCTGAGTGGTTTACCTCACTTTTATGTGGCTTTTAGACACAGAAGACTTTCTCCCCCCCACCAAGCGAAGGTGTAACATGATATTCACATCATAGTAACTATAAGTGCTTCATAATTTCAGCATAATATTTGACCCTTACTTTGATTGTCACAGCAAAACAGCTATGCAGGTAGACAGGCAGGCAGACAGACAGACAGACAGGCAGTCAACAAGCAGTTTTTTTAGGGTTGCCATATTTTCCAAATGTCTTAAATCCACCCCAGCATTTATTTATGGTGTTGTGCTTCCAAAAATGATTCATGGCTCCTGCACCTCTGAACACCTTTGGAAAGCCATTTTCTCCTCAGTGCGTTCAACGGGAAGAGAAGTTCAGTCTTGTTGAGACCTCTACAAGTGCTTCTTCTCCACTTGAAGCCATCTCAGCGAGGCCAAAAGACTTGGAATCTGTGCAATGTTCCTTTTTTGTTGCTTCCATGACTCCTGTTTCAGACAGGCATGTTGTCAGCCATGCCTTGGGGTCCTTGTCCAACTTTGCCCACACTTGTCTGAGAAGAGTTGCTGGGAGCGACGCTGAACCCAGTTCTTTTTTAGCTTGTCTGCAGACTCCACAGCTCTTTTCTTTCACCATCGTTTCTCTTGCACCTTGCTTTTGCCTTTTACGTCTTTTCCTCACAAGTCCGTAACTCATTCTCTCCCTCACCCTCAGATCTAATTAGCATTCAGCCTTCCTCTCACTCTAGCTCACTTTCTTTTTTGACCTCTCTTTCTTTCTTCTCCAACTGTTTGCCTCTTTTTTCTGAAACTAGGGCTCATTCACTATACAGTGCAGTGTGTTGCGAGGTGCTGTACGAAAACACAGCACAGAATATCAAAGGCCCTCTCACCACAATAGCCAGTGTACTTACAGTGTAGCCTGGCGGATAAGGATTACCCATGATGCACCTCATTGCATGAGGTGGAATAGGGGCGACTGTCTTGGAGGAACAATCAAACACATTTGAAGTTATGAATCACAAATTTGTCATTATTACAATAGTGGTGTATATTATGCTCCAAATTTTCCATTGTAGACAACAGTGATTAGAAGGCCATGTCTGTTCTCTATAATAGTGTTGCTCCTGGTTTTTCAGTGTAGGGAATAGTTATTAAAGGACCAATACTGTCCCTTTATAATAGTGTTCTTTATAGTGCTACAGCTCATCCAATGTTAGAACTAGAGATTCAAGGACTGTTTCTGTTCCCTAAAATAGTGTGCTGCATAGTGTTCCTGATTGTCCACTGTGGAGAATAGTAATAAGGGGACCCTCTCAGTGCTTCTTGCAGGTGTACACCTCCTCCTCCCGGAGGCAGGTCTGGCACTCCACGTGGCAGCACCAGCGGACCTGGCAGTGGCAGGACAGCGTGGTGAGGCGCAGGGCCGTGTTGTAGCCCCGCCCACAGCACAGGTTGCTGCAGCTTGTGTCCTTGGCACAGGGGCGCCCGGCCGTGCCGGGTGAGTAGCGGGACGGTCTGCAGAAGCTGGGCGACTCCTCCAGAAACACCAGGTCCGTGGGACGGGGCCAGGGACCCGCACCACTGCTGTGGCGACGGGGGCCCGACAGCTCAGTCTCTCCAGTGGCAGCGTTGGTGAGGCTGAGGACGTGCACGGCTTTGTCATAGCGGAACTTGAGTAGGCGGCCCGTGTCGTGGAAAGGCGAGAGCTGCTTCCAGCAAGTTCGCACGGCACAGGAGCCGGAGACGCCGTGACACTTACAGGTCGTCTTCAGACCACTCTTCACGGCCTGGGAGAGAGTTGGAGAGGGGACAAATGTGAGAACACAAAAATCTTTGTGTCACATTCGAGCCTTTTTTATATTTGCTGGACACATTACGGGCACATGTGATGGTTTATGAGAACAACCAGGTTATAAATGTTATTTTTCACACTTATATGTGTGATCACTCACTCCGCAGTGTTGTGGCTGATCTACTTTTAGCCACAGACTCACCAGCATAAAGTGCTTCACTGAAGGAGGCAGAAAATCCTTCCTTCCCACTACAGAGGTTTTAGTGGATATATTTAGACCTTATATTTTATAGTGTTCTCATCTCTGTGTGACTGTGCAGTTGTAACATAAGCAGTTCCCTCCGGGATCAACAAAGTTTCTGATTCTGATTCCAGTATCCCAGGGTTCATCATCCAGGGTGGGTATAGAGTTAGCAACAGCACAACTGATAAATAAACTTGCACATGAGGTGCGTCTTTTCACAATAATGAGAGGAATTTGAGAAAAAAACAAAATGAAAAAAACAAAAGGGTTCAAATACACCAATACGGGCACTGAGGGTTGATGTCAATATCTGAAATGTACTGTGCAGGTCAGGGTTTTTTAGGACCCAGTAAGAGAGCCAACCTGCCCAACCTGGGGGTCAATTTACAAATTACAGCTATAACTAACTCCATTAATTATGGAGATGAATTAATAAAGCAAATGCAATAAAATTAATATTATCTCGACATTTTAGCGCAGTAGACCAGAGCTGACTAAATGTTATGATCTCCCAGAGTATAATAAATACATCATCATCTGATAATATCGAAACAGATTTGTCTGATTTCAGTGTTTTATCTGCCCATATTGACATGATTCAAATTTCATTTTGCATCCTACAGTTTTAGATTCGTTGGGAAAGAGGGTGGAAAACACTGAAGACTGTCAATGAGAGAAAAATGGTAGCGGTGGCAGCCTGATCAGACTGATTCATTCATCTTATCTTAGCTTCCTATCTGACAGAAAGAAACTTACCTGCAGGCTATGTGAGTGTGTGTGTGTGTGTGTGTGTGAGTGTGTGCATGTGTATGTGCATGCTTCAGGTAATGGATGCAGAAAGATGGCCGTGTGGACAGCATTTCATCCACCTCTGACCTCCTCTCTCTCTCTCTGTCCATCCCTCTTTCTAAACTGACATCCCCACATCCCCCAGCCTCCCAAACATTTATTCAATTCTATCCTTTCTTCCATTGTCTGTCTTCCAGTCTAAGCTCTGTGAGGCTGTATAAGGTCTTTTTGTTCTGAAATGTTAACACATCTCATAAAAACACGGCCTCGTCTCATGATGGATGCATACATAAAGGATAAAAACTGAATTACCGAAGTTTACAACTTTTTCTTTTTCCCCAATTGTATTCAGACCGCTGAGACATATTTGTTGAAGCTAAGAGGCCAATGTAGAAACAGTTAAGTCAGCTGTGGTTTCTGATGCTTTAAACATACTGTTACTTACAAATGGACAAAATTCAGGCCGAAAGATGACTCGTACTACACAGAAAAAACTGTACCTTTCAGGGTACAACCAATGTCAAGGATCCGTCCCTAGTGACTTTAGTTGGGGAACATAGTTCTACCATACTGTGTCGTGATTATTTTTAAAACGGATTTATTTTTTAAACCCCCAGGCTTAAAAGTTCACAGAAAGGGTACAAATATGCACCTGGGAAAGCAAATTTAGTGTATCTTTAAAACTCATTTGCGGTGAAGACAAAAAATTGTACCTGTCAGAAACCACATATGCGGATATATTTGAGATTACTTAACAATCCACTATGGTTTGAGGCGTGTGTGTGATGAGTTACGCCTGGAGCTTTCGCAGTGTTAATTGGTGGGGTGTACGCTACAAATTCTGCAAAACTAAAACACCTCAGATACCAAACATGTAGCTGGTTCACTACAAATGGGTTAAGATAAAGACTGTACATTTGCTTTATTGCCAAACTATCATTTTAATATGTGGTCAAGAGGTCATCCACTAAAGCAGTCACATGAATGTTGCCTCCAGGGTGAGATTATGTCCAGGACAAAGTCCTATTGCCAGTGGGATGTGAGATTCAATAGCTGATATGAGAAAAGAGATGGGCTACAAACAATGTTCTGCCTTGCAAAGGTATGAAGCCCCCCAAAGAGCCTAGGGGCATTCAAGAGATAAAGAGAGAGAGAGACAGAGAAACAGAAGGAAAAATAACATGAATTCTGACACCTAGGCTTGTTTTTTCCCTTAGGTGTTACCGCAGAAACGCAGCAGAACCTGAGCCTGATCAGGACTGCCCTCTTTCACCCTCTCAGTCTGTCTGTCTGTCTGTCTCTCTCTCTCTCTTTTCCAGAGGCTGCTTGTCTCCTGGTTACGGGCCCGTTGTGGAAGATGTTATGAGGATTTATGGAAGTTTTTTGAGTGCAGTGGCAGCGGCACTCAAATCAGCCGTGCGGGAGGCATACAGTATGTGGAAAAAATGCTCGTATATTACAGAGGCCTCTTCACGGTATAATCGTCCTGATGGGAGGCCTCTAATTTTCGGAGGGCCCCCGCAAGCAAGCCTGGGCCAGAGGAAGAAACACCTGGCTCCAGAGAGCCGGCCGGTGCCTGCCTGCCTTCTTGCCTCACCCCACTCAGACAAGTCTCCTTCAGGCTGCTGGCAGGGAGAGCCACACCCTTCAAATCACGACAGAGAGCAGGGGAAGAGAAGGTGGGAGAGAAATGATTTTGTCAGGCTGGATTTGGTCAGGCTGGCCTCCCAGGGCCCACCCATTCACATGCCATACCTGTGACTAGGGATGCACTTTTATATTGGAATCATACAGGTATCGATAATCGCTAAGAAAATGTATTAGCGGTATTCAGATTTGATCGAGACTTCAAACCAATACTCATTAATGCATGGAACAAGAGCGGCAACCCTTAGAATCCATGCCGACATACATAGGAAATGATCATAATACCGCAAAACAACTCCTTATATGGAAGTACCCCTGGTTTGTGTTGCGACAACATTCTGTGGTTTCTGAGACATCATTCCCCTGGTTTGTGTTGAGACATCATTCTCATCTATTGTGAGGTGTCAGGCATCATTCTGAGCTTTGTTTGGTGTTCCTATGTCACGTATTGTCATTTAAAAAACATGTAATAATAATAATCGCTACTGGAGTTTTAATAATGGCATCACACAAACGCTCACAAAGAACAAATTTGTTTAATTTTAGAAAAAAAAAACCCCACAAGATCTTTGAACCCGGGTGAACTTTCAAGACAGTCTCCGCCCACAAGTGGGTGGGGAAAACCCACAGAGGGAGGGGCTCCAGACAGCGGCCGAATGGCGGCGCGCCAAGAGAAAGCAGCAAACAGAGAGAGTGTAGGAGAACAAACATCGGTTTTAGACTGAATTACACTGTTTTTATTTACTGAAATTAGATTTTACTAATTAGGTTAATGCATTTATTATATGGTAGAACATTTAGACCAGCACTGCTCAGACTTTTTACTCCCTTTTGTGTGTGTTAAGTGCCATAAATGATCTATGTATCGGCATCAGTAGATATGTACAAGAAAAATAAAAAATATGCATAAATAAATCAATAACATTTTTAACAGTGGGGCATCATTCCCACAATTCCCTACCTGTGATACAGAGTGTTTTCCCTAAACACTCATGGAACAGCAGACATGGCATCCAGTAAGATCAGTTAGGGTCCATAACAGGGCCAGTGCAGTGAAATCTCATCTTTCCTTCATTTTCATAGCAGCACACTTATTTATTAATTATTCACTTTGGTAAGACTAAAATAATATATAAAATTGGAAATTTATATACACAATAATGTACCAATAGAAATAGAACTATAGGACAGAATTAGACAAAATGGTTTCCAAAACTTGGCCATGATGTAGTGATTACCCTCATAGCATCAAGTTCATCAAGTTCATCAAGTAATTTACACTATAATTACAATCTTTTTGTCCCCCTTTTGCCAAGTCATAATAATGAATAATAATAATAATAATAATAATACATTTTATTCATAGAGCACTTTTAAAGGTACTCAAAAGTCATCATAGGATTATCAATGTTCTTCACAATGTCTTTGTCAAAGCACCTTGAATTCACTGTAATTTTTGTTTTTGAGAACTTTTTAGATGTATGTTGTTCACTGCTGCACAGGTTTCAGCAGACTCAGTATCATGAGGCAGTCAAGTTTCTCACTTCTTTAAATGAGGAAGTGAGTTAGCGTTGTCAGTGTGGTATATTCTGTGCGATATACTAGGACCCCTTTTGCTCTGCAGTTCAGAGTTAATTGATTAATTTAGTGCTGGTTGCTTGAGCCACTCACCCGGATGCCCACGTTGATATTATGGGCGTCGATCTGTGCTCGCAGGTCTTTGCTGACCCGTTTCTGGCCCAGGAACTTTTTGAGGAACTTGGTGCTGTACTTCACGTTGTCCCCACACACTCCCCACTGCCAGGCCTCGCGCTGCTCCAGACCCGGAGAGTCGTCACATGTGCAGCGCTCCATGCGTCCAGAGCTGCAGGCTTTGGCCAGTGCATGCGAGAGCGCCGCCGAAGACACTGCCAGCAGGAAGGCGGTCTCCTTAAAGGCTAGAGAGAAGAAAAACCGGGCATGCATTATCTCCTTAATATTATTAGGATCTTTATATGATATGTTCTTTTTTCTAAATCTTCACTACACTTAAAAAAAAAAAATACCTGGCAACCATACATTGTTGACAGTCCTGAACTTCAAGCAAACCATAATGTGTCAACCCATTATTTTAAATTCAATAAAATCCCAATTTCAAGGCAGCCTGGTTTACTTACTTTTTAAAGTG
>JBBIGA010000027.1:6226741-6244049 GCA_037576975.1 Alestes dentex | reverse complement strand
TGATATAAAATTAAGATGTGCGTCCCAATACTTTTGTCCATATAATGAAGGTAACTCCTGCAGGATGTTAGTAAAGAACGGATAGCCGTCCGTTCGGGGAGGGACGTTTAACCCGCCTAACACTCAGTGTGAAAACTGAAAGTGGTGGGGGATATTTCGTGAATGTGTTTCGTATTTCTGTTGTTGTTTTGTATATGACAAAAAATAAAGCGAAGTAAATTAATAAAGAACTGAAAATAACTTTTTTTAAAAAATCCACGCCCTGAAAACACGACTGATCTCAGTGTCTTGACGGTGGACGGTTTCGGACCCCGTGATTGGAGGAAACGTGAGTATGGGCGTGACTTTTGACCACTTTGCCGGAGCTGATTGGACTTTTTCTGGATGTGGGCGGGCCGGACGAAGGGCCTCCACTGTAAACCAGAGAGAGACGCCATTTTGTTACTAGCGGTTGGGAGGAGACGGATTTTCGTTGAGAAGCCGTGCCGACAAGGTAATTTTTCATTCTAAAGCACCAAAAATATGTTTATACCTGTTTAATTAATACTGTCAAGGTGAACAATCTGGTGACCAAGTGAACACATTTTAAATCCGGCAAATACGTTTGTTAGCTTTAGTGCTAAGCTAAGCCAGCTGGTTTAGCCGGACGGAAACACCGCTTTAACGTATTTTTAGTTTTATATTCATTTTTACTCCTCTTTGTCTGTTTTTATCACATCTATAGACAATTCAGAACGTACCAGAGCTTAACTGAATCTCCTGTTGCTAGTCGTTTCACTGTTTTTACCATTTGTTAGCCTTCGGTAGCTAACGAGGCTTATCATTGAAGGGCTTCCATGTACAAAGAGATAAATACGTGGTACAAAAAGTGAGCCGTGTTCTTCATCCTGAAATTTAAAACGTACTTGAAGTGTATCAGTGGAAAGAGAAAGAGTAGGTGAAGTTTTGTTGGCTGATCTTGTTTTCTAATCAGCTGGACAAGTGCCTAGGCCTGATCTGGGCCGGTCGACCTGATAAAGCTTCTTTATGAAGACGTGTATGGTTCTGACTTGCCATTAATGTGTTGTTTTGCTATGTTTCTATAGCTTTGTGGTTAAATTTGTTCGTTATACACGTGTATCTCACGTAAATCTCTTAAATCTCTTTCTAAGCAACGCAGTAAATTAATTCATCTTTAGAACTGCTTTATTTATAAGAAATTTAGGTGTTAGTGCCGGTATAATTGGAATTATAGTAATATCGAAAACAGGAATGCCAATTATTCGATGTTGTACTGCTTCATCTTTCATCAGGTATACATCTGGCCTCATATCTGATGTTATGTTCTAGTAGTTGGTTAACTAGCTTTTTGCTATGTTTCTGTGACTTGGAGTATTAAATAAGATTTTGTAATCTGTAATTCACACAGAATTGTTATTGCAGGTATAATGTAATTAAAAACTATACGGCAAAGATACATGCCAACAATTACTGGTTGTGTTGCTTCATCTTTCATAATATGGCCTTATATCTGATGTGTCATGTACTTGTAGTTTTACTCATAATTTTGAGTAAGATTACTTTGGAATCTATAGTTCACACAGATTTTTTTCTTAAAAATAAATTCTGTTTCAGGTATAATGTTGTTAAAACTGATATTGCAACAATGAATGCCAACTGTTTGTAGTGCTTAATCAGATGGTCTTATATCTTATGTGATGTACTGCTAGTTGGTTAATGTGTAATAAACTAACTTTACTAACATTGAGTATTAAAATAGATTATTTTGTGTGATCATCTTTGGAATTATCTTATTTGTAATGAAAAACACAGTAAATTACTTCATTCATACAGAGAAATACTTTCTTTAAAATAAATCCTGGATGTTATTGCAGGTGTAGTGTTAATAATAATAATAATAATAATAGTAATAGTAATAGTAATAATATTGCAAAGATGAATGCCAACCATTAGTGATTTGTATTGGTTAATCTTTCATCAGCCTTATATCTGTGTTATATAGATAAGTAGTTGGTTAACTAGCATAGTCTCTTAATTAGGACTCATTTGTTAAATCATATATTAGATTCATTTTATACATGACCTGCTACATGTGGCTTTAAAGTACTTAATATGTTTCTGGTCAGGAGTGGGCTGTCACTATCTTAGGCTGTGGGTCTGTCGCAACAAGGACATTGTGGAAGAGATCAGATGTGGTCATGTGTTTCCGCCCCAGGCGTTCAGATATAAGCGCACCCCTCCGGCTGCCTCGCACATGCTTGTGTTTACTCTTCTGCTACACCTCCAGAAGCAGGTGCAGAGGGAGTGTACTGTACAAATCTCTCAACACTACATGTATCAGCCTTTTGTCTTACATTCAAGTAAAGTAAAGTGGCCCCTTATAGTCATGTGTGAGCAATGTGATATGGTTTCTCTGCATTTAACCAAGTGAAGCAGTGGGCTACCACCAACGGGAGGTGTCCGGGTAACACTGTGTGTGGACAGTACCTTGCTCAAGGGTCCTTCAGTGGTACCAGTAGCAGCCCCAGGGTTCAAACTCACAACCTTCAGATCCAAGATCCCTAACCACTACACCACCAGCTGCCCCAAAGTTTGCTCACGCCTGAGGGGATTTCAGTTGCATTTCCAGTTATTGTAGCTTCCTTTAACTAATTTCCTGAATTTGTTGTGATTTTTAATACTGTGGTCTTATTTTCAGTTTTATTATTAAACTATTGTTTTAAAGAATAGTACATAGCAAGGACCAAAGTTGAACATAATTTTGTCTTTGAGTGTGATTGTGATGAAAGTTTAGGACTATTTCTGGCTGAATTTCTTTTAATATTTGCAGCCCTAAGTTGTCGTTCAGTACCCGGTCTTATTGCAAGTCAGTAAATACATATTTTACACTAATTCTCACTTATTTCTGGTTTAAGCCATGCTCAGTTTCAATTTATAATTTAAGAGAGTCTCAAAAAAGAGAGGAAATACAACAGGCAGGAGTTACTACAGTACGATTGTGTTCCTGAGTTAACAGTGTGTGAAAAGCTGACCGAATGCTTTTCTTCTCCTTTTTCGTGTGGCAGTAGGTAGGGGCCGGTTTTTGTGGTTGTCATGGGAGCGGGTCAGCTTTGTTTTTACAGGACGGGGATATTTGTCGAGGCCGGTGAATGGGGCGTTATCCAAAGCTCCTCCCTTCTCTTGTCCTTTCGCAGTCAATAATTAATCCTTTGTGGACCTTGTGAATTACTCATGAGGCTCAATTTGCGGTTTGTGCTGTTTTCATGCTTAATAGATAGGTAAATAATTTCAATTTAACTGCCAACATGGCACTCCTTTGTGCATCTCGTCTACTGAAATGGAGTGTTGTGTCATTGCAGTGCATATCAGAAAATGCTAAAAATTGTGTTAATTTATTAATTAAGCTGCCACACATTGTATTTTGAATATTGTTGCGCCTCTGTGGTTGACACAACCTCTCTCTTGGTCTTATATACAGCCCTCACTGCAAACTCTAGTTGGGTGTGGGCTCCTGTGTGCGGTAATCTCTAATCAAGCACAGAGCCTATAAGGTTGTAAAAGACAACTTTTGTGAGAGAGACACTCTTCCAGCCCCTTTGCCACATGTGTGTGTCTCTCTCTGTTTCCATTATGAGTCAGTGTTCCAGCGCACTTCCCCATTGCTGTGCTGACGGACTGCGCACTCAGGCTTCTGTAGCACACATGCATGATCAAGTGACTTACAAAAGTAGGGGAGTGAAATGTAAGTCATTTAAGGAAAGTTGTGCATCAGGGCTGAATCACCCACACCCACCACTGTGGGTTAGAGATGTGCAATTTTAATTTTCCAAATAGTTCAAGGATGGTTGCATTAGGTTCTAGCTTTACATTACTTGTAATTTTTCTTATCAATGTTTGTTGATTTAACGTTTCAGCTGCAGTGCCTGCTGACACTAAGAAATAATGAAAAACACACCAGTGCTTTACGGACGTTAAGTCCTCATGTCAAATCCTGGACGAGTTGCTGAGTTCCCTAATGAGCTTGAGACTTAATGCTGAAGTTGTTGGGAGCTCATGTATTGCTTCTCAGTGCAAATAAACTGGCCTCAGATAGTACCATGACAGTCTTCAGAGACTTATGTTCTTCTGAGTGTCCTCAAATTAGAGATTTGCTATCTTTTTAACGGTAAATTACATTAGCAAGCTTTTCTAAGCAGAAGGTGGGTATTGTCAGCACAGTTCAACTGCGTTTGTAATTAAAACAGATTTAAAGAGGCTCCCAAGTGTAAGTTAATCTACCGAAGGTTTTGCTGCATTGTTGGAAAGTTTGAATCTCAATTATGGTGTTAATGGGAACCGAGAACCGGCTCCAAATTGTCTGATTTTTTTTTTTTTTACGATCGTATGCCTCCAAGTCGTATTGATTCCTTTTATAGATGCCGGTGTACTGACATTGATTTGCGCTACCGATTGGGTTCAAGTCTATAAAACTCTACTTGATAACAATATTATGTTTAAATAAGGTTAATCTCATACTTTCACATATTGTGCACTTACTTACTAAAGAAGAGGACAACACAGCTGAAGAAATCTGATTTTCGGAGGGTTTTCTTTGTCAACCAAGGACGAGTAACTAATTTGCTAAAATAATAGACAACAAAGAGTTCCATTTTAGACCTTTGAGCAGAAACGTACACTCCTATGCCCTTATACTGTGAAAACAGCATGCATGTGCAAAAATGTACATGTACAAGTCAAAAGTTCAGAGCTTCTAAGATATTACTCACCGTAAAACGACAGGTAGCACAGATTCATGGACGTTGTAATGAGTCCCAAGACTGGAACTGCACATGCTCAAATTAGAGATTGAGGCTTGGTAGCACGTCTCGATTGGTAGCATGTATCGAAACACCAACAGCGCGTTCTTGAACAGCACAAAATGTGGCGGCATCTCACAGAGAAACATAACAGTGCTACTTTGAGTGTCTAAAATGATAGAGGGTAGTAACACCAGCAGTATGTTTAAACATCTTTCAGCACAACATGGGCTAAAATTCCAGACTTGCCATGTATTTGCTGTTGCTTCTCAACCAAGCAGCATGTCCGTTACCAAGGGTAAATATCCTGTTAACACATTAGCACAACATAAGCACATTTCCTTTGACTAAACCTAAATGTAAACAGATGCTGTACAAATATTCTCTTGTTTCGTCCAGTTTAGATGTTGACAGACAGAGAGCTTTGAGGCTGCAGCAGCTCAACTCGCCCATCAGCTGTGTCAATGCTGGAAACCTGTGTAGGCCCATTCCCCCCCCCCCCAACATAAATGGGCAGTAATCACATTGGCATCAGTAAATGCTGTGTTAGAAAACACTAAATTCAGGAAACTGCTGTAGTTACAGTTTTTGGTAGCTTTTTAACATGTGGCACCACTGTTTTGCTGGCGCCTTCAGTCTTATCAGACGTCAGAGAAACTGCATACCGTGATAAATGTGCATTTTTGATGCTATATCCTGAGAAATTGCTATATTTCCTTTCTGTGGATCTTTGTTGACTTTATCCGTTTAACTGTTCACACCCTTGCAGATGGAGGAAGTGTGACATTTAGACATGCAGCACAGTTTAAAGTGAGTTGTTTTGTTTGGCATTTAGTCAGAATAATGTAGTAACTTAAGTACTTTTAATGGTTCACTGACAAATCATGTTTATATATTTAAAAATGTAGGCCAAAGTAGTGTACAGCTGATTTAAGAAAAATAAGGAATGTGTCGAATATAACCCAGCTAACAGTATAACACCGTAATTACACAAACCACGTTTGGAAGCTGCTGAGGTGAAATGTAATAAAAATGGAATAAAATGTCTAAATATTTGGTTTTACATGAATACTAAGAACCTAATGGGCCAAAAGAAGAAAATGAGGCCTTGGGCTGTGTTTAAAAGCTTTAATGGAGTTAGGATACCTAACGGTGACTGTGTTTTTAGCCAAATACATGTAGACCACAGCCTAAGTTTAATGTGTACAACAAATAATGATGTGTTTGACTGAGGTGTGAAAGTCTCACCCCCCCCCCCCCCCACTTTGTTGGTTTAAGATGTGTATCCTTCTGTATCCCTAAAGTGAGACATTTACTGTAAGCTTTAATAGAAAATTGTGTTGTTGGGTCAATTTTTTTTCCCTCTCCTTCGCTTAAAAGTCTTTTATGGAGACTGAAGGCTAATGTCCCTCTGATATGTGAACCTGAGATGTCTCAGGGTGGTTCCTAGTTTTCCAAAAGATCAGTTCTCATCTCCTGCTGGCTAACCAGCTCTCACCTATGTCGCCAGCAACAGCTCTTTCTTTTTATTCATTGATGGAACTAAATAATCGCAATGAACTAATAAGGAAACAAAGCAAACTGAGCTCTTAATACATCGAAAGCAAGTTAAAGTTCTTCATAAAAAAGAAATTGCATTCAGAGAGCCCAAACGGGATTAGAGGTAAAAGAGAACATTCACCGGGTTAATACAATAATGGACAAAGTATGTCTAATGTTGTAATCTGCTGATTTTGTTTTGATTGATCAAGGATCCAGTTTTTTAAGGCTAATGGGCTGACAAATTAAAATACACTTAACATTTAGCCTTCTGGGGCTACAGAATAATTGAGGATTTCAGTTTAAAATATTTAAGAATGTGACGATAAATGGGTGTCTAATTTTTATTTTTTATTTATTTACAATAAGAAAAGTAGAATTTTAAGGCATGAAAATTGCTGACTCATTGTTGCTGATTTACAGAGCAGGTACATTTTATTGTATTTTTTATGGGGTTTAATGGTGACAGTCTTGGATAAACATTTACTAGTGCTTTAGTGTCTAGAAGTGATGTGGTTCTGTACCAGGGCTGCATTGTCTGGTGCGTCATGGCTATTATCTCTTGGGTTGCGGTTTGTCTGGATTCAGATGTAACTTAAATCAATAGGGGACTTGCACATTCTCTCTCTCTCTGTCTCTCTTTCTCTCTGATTAATTCAGAAGCCAGGTGTCTTCTTTTACAAGCCGGTCAGGTTACCTACAGCAGCCCTCCTTCCTGCAGTGGCCTACATTCACCACATCACTGACCTCATTGTGCCATTCCCCTCCCTCTTTCCAGTTCTGGTAGTCTTGCAGGGCTGAGCTGTGCTCTTTGCTATAGCGTAGCCTGTGGTTAGAATATCTAAAATGACACCCCCAGTTTAAAACTAGGTGAGAGAACATGCCTGGATGACTGATATTCTGTTTGTACCAGTTGTGTCAACCACTGAGTCTGAAAGGGTCATAGCTCTGTTTAGAAATTGTGACAGTACTCAGAAAAACAGTTTCTCAATACACACCTACATGTATGTAAAACAACCACAGTTTTTATATTTAATGGACATTCTTGTATAAATAGGAAGTGTTCTTCTGTTCTACTAAAATGCTCCATGATATTCTTAAGAGACAACCTTGAAATACCTCCTTGAATCACTTTGAGTCAGTGAAAGAGGAATTTTAAAGATTATTAAAAATTTCTGCATTGTAAACATTAAGCTGAAAACTTTATTCAGAGCAGTTTGGCATGAAATATTCTACTTTTCGAGAAACCAAGTCAGAAAGGGTCACAGTGGTGGTGGTGGGTACCAGACACCTGAAGATTTTCGTGCTATTAAATGAAGTTATGAATACTCTGCCTGATGTCTAAGATGATGTTTCACATATTTGAGAAAATTTTGCCTGAAAACAGGACCCCGAAGTCCTCTTCAAATCAAAAGCCCTCTTCAAAACAGATAACTTGAGTTTATTCACTAATGCTTAAAAGGGGGAAATAGGTGTGCACTGATGTGACCCTTCTGTGTTGTGTGATAAATGCACTCAACTGCACTGTACAGAATGTGAAGCATGCATCATAGAGGGGCCGTAGTTGAGTTTAAAGCATCCACATATACCCATTATTTCTTCACCATTTTTGGTGCATTGGAATTATTCTTTATTCACCGTCGCAGTTCCTTGTTGCCAACTCTGTTAGATCACATCAGTTTGATGTTAATGAACTGATAAAGTGGGGTTAAGAGAGAAATCATCTAATTATTTTGTGTGACTTATCAGTTAAGGGTTTGTTTTAATCTTGTCATCTTTCTGTTTCTCTTTTGCTTTCTCCGTCAGATCTGCCACCATGGGGAACATGTTTGCAGGCCTCTTTAAGAATCTCTTCGGGAAGAAGGAGATGCGTATTCTGATGGTGGGCTTGGATGCTGCCGGCAAAACCACCATCCTGTACAAACTTAAACTGGGAGAGATTGTCACCACCATTCCCACTATCGGTCAGTCACGTTATTGACGGTTATTTATTTTGTTCCAACAGGCAGTTTTTGTCTTTCTAACCCTAACCCTAACAGATTATCCTCCAGATCTTTTACGTCTTTTTTGCTCCAATTATAAAGGCGTTGTTGTTTTTGCTGTCTAGCTCAATCTCCATAATGAGTTTATTCTAAAATATATGCATTATTTGCTGTTCAAAATAATCAGCAAAGATGACTAACATTAGATTAATGTATTTTAAGGAACTCTAGAAGTCTAATGTAAAATATTTGTTCATATAATTTAAATATTCTGCGGTGATTGTCATGTCTGAGCTGTTTCAAAACGTAATAAAATGGGGCGTTAAGTGTTCGGTGTGTGAGATTTTTTTTGTTCTTTCTCTATGACGCCACCTCCCGGAATGTGTGTGGGGGAGGTGTAAATTGTGAATATCGTCACATGCACTGTTGGCGCCCTGAGGCTGTAGAATTATGAGAAGGGGGCCCAGATTGGGACCCTCCTGCCCTTGCTGCCCTCAGATGTTTCCACTGATCTTCAGCCCTGTCTCATGCCTCTGTCTTGTTGTCTCATATTTCTTGATGACCTGCTTCTTTTGTTTCTTTCTACACAGGTTTTAATGTAGAGACAGTAGAATATAAGAACATTAGTTTCACAGTGTGGGATGTGGGTGGTCAGGATAAGATCCGGCCGCTGTGGAGGCACTACTTCCAGAACACACAAGGTCAGTCTCTGTACATGTTTCAGTTTGAGAATAGGAAGCATGGACCTAGATGATTGGAGGTGTCTCATGCTTTTTGCTCTTGCCCTCTCCTTTTTTTTTCAGGTCTGATTTTCGTGGTGGACAGTAATGACAGGGAACGAGTAAACGAGGCGAGAGAGGAGTTGACAAGGATGTTGGCTGAGGACGAGCTCAGAGATGCCGTGCTGCTCGTTTTTGCCAACAAACAGGTGAGCGAGAGGAACAGGGCAGCCCTAAAACTTCAGAATCAGTCAAAACTAACAGGCACTTCTGACAGAAGATGAAATGACAGCAAAGTGTACCCTTATGGACGCTCTCAGATTTGTAAAGTCCAGCTGAATCAAACTGGTCTTGCAAAGATGCTGAGAGACGGTTGGCATTTTAATCTTTCACTAGCTTGCCTTGTATTAGTCTTTCAAAGAAAGGGGGTGAGTTGTGAAATCATAGTGGGGAGTGTGGCTGTGTTGTGCCTTTTGCTATTTACATGAGTATGATGAGACTTATTAAAAAATGATTTTTAATGTAGTCTAATAATGTCAGTCATTAAGTAATTCTCATTTTCCTCTTGATTGTATGTTTTGTTTATAACCGAGATTAGACCCCTCCACATTCAAGACCCTTAAAGGTTAACAAAACATGGAGCCTTTAAATACCAACCTAAAGAATAAAAAACAAAAACGGCAAAGCCTTAATCTCTTAGTAATTTGGTTTAGTGGTTGCTCTGCAGTTTGAATGATAAAAGGGGCGTCTGCGGTCATTATAAAGCCATTTAAATCAGAGCCTTCTCCGCAACGGGGAGCTTTTAGTACACAAATCGTTTTGCGTTAATTACTAAAAAAAAAAAAAAAGAAACTCTCAGAAGCAGAATCAACACGCATGCATGTTAATGATAATTTGAATTATTGCCACAATAATGACTAGGTTACTCGGTTACTAGTAGAACAGTAATATCATTGCAGCTTCTACTATCATGACTTGTCTTTGCTGTGTTAAATGACTGTGTTTGGCCTGTCCCTCTCAGGACCTGCCCAATGCTATGAATGCAGCAGAGATCACAGACAAACTGGGCCTGCATTCGCTGAGGCACCGCAACTGGTACATCCAGGCCACCTGCGCCACCAGCGGGGACGGCCTGTACGAGGGCCTGGACTGGCTCTCCAACCAGCTCAAAAACGCTAAATGATCCATTCCACCTAGCCCTCTGCTGTCTGCGCTGTGTGTGTGTGTGTGTGTGTGTGTTTGTGTGTGTGTGAGAGAGAGACAGTGTGCATGTACGTGTGTAGTGAAAATGACAGCTCTGGATTTAGTCTCTGTCACCCACTTTATCCATCCTTTTCTTCTTTTGTTTGGTCCTGTAGACTTTAGAGGCTCTCCCCAGTGCTGTCTAGTGTACACACACCGGAGTGGATGCGTGTGATTGTGAGTGTGTGAGATGAGAGTGGGAGCAGCCCTGCTGTGCCTTTTGAACACATGCTTCTCATACAGCTCGGTTCTCTCTCTCTTTCTCTCTCTCTCTCTCTCTCTCTCTCTCTGTTTCTTCCTCTCCCTCATCTCCCTCTCTCCTGTCTCTGGTGCCCCTCTTGGTTTTCACATGGCAAAGAATGACCCGGGATGCTAAACAGGATGCTGTTGTTTAGTTATTGGTTTTGGTTATATATATTTTTTTTTTTTGTTACTTACAGAATAAATAGTTATATTGAAATAAAAGAACAGTCTTGATTTTCATCCTCTGATGTTAAAGCAGTCGCGCATGTCTAAGATGTTACAAGGTTCACGTTGTCACCCTTTACCCCCCACATATGATGAAACTCATTGTAACCTGCATCAGGTTGGGAGAAAAGAAAGACAATAAAGTGACGTTTTCCATCCTAGATCCTTCTTTGCGTTATTTTGGGGGAAAATGGTCCGGTTGTGGTTCTCATGAACGTGGCTACTTCTCACAAATTCCACATTGAAAGCCAGTCGTTTACTTTTTTTTTTTCTTTGACCCACCTGCTCTTAGATGTTCGTCTTCGCAACGAGCTGTTAACCTGTTTTGTGGACAAATTTGGGGAAAACCTGGCTAACAAATGTTTATCACTCATGTTTAACGTTGGTATCAAGTCTTCCCCAGTTTGTTCTCAAATCAGCGGCTAGACATCGGGCATTTAAAGGTGTTACAGGTGTTCGCAATAGTTTAAAACTCATGGGTTTACTACCAGTTAGAAAGTGTCACTCCGAAACTGTACTAAAATATAACACCCCCCCCCCCCCCCAAAATCCCTCCCCCCACAAGTGCGGAGACAGGAGAGTTAGTGTGCGTGCTGTGAAAGTTAGAACTTTTGTCTCAGAGTAGAGAGGCCTTTTTAGAGCTGCTCCCACTCTAATGATTCGTCTATTTTTCTTTTCTTCAGCATGGTCTGTCGAGTCAGGGGTTCGTTCAGATTCTCCAGTTGTCTGCTCATGGCTGCTAAGGGCTTGTTAAAACTCACTTGTTCTTTTTTTCACCTTAAGCTTGTAGGAGTGCATGAGAAATGAACAGCCAAGTTTTAAATCCATCAGAGAAAACAAGGCCCATCACCTTCACCATTAGATGCGCGCGTGAGGCAGACTGGTTTTAGGACACGTTAAAGGCAGCTGCCTTAATCTGAACGGCAGCCTCGTCAGCTCCAACTGTACATTCACATACCAGCAGGTTAACAAAGCTATGTGTGCTGCTTGTGGCCTCTTTGCTTTCTGCTCTTCTTTGCTCGTTTCCCTCTCTTCCCTTTCTTCCCGAGCCTCAGGCCGTTCCTGGGAATGCCTCCGTGTCGTAACCAGCAGACAGGCAATGCTCTTAGAAAACCCTCTGAAACAACTGACAGAGATTATTTCTTTTCCTCGGTATCTGATCTTATTCCAAAGGCTATTGCAAATGTGGTTGCGTACATCCAGTACTTGCACACTGTAAGAACTCGTTCTGTATGATGACCCCTCCACAAAGCTTGTGGTCCTGTACTGACCTCTCACAAAGGAAGGGGTGAATTCACACCCTTAGCTAGGTCTTCAACTGGACAGCAGCGGTTTTCATTTTAGGTTTTTTTTTTTTTTTTTTTTCCTTTATTTCTTTACAAAATGCACCAAAACTCATCACGTTTCAGAACTCTAATGTCTTTATTTAGTTTTTGGTTGTTTTTTTTTTTTTTTTTTTTTTTTTGGCCTTTTATTGTAATGATCTCTTTAGACCTACTGTAGTGGATGAAACATCTGAATGATAAAACATCCTCTGTATGGCAAGTAATATGTAAGACAATGTATTTTAGCTAGCCATTTCATTTAGCCACCCTGTGTTTAAGATGTAAAGCTTTAATTTTGATGAAATTGTGTTAAGAAAAAATGGTGAGAACGGTGTGCATGTTTTTTTTTTGTTTTTTTTTTTTTTCCTTTTTTTTTGGTTTCCTTTTTTTTTGTTTTTTTTGTTTTTTGGTTTTCTTTTGTTTCTAGCTTTTTTAACCCATCTTGTAACATCTGAGAAATGCACTATAATAAAGAGATCTCTATTACAAAGCTGTCATTGTTTTTATTTTATTGGAGACTGTTATATTTAGTGAAGCCTGGGGTGTAATTAATTGTAAATATGCAGTTTTGGGGTATTTAGTTAAGTTGCAGTACACAGTTGCAGCACATGGGGGCACTGATGGACCAGCCACACGTACTAGAAATTACAGCACTCGGACTAAGCTCTTTTCTTGTCCCTTTTATGCAGCACATATGAGGTGTTTTTATCGTACCATGCTGTTCAACATTATATGTTCTTTATGGTATTAAGGCAGTTCACCTGTCTTCTTGATTTTCTGTCTGTGAAGTGATTAGTGCTTTTGTGTCATACCATCTTAAGGGCAAATGAGAGCAACTTGCCACAGTTGATACATCTTCCCCACAGCCCTTTTACTACAAGACTGTAATGGATGAAGATTTACTATAAAGGCTCAGTGTCCCTGAGAGGTCTATGAATGAGCATCTTACGTCTCAGGTCACATCTTTACCTACCCCATTGACCTCTCCATTCTCTGGCCTTCTGTAGCAACAGTTTCTTGGTTAGTGAGGACTCCCAGGATCCCATTCATTCTTATGAGCAGTTCTGTGACACAAATCGGTTTCCAAATTACACCCTTTGGACTTCTGTGATGCTAGATGGTGTCTAACCATCAGTTTTAAATGCTACACAACTGAACTGGACTGTGGATGTGCTTAATTAAATCCAATTAAGAAATGAGCCTGATTACACAACAAAAATAAACTTCCAAGTTTTGGGTTTTGAACCTGGGTCCTGGTCTTGTGTGTGTGTGGAGTTTGCATGTTCTCCTTGTGGTAATGTGGGATTCCTCCGGGGTCTCCGGTTTCTCCCACAGTCCAAAGACATGCACGTCAGGTGAATTGGGGATTCTAAATTGACCGTGAGTGTGAATGGTGTGTGTGTGTCCTACGTTGGGCTGGTGCCCCGCCCAGGGTGAGTCCCTGCCTCACAGCCATCGACCCTGGGTTAGGCTCCGGGTAGCCACGACCCTAGTGTGGATTAAGCAGTTACAGAAAAGGAATGAGAGAGAACTACAATAATAAATATGCAGACCATGAGAATAACAGCTGTCCAGGTTATAGGCTTTTTAGACCAAAGCAGAAATGTGTGCTACAGTCTCTCATTGGGCTCAATAGGATTTTTACCACCTTTTTATAAAGCTTGTCCAACCTAGCAACAGTGCGCAAACAAAGAATGCGCTGGCGGGTGGAACATCGAGATGTTGTGTGTCCTGAGCGTTTACTCGATTTCACCCTGGTCCAGCGAGGTGAGGCCCAAATCCACAACACTAATGACAACGCTCAACAAAACTGGCTGGTCTCAGTGGGACACATGGTGGGACTGCTGTTCTTTTGCGGTCTGTTAAATGCGCAGCGTGTTTTCACAAACCTCCTATTTTGATAAGTCGCAGGACCTCAATGACCTGAGAGCCGCCCTTCAAGAAGAGTGGGATGCCTCAGAAGCCAATCAGTCGACTTGTGAACAGCATGAGACGTCAAGCTGTAATTGACGCTCAAGGGCACATGACACGTTATTGAGACGTTGACATTTTTTGTTGTGGTATACTCACCACTGTTGTTGGCTTTTGTTTCAATAAATTGTTTGAGATGAGGAAATCGCCATTGCATGCCCTACTTTTTGTGAGTAATGTAGTTAAGATGACAAAGTTTAATCTGAAAGTTTAACCCTCTCTCTCTCTCTCTCTCTCTCTCTCTCCCTCTCTCTCTCTCTTACCTACCCATGGGACCAATAAAGCGTCATATTATCTCTCTTCTAATGAAATCTAAAGGTGTTCTACAGGAAACTAGTAGTCTCTCAGGGTAACCACTGAGCCAGTTCCCATTAGGAGGAAAAACCATCAGGGTTTCATGCTAGTAGTTGAGAATGCTATTTATGTTAAGTGTACGCTTATATCCAGCCCAGTGTGTGTGTGTGTGTGTGTGTGTGTGTGCGCACCTCTCTAGGGCTGAGCTGCTGTTTCAGCTTTAGAGTACATCTGCTTCCCGTTACACTTGATATGAAAGTGCCTCCCTGCAAAAGCCCCCTCGGACACCCACTCAGCAAACTACAGCAGGCCTCACAACACAAAACCCTGCGGCAACACACTCACACACACACACACACACACACACACACACACACACACAGATATACCCCCTTGTTTCTTCCACATGATTGACAAGTGACAGATTTGGGTTAGCTCATCGAACTGTGGCCTTCTGTGATCGTCAACAAAGGCCCACAGCAACACACACACCCTCACACACACACACACACACACACACACCCCACACCACATTTTCTGTATTTCTGGTGCATCGGTGGCGACCAACAAAGACAAGCAAGGACAGAAGAGCATAAGCCGACATATCAAACGGTTTCAAAGGAATTTTTCCATTTCCTGTAAATTAAAAGTATGATTTTTTTTGCTCAGTCTATAAAGTAATACCTTAGAATTGTTTTATGAAGACATTTTTGCAAAAATGCAAACTGGGCATTTATAAACATTAAATCTAAAAAAATAAATCTAACAAAAATTGCCAAATGTAAGCTTATTTAATTAGATTGTGTATTAATAAATGTATATTAATAATAAATGTTGTAAATATTTTGTAGAATGTAAATAAAGATGTGAATAATTGCAGTAATTTTCCTTGAGTGGTCAGATTGGCTGAGTATTTTCTAGTATTTTCACTGCTGATGCTTCATAGCCCCCAGTGACAAATGAAACAGCTCCAGCTCAAATAAACAAACTGCCGCCCTCTAAAGGGGTTATACCAGCAGTCACAACTTTTGCTGTATTCGTAAAACCCCTGATATGGTTTTAATCGTTACATTTTTTTCATTGACATGTATTTGTGTCAAATCGACTGACGAAAGAAAATCTAATTAACATCCAGTTTGCTGCAAAGAAATTGTGATTGTGAAATCAAACAGCAACAGTTGTGATTATTTAATTGTGTAGTAACTGTGACAGGAAAAATCTCTATGACCACTCTTTCTGAGGTCAGAGTCGAGATTCATCAAAGCTGTTTATTTCTTTTCTGCAGAAAGGGGAGTTGATCTCATCCACTCTTTAGAACATCTGAGAGACGAGTCCCCCATACAGTAGTTTTGCAGAGATTATATAGGGATGCACGCATACACTTAAAACATTTAATAAATTTAATACATTTTCCACTGCAGCCGACAGGCCGTGGCAGAGCCATTATAAGGCAGAAGGATGTTCACTGGGAGAAAAAAGAACTGGATGTATTGTAACGCACAACATGTCATTTTGTTATGGAGAAAGTAGAAGAGGTGAGTAGAGTAGGGGATACACTATATGGACAAAAATATTGGGACACACCTGTTTTTCAGGGTTTGGGCTAAGCCCCCTTCCTCCCAGTGAGGGGCAATCTTAACGCTTCCACATTTCAAGACATTTTGGCCAGGCTTCCAGCTTTGTGGACACAGTTTGGGGAAGAACCTTTTCTATTCCAGCAGGACTGTGTCCCAGAGCACAAAGCGAGCTCCATAAAGACGTGGCTGGATGAGTTTGGTGTGGAGGAACTTGACTGGCCCAGACAGAGTCCTGACCTCAACCCCATCCAGCACCTTTGAGATGAACTGGAACGGAGATTGTGATCCAGACCTTCTCGTCCAACATCAGTGCCTGACCTCATAAATGCTCTACAGAATGAATGGGCACAAATTCCCACAAAAAATGTGTGTGGAAGCTGTTATAGCTTCAAAGGGGGACCGGCTCCATATTAAAGTCTATGTATCTGAATGCAATGTCATTACAGTCCTTGTTGGTGTAAGGGTCAAGTGTCCCAATACTTTTGTCCATATAGTGTATCTCTTACTGACCACAGCATTTTGTGTGTATTTTCTGCAGAGTAGAAAATACACTACAGAAGTATTTGACTTTAATGTTTCACCTTAAATTCATTTTGTTCTTGTCTCTGACTCTCTGTGTGACTGTGTAGTCGTAACATAAGAATTTTACTCCGGGATCAATCAAGTTTTCTGATTCTGAAATTTGTTTTTGAAAAGTTAATGAGGCTTTTAGTTTCAGGCCCTGAAAGAGAGAGAGCGAGGCCTGTTCATGTCTGAGTGCAGATAACTGCCAGGATGGCTGTTGAGTGGGCAGATCTGTAGGGACAGACTAAGACTTGGTTTCCCAGGACCAAACTGCATCCGGAGAAAGGACTTTCTCTTCACTGGCAGGAAAATATAGTTAAATACCCGACTATTCTGGAAACCGGCCCAAAGCCTTTTTCAACGATAATCAAAATTCTCATTCGAGAAAACAGATGATCGTTTGAATAACATGATAGTCTATTGTGTAAACATATGGACCAAGTATTTAAAACGACAACGCGTAAAATACATGAGGAGTTCTTCTTTTCAACTCTCTTCTCTCCCTCTCCGTTTTCATTCACCGCCCTTTTCCACTTCTCCTCTCCTCCCTTCTCCGCCCCTCTCCTCTCCGGTCCTTCCATCTGCTCCCAAATCCTCACGATGGAGCTCTGGGATGGATCTTAGATAATACTCTCTGGTAATACTCACTTACTGTACTAATTTAATTAAGGGCTTTGAAGTTCTTTGAGTTCTTCACTAACACACATATTAATTATCATCATCAAATGAAGGATGGACCTGGGAGGGGGTCTGAGTATGTGTGTGTGTGTGTGTGTGTGTGTGTGTGTGTGTGTGTGTGTGTGTGTGTGTGTGTGTGTGTGCGAGAGAGAG
>JBBIGA010000027.1:6154233-6181093 GCA_037576975.1 Alestes dentex | reverse complement strand
ATGTATTTTATATTGTGCATTGTCTGAATGCTAAATAAATATTTTCATAGTTTTGTAACAGATTTATTCTTTTAGTAGTTTAATAATAATAATTTCTTTCGGTTTTTGGTTTTCGGCCAAGTGTTTCCTCATTTCCGGTTTTCGGTTTCAGTCCAAAAAAATCATTTCGGTGCATCCCTACTTTTAATGTTCTTGAGCAACGAATCCTGTAGTGCAGCCTGTGAGACCACATGCCTTGTTTACTGCACCCGGCTGGCATCCTGAATGATCGATACTAACCGGTGTTTGTCTTCTGTCTTCATCCCTCCATCCCTCCTTTGTCCTTCCCTTCCCTCCTCCATCTTCCTCATCCTCACCACAACCTGCCATCATCTCTGCGACGATGATGCTCCCACCACCGACCACCTGACACCCTTCACCTTGTGACCCTCGCAGCAGTGAGAAGAGACAGCTTGGCCCAGGCTCGCCCGACCACCTCTCTTTTTTTCCCTCTCTCTCTCTCCTCTACTTCTTCTGCTTCCTCTCATCTGCCTCTTCACAGTCTTCTCTCACTGAGGCCAACACTACCAGGCTTTGTCTGCACAACTGCCCTCCCCAACACTGCCCTCCACCCACACCGGCCCCTGCACCTCCCTACACCAGGCCCACATGTCTGCATTCGTGTGTGTGTGTGTGTGTGACTGATTGTCTGTTAAAACATGTTCAGGACCCAAACAAACTTGAGTCAAACCAGAATTTTCTTATTTTCTTTTTTTTTTTTTTTTGGCCCTCTTCCCTGTTACCCATAGACTGTAGGTGTGTGTATGTGTGTGCACTGATAAATATAATGCACTGAAATTACTCGTACTTTGAATCATTTCCATGTGAACAAAATATATTACATCAACACCATCGCTGCTAAAAATAAGTGGTCTGAAACTGTGGTGGTGCATGATCTCCAGTTTCTTTGCAAGAACATTTTACTGCTACACAATTCTCATTTAATCATGCTGGAAGCTGCCATGACAGATTGTGTTACTTAATGTAACAGTGCTGTTACCAGTAATTGTTATTATTTACCACTGATAAATTGTATGATTGATGATACACATTAATTCATTATGAGGACATCAAATATGGTGTCTCTTACCAAAAAATTGCAACTTAAATGTATGTCAAGGTAACATAATGGTATACCAGGGATTTTATGGTAACATTTTACTGAAAGAAAAGTATTCAGGCACCTACATGAGCCTTTTATGAAAACTGACATGAACCTATGTGAGCATCATCTATTATACAGTCTACTTTTGACAGTTCTGACGTCATTTCACCTCAGCAAGTGCTATGACTGCAAGCCTTTATGAATTTTTTTGCAGGTTTCTGTCAGTTGTCATGTGGCCTCATGAATCCTGTCTTTTAGTAAAGTATTCAATATTTTATCCATGTGGAAATGAGCTACTTCTTTGAATCGAGTAAATTCAGTGCTCTTTTTCCATTGTGTGTATGTCTCTGTTTTGAAAAAAAAGCAAAAAAAAAACATGAAAAGTTTTCCCAATGCCCAAACAATAGCCAAGCCCTCAATGATGATCCCACCCACTCGTCTCACTTCCTTCTTTCTTTCTCTTCACTCTCCTCTCCACTCCTTCATTCCCTGCTGACTGTAGGCCCTGGGCGACTCTTCGGTGTCTGAGCATCCTCTCTACAGCACCCGGGCTGCCAGTTTCTCGGGCCGTCTGCCACTGGGCCTCCGTAAGTACCCCCAGGAGGGGGCGCTCTCCTCCTCCAGCCAGGCCAAAGCCCTGCTGGCCAGCCTGTCGGCCACCACGAGCCTCTCCGCCGAGGCCCTGCTGCTGTCCTCCACCTTCAGGCACCATCGCCTCCTTCGGGAGCAGCGCACCAACTCCTCGGCCACGCTGCCCCTTCCGGTGTCTAACGGTCGCTCCCCGACATCACCGCCCTCTCCATCATCGCCCTCTTCTTCCTCTCCTTCCCCTCTATCTGCTCTCAGCCTCTCTTCACTGGCCCTGAAGCCCCTGGCCAACCGCGGCCTGACACAAGACAAGGAGGCTCTCAAGAATGAGAAAGAAGCTAGCACAGCTACAGCTAATTCTGCTCCACCTGCTAACACGGAATGTGGAAGCACCTCCAAGGAATGAAAGGATGGTTTCTGCCTGTTCTTAACCTTACCCACACACACACACACACACACACACACACACACAACTTGCTTGGCTTTCTCGCCATCAGCCTTAAGCAGTGAAAGGATGCTAAAAGTGAAGCTGCTAAAGGACTTAGCCTCAGCACCAAGGATTTCCACAGGAAGACGAAAAAGCAATTGGTTGACTTTAACCTCCGATGCTCCTCTCTGCGTCCACTCAAAGGCTTGTTCTCCAACACCCACGCCGAACACAGCGCACAACGACAGGGTTATTAAATCTCGACTAAACGACGGAAATCTGGACCTGCTTTTTGGAGTTTAAGGGGTTAAAGACAGAACAGTCTTGTGGAAGTACTTCCTCAGCTGGAGACCTACAGACACATCTCCACTCTTAAAACATAAAGATGCCAAAAAGGGTCATGATTTGCAACTACATTTAGAGTCCATTATAAGACTAAAGGGGTGGTCACTGCTTTTTTGTGCTGTTGCCTCATTGAATATATATTTATATTAGTTTCCCTCTCAAAGTACCTAATTTAGGGAGATCATCATAATGGCCCACCGACTGAAACTGGTAGTAAAAATGGTTTACTTTTGAATTATGACAAAATAATGACTCATTTCAGTTAGTTTTTCAAAGACTGTGAAATAATTATACTTTCTCAGAGAGAAATAACTCAAAATGTGTTGACTTGTTCTGGCATAATCATTATTCAGAAAATCTGGCACTGTTTTGACAGTATTTCAGCTCTAGATAGAGAAAACAAGTCATTATTTTGAGAAAGATATATGGACACACTGTTAGCAGAAACATGGAAAGAAGGCAATTATAATGTTGTTCTTTCCTACCTGGCAGAAAAGATGCGAGGGAATCAGAATCAGGGGTTTATATTATGCTAGTCATGTGTGATTTATGAAATTGCATGGAATTCATTTGCATGGAAGTTCTTTATATGCAACCCATTAAATTGGCAACTTGCCACCTGCACAAAAAGTGTGTAGACCAGTAATCAGCCTTTATGATAGTAAGTCAGCTCTTCCCTAATGAACTTTTCAGTTGTGTTTAACCTAAGAACCACATACTGAGGAGTTCATAAGGGAACCAAAAGTGGTTCTAATGAGGCATCACTCCAAATAACCCTTTGGGGCACCTTTACTTTTGAGAGTGTGTTGCCATCTCTGCTCCCATCTGGATCCTCCAGACACCCAACCCCCCCATCTGTACTGCCCGTTCCCCGAGCAAGGAAGCCCACAGATGGGCTTGGACACCCACCACCCCTGAGCCTCCAGCCTGGAGCTCCACAGCACCACCAGGCCAGCAGACCGCTGCCTAGGAGTATGACTCTCTATCCAACCCACAGTCTGTTTTGCCAAATCTCACTTGTCGGAGACCTCGTGGAGTCCAGTAGATTTTCCTCATCAAGTGTAATCCTAGCTAGACTGTGAAACTGTAGAGTCTGCAATAATAATAATAATAATAATAATAATCGAGAAGTCAGTTCAGTAGTAGTCAGTGTGTGTTCAGATTTTTATCGGTCATATAAATATTTCCAATGACAGAATGTGAGAAAAAAAAACTGTATAAAAAGCATTTTGAGTTCTCGGGGTAAAAAAAAAAAAAACAGTAACACTAAAGAAAACCAATCACAACTGGTGCTATCAACCTAGACATTTAAAAACATGCTGGTGTAAAAGGAACATCATGTTTTCTATATAGGTAACAGTCCCTCTTATTTGCTCACTGCCCTTCTCCGACACATTCCATCCTCGCTCAGACCGCACGCAGACAGAGACA
Source organism: Alestes dentex (assembly GCA_037576975.1). Classification (NCBI taxonomy): domain Eukaryota; kingdom Metazoa; phylum Chordata; class Actinopteri; order Characiformes; family Alestidae; genus Alestes; species Alestes dentex. The sequence continues at coordinate 6,177,158 of JBBIGA010000027.1, read as the reverse complement.
GAGCGGCTCGTTTGTCGGATTTTCGTGTTTCGTTACTTGGCATGAGGTTGCCGTGGCGACAGATGGATTGCGGGGCGAAGGAGGACGCTGGCGGTTCTGCCGGCTTTCCTCACGTGGTGCAGTCAGATGGAGCGGAGGCTCTGAGATTGATGGTTTCGGCCCAGCTAAAACGCCTTAACTCTTAGAACGTGAGCAGCACGGATCCGTGCCGGCAGCGCAACAAACGGGAAATTATCATCAAGCGGCCAAACAGCTCCTTATGTGGAAGTTCCCCCGCTGAGTGTTGGTGCTCGAGGTGTCAGGCGTCATGCTGAGCTTTGTTTGGTGTTTCTGCGTCACTTAGAACCAAAGTTATTGTAATTTAAAAAACATGTAATAATAACCACTACTGGGGTTACATACAAATAATATAAAGAACATATTTTTTTTTATTATTTTAGGTCTTAGAAACAAGCAGTAAACTTTAAGGATAGTCTCCGCCCACAAGTGGGTGGGGAAAACCCACAGAAGGAGGGGCTCCGGAGAGCGTCCGAGCGAAAGAGCAGCAAACAGAGAGAGTTTAGGAGAACAAACGCCGGTTCTAGACTGAATTACACTGTTTATATTTACTGAAATCAGATTTTACTGATACACTCGAGTTCTAATGGTTAAGAGAGCTGTGGGTCCAAAGGCCAAGCTTCATTACAGCAACAAAAAAGCACAAACAGCAAAATCTGGAGTTGTGTAGAAGTGAAAAAACACAATTCAAGAGCTCTTCCCAGTTGAGGGAATCTTTTACAACATGTTCAGTGGTCATAGCTGACAGGTGGCACAAGATTGGTACACACTTCTGTTTTTTACTACAGTGAGAAGCTCTGAGTTTTATGAGGACGTAGAAAAGCAGACAGATGGAGCGAGGCTTTGTTTGGACTGGAGAAAAGTCATGGCTTCTCCCAATGAACCAATCAGCCACGAGAATCATGATACGGTCAAGTCAGGCTGTTTGCTAGCACAGTGTTCCTCGACTCGAGTCTCGCCCTCAGAGATAAAGGGGATGGCTCACGAGGCTCAACATGCTGTCAGTGTGATCTCTGAAGTCGTGATGTCATTCTGTAGCTGATGTCATGTTCATGTTGGGAATTTTGGACTCTAAGCTGTTTTTTTCTCTGGCAAAAATGAATGCTGTTTTTTCAAGTAAGCGGTAACGTGCCCTGTGGTCCACTATAATTTGTCTTACATGCATTTTCCTCCTGAGTGTGGATTGTCTCGATTCTAAAGTCGTATTCGAAAAATAACAAGAGTTGTGTTAGCTTGCTTGTGGCATGGTCAAGGCATTATTTAAATTTTGACTCTTTTACAGTCTTCAGAGGATCCAGTGACATTTTGGTAGCTGCATGTGGAATAACCATGTGGATATTTTCTAGTGAGAAAACAAGCTTAGACCTGGAACTCCTAACATGATCATGATGTTGACTGCAGAATGACGCATGGCTAGAGGTCCTGACTTAGTAAAAAGCGTGGTTAGTAGATAGAACAAGCTGAACACCAACAACACTCTGCTGTTTTCCCACAGATTTACTCCCAATGGTAAATAAAGCTTTTAAAATAAATACTTTATAATGTTTTTGTAATTTAGCCCAAATTGTTGTAAATTTGCCTTGGTAGATCCTTTCTTGGTAGATACAGCAGAATTAAGAAATTCTCAAAATGACTGCTTGATCAGTCAAATACTAATATAATCAGTGGTGTTATTAGAATTAAGAAATGAATGGTCTTATCAAACACATCCATTAATAATACAGATTTTACAACTTCGGTCACATTGAGCAGGTACTTTCTATATAAAGACTTTAAAATACTTGATATTTCAAACTATACCCTTTGATTTGCTGTTTTTTTTATTTACAGCTGTAATACTTGACGGCTAATGTAGCTTTACTTTACTTTGCTAGCTTGCTAATTAACAAGTTGAAACGAAACACAACAAAAAGGGCAGTGCTCAGCCTCAACCTGAGGCTTAGGTTTACAAAGTTAAGCATGTCATGCTCTGTCCTCTGAAACAGCACTTTTCATTCCAAAGTTTGCTTAGTTGGCTAGTTTGCTCAGAGCTTGCCTGGCTGTGTCCTCCTTTCCTTGTTGTCTGCTCCTCCTTTTCTTCCGCCAGTGACCACTCCAGTCACTAAAGATTTCAGTCTCACTCAACAGTATTAGTTTTGTATTTTAAACTGCTCATTATGAATAATGAACAATTCTAAGTCTTTATTAAAATGTATCAGGCCGTGAACGCGCCGACTTGCTCGGCCGTCCTTAACCACAAATGGCTCGGTAAGAGAAGGTGGACACAGACAGCGAGGTCAGTAGAAGCAGTTAGCGCCTTGTCTAGACCGTTCTGTGATGTCTGTGATGGTGACCTCGTGTTGACTCTAGCTGTCTTTTAACCTTATGACTCACTCAGACACCCAGACACACACACACACTTGCTCATAAGCAGCTTGGCACTCTTGCTTTAGGCCTGAGTCTTACACAGCAGATGTGTCATCGACACAGCCTACGGATTTCCAGTCAGAAAGCTCCTAGCCTGGAGGGAGAGAGACATGGAGGGAGGGAGGGAGACTTTAGAGAATTGGGGGCAGTTTTTTATATTTGTCTGTTTGACAGAACGAGCGTTTGAAACGGATTCGTCTTGGCGCGGGGATGGAAACAATGGTGCGAGTGTGGGGCCGGTGTTAGCGGCAGGCTGCCTGAGGAGAGATTAGCGCTCATGCTCGGTGTCTCGCGGCTGATTCGGCAGGATAGTCGAGGCTGGGAGCGCCGGATCTCTGGTTTCGTCTGTCCCACAAGCAGAATCCGCTTAATTACAAGCAACAAATCTGCCTCCTCCTGCTCTAGCTTTAACTTTAGCTTTAGCTCTGCTCAGCCTTGCGGAGGCCTTAAGCTAGCGGGGCAAATCAGGAGTCTCGAACCGTCCGATTCAGCTACAAATGTTGAGCGATTCAGTGCATCAGGTAATATCACTAGTATTTTTAAAAATACACTGTATGAAGTGTTACTAGAGACAGTTATATAGTGCAATACGGACAATGAAAATGATACAATAAGTGATACCACTTTACAATAAGACTACCCTTATAAATGCTTTGATTGATTTCAAGATCAGTAACCAGTGAAATGAGGGCGTTAAGAGAGTAAATGAGTGTGGGTTCGCTATTTGGTCACTACTGTACTTGTTCTTTATGTGTTAGAACTGATTTTGACTGATTTCTGAGGAGTTTCTAACCCAATGAATATTCATTAATGAGTTCATTTTAAACCGTTTATCATTTCTTTATATTGCTGTCAAGTCATAAATCAGTTTTACAGATCCTTAAATCCATCCTGCATATAAATCTGTAGCTAATTATTTACATCCGATGGGTAAACTGGCTTCACACTGTGGTTTATTACAGAATATAATATGCATAAAATCGGCTTAAGCTGTTAAAAGCTTTTTTTTTTCTAATGCAGGCCAAATTGTTGAAGGATCCATTCATGGTAGATAAATCAGAATGAAGAAATTCTCAAAATAATTAGTCAATTACAAATATAATCAGTGATCTCAGAACTAATAAATGAGTTCCATTATCAAAGAAATCCACTAATAATACACATTTTACTTTAGTCACATTAAACAGGAATGCCAGTGCTTTCACAATAAGAGTTCCATATATTTCTATTAGTCTGTTTAAATGTAAATTTACTTAATGTAAACTCACATCACCAAAGTGTGTCAGTTTTGGGTGTTGACACTCAAACAAGCTACAAAAATGTATTCAAAATTCAAGCAGCAGCTAAACGACCCTCATTCACAACAGAAAACCTCCGGAAATCATCCTTCAATTTCACTGTTCTGAAGTAAAAACTGTGGGAACAATATTAATTGTACAGGCGAGTTTAATTGGTGCAGCGTTGCATCATTAAAATGGAAACCAGGTTCGTACAAAACAGCACAGCACTCAGGACATAGTGAACTTACACACACACAGATTGCCGATGCTTTGAGAGAATTATTTATAGCCTCATTCTACAGGTTTTTCTTCCCTCACCTCCCTATTTCTATCAGAGTAAGGTTGACAGGTATGTCTTTATCAGAGTAGTACTATTGCAAAGTGGCACCAGAGAAGCTTTTTCCAGATCATGTTTGAAAAGCATCCAGAAAAGTGTATTTTGGCCACAAAAGTGAGCACACTTTATTTTTTAATATTGTTCAATAAATGGCACAGATAGAGTTTAATGTATTAAATAATGAGAGCAAACTTTATTGAATGTAACAAATTTATTAGAAGCAATTTTATACCTATGTAGCAGGAGGAATCACGACTGTGTGAGGCATTATGATGCATAGTCATGCTCCTGTTTCTTACCCTGAGAAGATAAAGCCGTCTCCCTGCTCCAGATGTGTCTGGGTTTTGCCAGACTCTCTCTCGGGGGCTCTTGGCGTGGGACTCGAATGGCCTTGCAGTGTGAGCTGAGAGGCTCGAGTGCTGCTGTTCGACTGGAAGGACGTTTTTACAGGCCCATCAGATCTAATGGCTTTGAGTTTTTTCCTCTTTCGCTGAAGTTTTATTCTTCTGCAAAACCACCAAAGACATCTAAGTGGTGTTCAAGTGTGAACGTTCAGTCTAGTGAGACACAGAGCATCATGCCCCGCCCACAAATGCATAGCAACCGTCGCTAGGTTGGACAAGTAGGATACTTGCCTCTGGACCTAGAGGTTATGGGTTCAAATCCTACCTTCAGCAAGCCACCACTGGGTCCCTGAGTATGACCCTTGACCCCAAGTTGCTCCGGGGAGACTGCCCCCTGTAGTTAGGGGATGGAAGTCGCTTTGGATAAAAGCGTCTGATAAATGCCGTAAACGTAAAAGTACCTGACCACCATCCACATCCCGCTCCTCACAGCTTCATTCAGACCATCCAGCAACAAAAAACCTTTTCTGCATCTAAATATTTACATCTGTTTGGTAAAAAAAGGCTTCACATGTACGTACTGTGCTAAAAGCTTTTTTTTTTTCTAATTTATGCCTAATTGTTGTAAATTTGATAGATCAGAATTAAGACATTTTCAAAAATAATAGCTAGATTAATCAAATTGCTACTAATGTAATCAGTTTTTAAGAAATGAATCAGAATTAAGAAGTGAATGCCATTATCAAACAAATCTACTAATAGTACAGATTTTGCAACTTTGCATCTTTAGTCACATTGAACAGGAACATCAGTGCTTTCACAATAAGAGTCCCATATAATTCTATAATTCTACTAATATATAATATTACTTAATCTAATTAAAATCTGCATTAAGTCTGCATTAAGACTATGTGTTTATCAGGACTGTCACAATTAATAAATACAGATTACTCAGTATAAAAAAAGAGGACCAGGTCATTGTAAAGCTTTGTTTTGTGGCCATCACTGAAATAGAGGAGAACCCGGACCAGCTGGAGCTCATGAATGTGCAAATGCAGTTAGAAAGTTTGTGTATGAAGTTAAATCGAAGGCTTACTGTTATAAATTACATGCATATGATCAGTCAATTAATCACCAAAATAGTTGAATTAATCACCAAAATAGTTTATTTAGCAGAAATTATTTTTAAAATAAGTTACTATTATAGTAATAATAATTACATGGTAAATAATAATGACACCAATGATTATTTACCAGTCATTTCTAGTAATAATAATAATAATAATAATAATAATAATAATGAATATTTTTAGTTATTGTAATGGCAATACTAGGATTTTGTTGATGGAAGCATTGGTGAATAAACACTGAGTAAAGTGAGTTTAAATGAGTGTCTAAGTTATGTAGTTTAAAATTCATATAAAATGGGGGACACTTTTGTCCCCTGCAGTCAACTAACCCCCTCTTGGAGAAGCCCACCTGTCCAGTGGCCCCCAGATCAATTGTATTTGAGACTCTTGCTGTAATAAATTTCAGATAATAGTGCAGGGTTACTACACCATGTTGAGTTCTGGTCTGGACTGGATTTGCTGTAGTTGAACCGGGGAAGATTACAAACAACAGGGACTCCCAGTGTTCTGAAACTTGTTCACCCAACAGCAGTGGCTTTATTAGGATACGTTTGTGGGCCGAGCATGGACAAGATTACCCCCCTAAAATACATCACAGATTAAGAAGTAGACTGAGGTAGACCCCTTTAAAACTTGTTCCTAAAACCTTACTAACTTTTCCGTTTCTCTGGGGTGGGCTTCAGCTGATACCCCTAACAGCACGTCTGTAGCTCAGAGGGCCTCGAGACCCCGAGTCTGACAAAATCAAGCCGAACACGAGAAATTTGCTCGCTCATGCGGCAGCGACCGCAGTCAAATCCACCGAAAAAGCTCCTAATGTGGAGCCGCTGTGCTCGCCCTGGGAGGCAGAAGTGGGCTTCATGCCCTGCTGGAGACGCAGCTGAAAAAAGCAACCGCACTGACCATGACATCCATTCAGTCCCTCCCTCTCTCACTCGCTCTCTCTCTCTCTCTCTCTCTCTCTCTCTCTCTCTCTCTCTATCTGTCTCTCTCTCTCTCTGTCTCTCTGTCTCTGTCTCTCTCTCTCTCTCTCTTTCTCTCTCTCTCTGTCTCTCTCTCTCTCTCTCTCTGTCTGTCTGTCTCTCTCTCTCTCTCTCTCTCTATTTCTTACTCTGTCTGTCTCTCTCTGTCTCTCTCTCTGTCTCTTACTCTCTGTCTCTCTCTCACTGTCTCTCTGTCTCTTTCTCTCTCTCTCACTATCTCTCTCTCTCTGTCTCTTACTCTCTGTCTCTCTCTCTCTTTGTCTCTCTCTGTCTCTCTCTCACTATCTCTCTCTCTCTCTCTCTCTCTCTCTGCCCCCCCCCCCCAGAGTAAAGAGCAGAACCAAACTGAGCGAAAATTGACTTTTTTTTATATCCTCAACCCCTTGGAGGGCTATGTGAGGGTCCGCAGAAAATTGCACACATTTCCAGTGATGAAAGTGGGCAGGACTTCATGTACACTTGAGGCAGAAATCTACGACCCCTCATATTCACACTGGACCCCCGTTCCGCATTAAACACCCCAGGCCTGGGTTTCCTTTGTGAGGCCGCACGAATATATATTACATCACATTCCATTAAGAATCCGCAACATATTTTTAAAGTACTGGAATACATTTCACTTTTGGACGAGGGCCCGTTCACAAATGCTCATAATTTAGTTTGGTCTGTTTGTGTGTGTGAGATTCATAAAGGTGGTAAATAGCCACTGAGAAAGTGATGCAGAGCTTTATGTTGTCATCTTTGGTTTGTTTTGTATTAACTGAGATTTCTTTGTACAGTTTTTTTTTTCCTTTGCTCTTTTTCTTGGGAAATATATATGCTTTAATTCTTAGGATGTATGTATATCATAATAGCTGATTATTTATTCATAAGAGAAACATTTTATATATTGAGTTGGATATATATTTACCTAAATGTACAGTACTGACCACATGTAATATAGAGCTGGTAAATCATTTTAGACTGTGTGATTAGCGCTTTTGTTAAAGAGGATTTTATATTAGTTCTTGTACGGGATGAGTCGACGAGACTTTTTTGGGTTCCTGCGTCTTAGCCGACCCACCAATCACGCTTGGGGATGATTCTTGAAATTGTAAACACTGTCCCTGCACTCACTGCAGCCCAAACCTGTAGAGCTGCTCGTTTATGTCCCTCTGTCCCGTCTGAGAATTCGAACGGACCAATCGAATGGGAAATTCTCAAACTGCATGTTCCCTCTGGTGGATGAGCATGGTACTGCAGTCTCCTTCCAATTTCTCTCTCAGACAGACGTTCACTGACGTTTCATAAACTGTTGCTTTTCATCCATTTATTTAGAAAAAGAAATGCAGTAATGTGCAAAAGTCTTCGGTACCTGTGCAAATCGTTTAAAACCATTTTTCTCAGTGTGTGACATTTAATGTGTCTTTCTGCTAGCAACGTTAACATTGGAATAAATGCAAACAAACAAACAAGCTGTAAAAAATATTGTTCTGTTTGTGTAAAAGTAGTTGATATTGTGTGAGCTGGTGAGGAGAACACAGGTTCGGTTCCAGATTCCTCCTCGGTTCCTCCAGCCGTTGTTTGGATTGTGAAACTCCAGCTCCTGATTTAATTTAATGAAGGGCCGATCGAGTCAAACCAGGTTTATGATGAAACTACAGTAATACTGGACTTCCACAAGAACACACTGAGACACTGAAAACATCACTATTTACTGTAGAATGTTTTATATATATATATATATTGTTTTTTACTTTATATAGTATGTTTAGTAATCTTAATGTGAAAAAAAAACATTTGCTGCTCGCCTAAACCATTTTAAATATTATTTCTGCAGGTGCCTAAGACTATTGTACAGTGCCGTACGTCATCAGTGCAAAAACGTAAAGCTGTAAGAAAGGGTGGCAGGTAGCTGGGTCAAGGTTCTGTCTGGTTCTTGTAGCACAGTGATAAAATCAAGGAAAGCACATCCCGAACGGTGGTTTCTGTAGATTATTTTAGTCAAATTTTATCCCTTTTTAGGAGACGTTTACTCGACCGTGTGGATGTTACAGAACCTCGGCATCAAACACAAGAAAAAAAAAACAAGACTAAATAGAAACAAGTATATGTAAATATGAAGCATCGTTCTTAGAGTTATACGAAAATGTTATGTCGCAAAAAAAGTTTTATCCAAACAGATGGAGTTCTAAGGTATTTATGAAAAAAGAATAGCAATGCATGTATATTCTAAACGCAGTCGCACGGTGCCATTGTTTAAAAAAAAAAAAAAAAAGAAAAACGTTGTCTACATGTTTTATCGATTAAAAAATAAAGACACTAGAGGAGGGCAGAGATATAAATGGTTTACAACCGTAGAGTTAAAGTAGGGATTTAAAAAAAAAAAAAAGATTTTTTTATACATCAGATATATTCGTGGCACAGGCATGTCCGATCTTACTGTAATCTGTGGTGACGTGGTGACCAGATTTGACAGGTGCTGAGTGTGTATCACAGAGTGAATCGGCCAGGTGAACTCACCTCCGCCGCCATCGACCCACCAACTGCGGTGCGACGCCCCCAACACGCACACACACACACACACACACACACACACACACACACGCACACACAACTCCTGGCCAAACCCCACCCCCCACCTCACCATTTCTAGAATAGTGTGATATACCAACAAGTCCCACCTATAGATCTCTATATAAATAAGATAAATGTATAAATATAGATGCCTATACTGGAGAAAAAAAAAGAAACAGATTTATCAGTGTGGATGCCAATGATAACTTTGTGAGAAATGTGACCTTTTCCCCCTGTAAGAGAATCCAGAGAGCTGAACTCTTTTTGTACATACTTGCTGTGGTTGTGTGTCTAATAAACTTCAGCTCTCTTCTACAACTCGGCTTCAGCGGCTGCTTATTGAGAGGAAAATGCTCTGCTGTGCTTGGAAATGCATTAACACTCCTTATACTGTGCACAGATTTCTTATACTGTTCAAACATTAAGTTTTTTCTATCAAAAACTCTTTATTTTAACAAAAACACTAACTGTATGTAGACGTCGCACAGGTGTTTAAGCCACACCCACTGTTTACAGGTGTATTAAATCGTCACAAAACACACTGGCTGTGGAATGGGTCATAATGAAGAGCTCATTAGCTTGAAATCTGCCACAAGTTGGTTTGTGAAATTGCTGCTCTGTTAGGGCTGCCCAAGACAACTGTAAGTGCTGTTACTCTTAAATGGGAGCATCTAGGAGCAACAACAGCTTAGGCCTGAAGCTATAGACCACCTAAACTCACAGAGTGGGGTTACCGAGTTCAGTCACTCACTACAGAGTTCCAAACTGCCTCTGGAAGCAACATCAGCACATCAGGAGCTTCAGGAAATGGGTTTCCATGGCCAAGGAGCTGCAAGCAAGTCTGGGCTTTTGATTAATGCTCTCTGATGATTCGTTTTTCACTATCTGGCCGTCTGAGGAAGAAATCTAGTTTTGGCATGTGTTAATAAATCACCTACAGGATTGCATTGTGCTAAAAGTAAAGTTTGGTGGAGGAGGGATAATGGGCTAGTTCCAGTGAAGAGATAATGGGCTAGTTCCAATGTTAATTGGTCCGTGCAAAACGACAACAATGGAAATACAAACTAACAACTGGAAAACTGATAAAGTACAATCTGTTTGGGCCGAAGAAAAATTTCAGTGAGAGTTAATCAAACGCTCTAAGAAATGCTAAGGCATACCAGGCCATCGATAAGAAGTTAGCTGGGTTAGGTTTTTATCTCATGGCTAAACAGTGCCGAGGAAAAAAAAAAAAAACCTCAAACAAGATTTCGAAAAATAAAAGGCCACAATAACAAAAGCAGCTCTGACAGAAAACCTTTCCGCTGGTACGACTTCATGGATGCCGTCTTGGGACAACGCCCGGCCACAAGTCTTTCTTAAATGGCCATGAGACCTGTCGTCCATGGAGCCTTTCTGTAAACCACATCTGTGATGGGAAATTTAACACCGACACTGATTTTGTATTGCCGCATTATTTATTATTGAGCAGAATGATTTTTTTCTTAAAAACAATGTTGGTTTTTTTTGTTTTTTTTTTAGAAACAATTAGTATGAACAAAAGTTAAAAAGCAATAGTAAAACATACTATATGATCTAAAAATTCCAAAATATTGTGGTATATAAGACATATAAGGCTACCATACAGCATGTACAAGAACGAGAAGAGCCGTATATACACAGCTGTTTTAAACAGTGCCATTTTGGTGGTCCCTCGAACATTCGTCATATAACACTGACATTACTGTCTGTTCTACACGTGAAAATTAACACTTTTTTTTTACAAATACTTTGGAACAAAATAGGTTTGCTTCTTTGTCCATAAATGCACCATTTAACACTGACACTGTTTTTTCAATCTCAGTTTTGTTAAAATGCTCGTTTTTGTACAAACAGTTTTGTACAAATACTTTGGCTGAAATCTCTGTATGAACAAAATTAAAACAGTACGGTAGCTTTATAGATTCAGAGGAATAAGTGGTAGATATATAAGGTTAGCACACATCAGGAAAGACACAGATCCATCAGATCAGACTTGAGGCCTTATATAAGGCTGTTCAACGGAGCAAAACAAGAACATATGCATGTATATGTGTGTGTGTGGTGTGTGTCTGTTAGTGTGAGTTTTGTGTGTTTGTGCATTTGTACTGTATAAGGCGGGTGTGTGGGCTTGAGAGTGTGTCTGCTCTTTTGTGTTTGAGGCGTAATCAGGAGTGTAACACTGTTTATAAGGCTGTGTAGGCTGGTATATATTTACATGTGTGAATAACAAACAGTCCCGTTAGTTGTCTTGTCGCTGGGCTGCTCTTCGGCCATCTGCTCTCCGGTATGGTGAGTTTCTCAAGTCTAACAAAGCAAAACACACACACACACACACACACAAGGCATGCAGTTAAATGCTTTTGTAAAGGTGGTCGTTATTTTCGACATTGTATTTATATCCTCAAGAGGCAGCTCTTCTGATCTAAAACTACGGTGAAGGCTAAGGCCCCTTTCACCCGTCCTGTAATATCAAATTCCATCCGTTTATTTTCTAAGGGATTCTTTTTCTGATTATTTGCCAAGTTTATATTGGAGAAATACGTAAAACGATGAAATTGGCCATACACGTAGCGCATGATGCATGTTGTGGTTTAGGCTTGTTCTAATATATTACATTCAGAATCAGTGGTTGTGCATTGAAATGTGCATTAAAAGGCGTGTCACGTGTACTTATAATCAAACAAAACATGTCATCTTAGGGTGCCAAAACTTTTGCATGCACTGAACACACTGCTGCACATTTGAATAAACAATTACCGTTAATGTGCTGAACCGAATGCATTAAGAAAAAAACTAAAATAAAATGTGACTTAATGTGTGTGTATAGCATACAGTATGTATATATTTGTGTGTGTGTGTGTGTGTGTGTGTTATATATATGTGTATATCCAGCTCCAGAAAAAATAAGAAACCACTGCAATTTATTTTGAAATCAGCATCTCAATGAGTGTGACAAACACTCCATGCCAGTGTCTGTTAAATTCCCACACAAACACCTCATTCTGCTTTATGAGGGACTGATTAGGGATCAGCTGAATCACATCTTATTTAATGAGGAAAAGTATAAAACCACTGCTGTAATCAGATGCAGCGTTTACAGAATTTGAATTATTCAAAGAAAACAAATCTCTTGTTCACTCTTAAACAAAATGGCAATAATTACCTTTGATGAACTTCTAGTAGTGTTTCACCATCCAAGTGGTCTCATTGTGAGAGGTAAGTGTATTTCTCTTATTCTGATGTTTTGTCATTTCCTTTAGAATGATGCTTTAAAGAACAATATGTCTATTTGGAAATTCGGAGAAATATTGTCAGCAGATATTAAAAACTAAGGCAACGCTGTTCAGTTCAGTAACTGCACCTATAAAAGATAGAACCTGAGAAACTGAACATCTTTGCAGTGGTCTCTTATTTTTTTTTCCAGACCTTTATAAACACACACACATATACATACGTATACATAGTCACGTGCAAATGTTTGTGTGTGTGTGTGCGTATGTATATATAAAATATGCCTCTGAATAATTATCTACTTTTGTCTTATTCCATCGTTACTTTCATGTCGACCTCTTTCCCTGAACTCTACAGCAGCCCCCCAGCCCCAGGTACCTGTGATGATTCCCTCGATGGCTCCGTCTGTGACCTGTGGCTTCACCTGCCTCTTCTTCAGCTCTGCTATCAGGTCCATCTGAGGCATCTTGGGCATCATGGGACCCTGATGAAGGTCAACGTGTTCAAGAGTCAGGCATTACACCACTCCAGGACAACAAAACCAGTCAGTTGTTATTACCAACGTCACTGTTCCTATCTGTAAACACTCGGGGACCCGGTTTTGAACCGTTGTGGTGTTTTGAAATGTCGGGGCGGGGGGGGTCGTTTCGATTAGGGGAACGGGAGTGTCACGCTCCTCAGTCATGTGTTGCCAGATCCCCATAAAAGCAGCGGGGATTACCATTTCAGGCAGGTTCAGAATAACAGATTATTTGATCTGGGTCATTTTCTAGTTACTCGTTTGAGATCCATTGGTACTCATAACACATTTGGGCTGTAGCTCCAGATACTCGGGCCTAACATGCCATGCACGTGTCATTTCATTCACTCCTAAATTTCTTTGAGACACTGCCTTCAAAGAGCTACATTCGTTTTGCTGAAGTAATTTTGGATTTTTTTTTTGCAGATGAGCTGTGTGAGTATGAAGAACCTCAACATTATATAAGAAAAATAGTACAGGACCTCCTCGGGTTCCGACGCAGTTCCGTTCCTACGACAGTGATGTAATGTGATGTAATTTTGGTGTTGATCGAAACACACCCTGACCTGAGTCACTTACCGATCCTTACACAGTTGTAAAATCATAAACTAGAACATAAAAACACAACTGAGCCACAGAAAAAGGTAAGCGTACTGCGGGACGCCAACTCCCTTAGTCAGACGCCGTGTTACTGAGAATTCTTCTTCCGCACGCAACCAAGCTAGTTCACCCACGTAGTCCGTAACTATGACGCTAACGACGTAAACCGAAACACTCACGTCTCAGTTTTTTACAAAGTATTTATGGGAATGAGCGCCATAAACTCGAAACGCCGTATGTCGAGACTGTCGTAACCCAAGAGCCCCATGTACATCAGATGTAATAACCATTTAGAAACCACCTTTTTTTTTACAGGAATAAATAACTCCAAGAGGAGGGAGACGCAGAAGAACACGGAGAAAGGAACAGCGGGTCATACTGGTCTGACCTTTTGAGGCGTGCTGTCTTTCTTTTTCGGCGACGGGGTGGACTGCTCTTCAGCAGCGCTCTCCTGCTTCTTCCTCTGCTCGTTCTCCTGCTCCGCTTGCTGGCATGGACAGAGACATGAAATCATGAGCGACTGTGGTTTTCCCATTTTAAAACCTACAGATTTATCAATACCAAGGCAAGGATGCCATAGTAGAATAGTTTTTGATTCCTTAAAAAACCCTTCAGTGGAGGGTTTATGGGTTCAGAGGAGCGAAAAAATGTAAAAAAAATGTAAATTACACATTTTTCTACTTTTCCCAAATATAGTCAATTAGCAAAGACATTTTAAAAATCCAAATCTTGCCTCTATGGGTTAGAACTGCAGCTGTGAGGCTAACATTGCTAACAAACACCCTCGATAACCACCAAACAGGCCAAACTGTTTCCATACTAATACATACTAAATAACATCCAGATCTTCATTAAGACGATTCTTCACACTCACTATTCTCTAAAGAACAGTAAGTGAGAAGAACCTTTTTAAAGTTTAAAGAATCTCCACATAATGTAGATGTTCTTGGACGAACCCTCGACTCGGCTTATGGTATGCGTTATGTGAAGGTTCTTTAAACATTTATAAGGTTCTTCCCACTCGCAAATCTCATTTTCAGACATGGTTTTTAAGGGAACCCAAAGTGGTTCTTCTGTGGCGTTGCTCAAAGAATGTTCAGTTTACGATATTCAAGATATTTAATTCATGGAATTGGCACAGTAAAACCAGTTTGTTGGAGTGATACCTTTTCAGTGGATGGTTCTTTGAACGGCCGGTATGTGAAAATGAGACCTGCTAGTGTGAATCTTTTAAAAGTTTATAGGAGTAGTTTGGCAAAACATCTAATTTACACATTTCTCCTCTTTCCACAGATGTGGTCAACTAGCAAAGACAATTTGGCAGCTGGTGGCCTAGTGGTTAGGGAGTTGCCCCTGCGATCAGAAGGTTGTGGGTTTGAATCCCAGGACTGCTAGTGGCACCGCTGGCTGCCCACTGCTACAGAGAAAGAATTTCACACTGTTCACACAGAGTGCTGTGGTGTAGTTCAATGGAATTAAAGGTTTCTGCAGTTAAAGTTTTCTTAAACTGCATGTGTACGTTTGCCCTGTACTCTATATCAAGAGCAGTAGCAGAGATCCGGAGCCTCACTCAGAATAACTCTGATCATGTGAGTGCTGGAAACAACCACTCAGGTTTTTAATACACTTCAGTTCCTTTGTGTCATTATATATATTAAAGGAAACACTGCTGTTAAAAAGCACCATATTGGTTTAAAGTGTTTACAAACCAAATGTAATTGCACTTTTGTGCATATAGCAGTACTTTTAAAATAAAAGTGCACAATACACTACTTTTGAATTCATAATTGAATTTTGCGCACAACAATGCGATTAATCACAGAAAATCATGCGATTAATCGCGATTAAAAAAATTTTTTATCGTTGCCCAGCATTAATACATATATGTGTGTGTGTGTGTGTGTGTGTGTGTGTGTGTATAAAATGCTAGGACTATTAGTGCTAAGACAGTGAGTGCTAAGACTACTCCACTACATCTTCTCAAGCTGCTGCTAACTCAGCGTCACCGGACTCCTCAACACGCTTGGAGGAGAACAATAAGGCCGAAGCGGACCATCCTACCCACTCAGAGGGAATGAGGCCATGCTCTCTTTGACCTCCAGTTGCTGTGGAATCTGCAACGACTGAACTCAAGGAGCCTTTATTTACTTTATTTACTGAGTGTATTACAGTATGTGATGTTAATGATTTGAAAAAGTAATGATTCACAAAAGCTAATGATTCATGTTAGCAGTTTACAATTACAGGTTTGAAAAATCCACTCTTTGAAATATATTTAGCTGGTGTTTTATCACATTAATAATATTCATAACAGTCCCTCACCTTGTAGGCTTTGATGAATCTGACAAACAGTGGGAAGAACATGGAGGGCTGAGTAGTCTTAGGGTTCTCTCCAAAATACTCCACCGCTGAGATGTACGCCTCCTAGTGGAGCAAGGGAGAACAGATCAGATCAGAATATAACAGGAAACAGTCTTTGTATACAGTCAGGAAACAGTCTTTGTTCTAAACCCAGTTTCAGCGAGCCACAAGATACTAATTTCTGCTCCAAACACAACTGAACCAAGCCATTCAGAGTACTGAATCCTATCTCTGTGGGAACTGAGAGCAATGTGGAACATCTGGTGGGCCTGAAGGACTGGTTTGAGAAACATTGGTTTAAAGGACTTGTGGATTTTGTGTCTGTGCCCGCGTGTTTTCTGACCTGAGCCGACTTTCCATCTTTAATGAGTGAGTCCAGCGGGTCACTGTTAACTTTGACGAACTCTTTCAGCGCGGGGATGTCATCCTGCACCAGAAACTCTTTCTTGGTTCCCTCCATCCCTCGCTCCAAAGCACGCACATCCTGCAACACGCTATCCAGAGACACTGAGAGAGAGAGAGAGAAACAGAGGGAGAGAGAGAGAGAGAGAGAGAGAGAAAGAGGGAGAGAGAGGGAGAGAGAGAGAGAGAGAGAATAGGGGTAGAAGGTAGACGAGAACGAGCAGTGGCATAAGAGGAGGAAGATACAGCAAATGACAGAGAGGAGAGACAAAGAAAGGTGAGAGGGGGAGACAGAAATGAAAGTGGGAGAAGAAATCGGGGAAAGGAAGAAAGAGAGAGGTGGGAAAATAGAGACATAAGAGAAAGAAAGAAGGAAAAGGAAAAAGAGATATTTACCACTCACGGTCAGAAAGGTTCAAAAAGGGTTATTGGCACAATGTCATAAGAAAACTACTTTTGGTTCCCTAAAGAATCTTGTCATGTCAATTTTTAGATGACATCTGTAATTCTGAAGAACCTTTTTACATTTTAAAGAACCCCACAAAGGTTATGTGAAAGGTTCTTCCTCGAATTGCACATCCAAACCAAGATCCAAAAGGGAACCTTTATTCTGAAGATGGCGGGTCTTTGATCACTGTGTGTTTCTGTGTTTACTACACTTACCCAGACCCGCTTTGTCCACAAAACGCAGCTCTGTGTGGAAGGAGGCCAGTTCAGGGTATTTCTCCTGCACCATGTTCGCTATAAAGTGCAGCAGAGTCTGAGAGCGATCTGTAGACTTGGTGTCCAGCAGCTAAGAGACACAGAGAGAGGACAAACTTATTTCGTAAGTTCTCTCACTATCCTCCTTTAAACAAGCAGGTAAGTGAGGATGGAAAACATTGGTTTTATATTTGCTTTTCACTTCCAACCCTTCAGATACTAATCGTACAGGCAGTTTTAATAATGAAAGTCTAAATCCTCAGTCTTACCAGATCGAGGCTCTGCAGACGGAACCCATAGACCGCTCCTCTCTTACTGCTGTTCATGTAATTCCCAAAGGCCAGAATGATCTAAAAAAGAGCATCAGGAATCACTTTACTCATGCCAGGTCACATTAACCATGTACGTTATTTTATTCATTAATGACTGACACCATGCAGACTGGGACTTTGTACTATGATGGGAGACTTTGACTGGGCCATAAGCTGGTGGAGCTTTGAGCCCAAGGATTTTCACCATGGTGAGGGAGTTGCACTGTGTTGGTGGACTTTGACTGGACTAAAAACTGGGGGCTTTGCACTGGGGTAGGGGAGTTAGAGTGGGCCGTGAATTGGGACTTTGCACTGGGGTAGGGGAGTTAGGGTGATCTGGGTCTTCACACAATGGCAGTGGAGTTAGACTGGGCCGTGAACTGGGACTTTGCATCATAGAGGAGTTTGAATGGGCCACGATCCAGAGACTTTGCGTCATGATAGAGGAATCTGACCGTGACCTGAGACTTCCACTGTGGTGGTGGAGTTTGACTGGCCCATGAGCTGGGACTTTACATCTTGGTGGCTTTGAAGTTTGACTGGGCTATGAACTAGGGTCTTCACACCATGGTGGTCGAGTTAGACTGGGCCATGACCTGGGACTTTGGACGGTGGTGGTGGAGTTAGACTGGACAGCAAGCCGAGGTCTTCACACTGTGGGGATGGATTTGAACTGGATAATGAGTTGGGATTTTGCATCAAGATATAAAAGTTTGACTGGGCCATGAGCTGGGACTTTGCACTGTGGTGGTGGACTTAGACTGGGGTGTGAACTGGGGTCTTCACACCATGGTGGTGGACTTAGACTGGGCTGTGAACTGGGTTCTTCACACCATGGCGGTGGAGGTACACTGGGCTGGGAACTGGGGTCTTCACACCATGGTGGTGGAGGTACACTGGACTGTGAACTGGGACTCGGCTCTTACCTCTAAGAGCTTCTTCAGCTTGGTGGAAGACTTGATGGACACAGAGGCTGCGATGACGGAGTTCAGTTGCTGCAAAATTAATTAGAACAGTTGACGTTAACTTGATATAATGGCCATGTAATGTCAATATGGGAACGTAAACTCATTGACTACTGCACTGACCGGCTGCAGGCGTTTGACGGTGTCCGAGAAGTTTCCCATGAAGGTGAGGGTGCTGATTCGCTGCGCCAGCCGTTTGATTTTCCCAAAGCGCATGATGAAACGGTCTTCCTCAGACAGGTCCTCAAGGGGGCGCCCTTCCTTTTCATAGTTCTGCAGCAGCTTCAGCTCGTAATCAGATGGGATGAAGCGCTCCAGGAGCTCCAGGAAGTCCAAGCTCAGAGCCTGCTGATTATACCTTAGAGAGAGAGACAAGTATGGTGTACTAAAATGAATGAGGTATCAGGGATCTCCACTTTGAATTTTCACCGTGTGTTTCACATGATCATTTTCCAGCCTCTCCTCACTTTGAATTTAGTCAGGTTTTTGTTACTGTCTTTATAGGACTGATATATGTAAATGACTCCTTTATTGACTGGCTTGCCCTGTTCTACACACAGGAACAGCACTCCAGATCACTTCAGCGTAAGTTGGCAGAATATAACTGTGGTAGGTCGAATGGGCTGTCCTAATTAAGATAAGATGAGATAAGATAAACCTTTATTAGTCCCTCAAGACGACTTTGAAAGTCCTTCAGGAAGCCTGGAGAACTGTTCCTCAAGACTACACTAAAAATGCAATGATGTCTGGCTCTTTGGAAGCAAAATATAAAGAAATGAGGGGTGGCTTAAGTCTTTCAAACAGTACTGTGAATATCTAGAACCTTCACTTATAGACATACTAGTTTTGCCATGATGTAGCATAATTATTTGAACCCTATGAAGTGTTTTGTAATGTGTTTAGGTGTGGAAATGGTTGAAAATGAATGATGAATTAATTGGATGGTTCATGGTGTCTATATTATGTCCTTCAAAAGAAAAGCCATTAAAGAGGGAAAATGTTATTTCAGCCAAAAGGTACTACAAACGATTACTAGTTATTTCTAGAATGTTTCTGAAACCCTGAAAAGGATTTGGACGTATTTTTATGGACTTTAGTGTAAACCTCATATGAACCCGTGCACAGATGCTGTACGTACGTTTCAATAGCGGTGCAGATTTCAGCGGGACTCATCCCGGCCTTGCGGAGGGTGATGGCCAGGTTCTTGGCCTTGTTGGCCTCCAGGAGTGAGACTTTAGTGGGGGTTTTCTGAGCTTTCACCTTCAGCTTGGAGAGATCTGTAGGAGTACCCTGAGCCTTCGTCTTAAACTGCTCTGCAAACTGGTCCATGTTCAGCTCCTGGGGAGAGCAAAACAGGTAAACTTCACTGAAATATGAAGTATCTCCACGGTTTACAGTTACATTACCAGTCAAACACTACAGGTTTGAACCACTTATCCATTTATTTCATAACACATTTTTATTCTTGTTAAACTTTCGAGAGGTATTGAGTGAACATCCATAAATGAAAATGAGTCTCCTTTATAGGATAAAAAGAATCTGTAACCGTGCATGTCTGACATCCTGTTAACTGGCAGTGTGTAGTGATGAATAAAAAATGACATTTTCTGGTTCATAAAGGCTAAAATGGTGAACATACTGTAAATGTATTTGTTAGTGAAGAATACTGAGTGTATTTTTACAAAATATTAGGTGAGTTACACGTAAATGGAGATAATCTCAGTGTGTGCCAGAACTTTTGACTGGTCGTGTGTATCGGCAGGGTGTGCAGGTCTTGCCTGTAACAGATGCTCATCGTCCAGCTCGCTGAACACCGTTCCTGTCACTTGGTTGGATTTCAGGCCCTGCCAGTTCAGCTGCGGCATTCGGAACTTGGTCTGGATGGGCTTACGGCTCTTAACACCTGTAAAGTGTAAAGCGTAAAGTGAAAACACAGAATTAATTTTCACACACCTGTAAGGGAAACACAAAATTAATCCTCGTCTCTTTGTGTGTGTGTGCATGCGCGCATGTGGGTGTGTGGGTGTGTGTGCACGTGTGTGTATGTACATGCGCGTGGATGTGTATATACGCGTGTGTGTGGGGATGTGTGTGTGTGGGTGTGTCAGTGTGTAAGCGCATGTGTGCACGTGTATGTGTGTGTTTGTGTGTGTGTGTGTGATCATCTTCTTTAGAACTTCAAAATACTTAAAAATTCCTGGTAATATTGATCATTTTGTTTAAGAAAATGTGATGTAAACTGACATACTAAAATACAGACTTTAATATTTCAAAAAGGAATTAATACATTTGTAATGATCTACTTATAATAATTATAATTATCTGTCTTAAGATTTGAGAACTTTATTCTAATTTATATGTGTTACTTCTGTATATTAATTGTATTGAAATGTAACTGTGGATAATAATTATAATATACTCTCACTGTGGATATTATTTTATCAGAACTTCATTCTAGATATTAATTTGATTAGATCATCATTCCGGATATTCATTTTATCAGAACCTCATTCTGGATATTAATTTGATTAGAAGTTCATTTTTGGATACTAATTTATTAGAACTTTATTCTAGGTATTAATTTGGTTAAAATCTCATTCTGGATAGGAACTGTATTAGAACTTCATTCTAGATATTCATTTTTATTAGAATGTCATTGTGGATATAATTTAATTTCAGCTCCATTCTGGAGTCTTCCTTCTTTTTTTTGTACAGATTTCTTCAGTGGATTATAGTTTAGAGATTTGACATCATGCTATGGTTGTTTTTATTCACATCAGAACATCAGAACAGATTTTGTATGATTAATAACTGAGATTTGAGAGTCTGATGCTGTTGTATGTGTCACCTGTTTCGCCCCCTGGAGCAGGTAGAGCTCCAGGAGGAGGAGGCGGTCCACAGCCAGGAGGGGGAGGTGGAGGAGGTGGTCCCCCACCTGGGGGCGGCGGAGGGGGAGGTGGTGGAGCTCCACATCCAGGAGGAGGAGGGGGAGGTGGAGGAGGTGGGACTGAGACCCCACACGGCTCTGTAGATCCAGGTAGAGGAGGAGGAGGAGGTGGAGGAGGAGGAGGAGCAGAACCCGCAGAGGAAGCAGCTACAACCGCCGGTCCGTCTGTTAGGATTAAATAGAATTAAGCAAGATGTTTTAAGGCAGAAGACACAGAAACACCCTCCAAACTACATCTTAAAGAAGATGTAGCAGTAAGAGGCAACCATAGGGGTCCAAGCACCATTTAGCACCAGTTGTAATAGCTGTTAGCTTTACCCAGATGAAATATTACTGAATCCACACCAATGTGTAGTAAACCAGTTTAGAAAGACACTTGAATTGGCAAAGCTTTGAAAACATTAGGATTAAGCCTAGTCATGATTCAATTGGGATTAAGCCTAGTCATAGATTAGTATCAATGGTATTGCTTTTTAGTCTAAGCTTGGGCTTAATTTGGATCTGGATGTTATTATTATTAGTAGTAGTAGTAGTTGTAGTAGTAGTAGTGTTTCTCAAATATATAGTTATACAAGTACAACATGTAATAAAATGAGCCCATAATAACAATATTAATAATCATCTTCATTATTATTACTATTCCAGATTCTTTATTTGTCACATGTATAGTTATACACATACAACATGTAACAAAATGAGGCCATAATAATAAATATAATCATCATCATCAATATCATCAGTATTACTATTATTCCAGATGTGCCTGTTGTTATTATTATTAAGGTTATTATTATTAGGTGTATATAATTAAAAACCTTTTTAATATGTTGTACCTGTTTGAGTGACAGATGCTGGGGCAGGTCCAGGTACCGTCTGTACTACAGTAACTGGGATGACCTCGATGTCCAGACACCCCGAGGTCGTTCTCTCCAGTCTGACCAGTCCTTTCTCCTCCAGCTCCCTCAGCCTCACCTCCAGACGGGAGTCCTTCTCTTTCTCTTTCTCCTTCTCTCCCTCTGTCTGTCTCTCCACATGAGAGGGCTGAGATATCCTCTCTCGCTCCTTCTCTATCTCTCGCTCTATCTCTCGCTCGCGCTCGCGCTGCTGCAGAGAACTGACCTGAGCACAGGACTCTCGCAAACTCTCCTGTCACACACACACACACACACACACAGCATGGAGTTAGAGAGAGAGACAGAGAGAGAGAGAGAGAGAACAAATAGAGGCCTAAATGGATAGATAGATAGACAGACAGACAGACAGACAGATAAGCAGAGGAGATAGAGATGGGGATGCTAAGAAGGCAGAGTTTGGGAAAGAGAAAATAAGTAAGAGAAAAAAGAACAAGAGGGAAAGATAGAAAGAAAGAAAAAGAAAGAACAGATAATACAGGCAGACAGACAGACAGACAGACACAGACAGAGAGATAGATAGAAAATGAGATGCAGAGAGATGAGAGAAAGAGAAGAAGAGAAAGGGAGAAATAAAGAGAGATAGAGAGAGAAAAAAGAGTGGTGAGAGAGAGAGAGAAAGAGGGTGAGAGACACAGAGAGACACTGTGCAGTACCTTCAGCAGAGCCGACTCTTTAGTGGCCTGCATGAGCTGCTGCTCCAGTTCAGCCATTTTCTCCATCGCACCATTCTCATATTCCTGCAGCTTCGCACTCAGCTGCACACACACACACACACACACAGGACACACACACACACACACACACACACACACACACACACACACACACACACACAAACACACACACACACACACACAC
>JBBIGA010000027.1:6084102-6103289 GCA_037576975.1 Alestes dentex | reverse complement strand
AGTTGTGATGGTCGGGTTGGTACACAGTTAGTGATCCTGTTCCACTACGGTTCTACTCCACATTACGGCAAGAACCAGTCCATCATTACCTTATTACAAAACATATTCTGGTTTAACTCTTTTTGTTTACTGCATAATTCCACATGTTCCTTCATCATTTTGTTTGTTTTCAATGTTAATCTACAATGTAGAAAATAATAAAAACAAAGAAAAAACACTGAATGAGAAGGTGTGTACAAACCTTTGACTGGTAGTGTGTGTGTTATGTATATATATATATATATATATACAGAGAGAGAGAGAGAGAGAGAGTCTTAAAAGCACAGTAACAAAAAACAACTTGGGCACAAAAACTCACACTAGCATCATGAGTGGATCTGTAGGAATGAATGAACTAAACAGTTTTCTGTTTTTCGAGGCCGCAGTGCTAACTCTAATATTTGCAGTAGTTACGTGGGATAATGGTTAAGGCTTCAGGTCTGTATGCTGGAGATTGAGACTCCCTGCACTAGCAGAATTGCTGACATGTTTACTTTCCTCTGGAAGGATTAGATAAGAGTGTGTGTGGTGCAATGTAAATATAATGAAATTGAATTCTCATTCAGGCTGATCTTTTTATCTTGCTCCAGCCTCCCCGGGAGTGTCTGGGCCTGGGCTGCTGCATTCAGAACACGTTTAAACCTGTTGGGAGGAGCAACCAGTGAAACGTTACAGTAGTGCTGTTTCTCAGCATTTTCTCAGGGTTCATGTGTCGTGCTGTTTGATCAAATTCAGTGTTTGAGATGATACTGATGACTCGGATGATAAACTCGGATCCAGTGTGGCTCCAAGGTCTATTGGGGGCCCTGAAATGCAGTTAAGGTCAACCTCACTGCGAGCTGGTGAAACCTACCTCAGCTCAAAATGACAGTCCATATTTTATCCTCGTCCTTGCATGAAGCAAACCTGCATTATTCCAACCAGCTTCTAATTACACAGTATGAGTACCTTTTGAGTACTTCCTCATTACTTTTGTGTGTTTATGGTACAAAATACAAACAGAAAGAATGACTTTGGTTCTTTTTCTGATTTTTTAATAAGTGACATCTGTGAGCTGTCGTCTCTTAAACTGTTACAGCTCAGCGTAAATAGATTTATTTTAGTGTGTTTAGTCCATGTGTTTTTCAGAAGTTAGAGGCTATAACGAGGGATTAGCTCCGCCCACAGTGGGCACAACCATGTCGTGTCATATTTTACCGAAAAGCCTGTTTCCTGTGTCCAAATTGATTTGCTTCCCATTCATGCAAATAGTGCATATTAACTGAGATCTCACTGTGTTGTGGAGTCCTGAGTCCTGTTTCTACTTTCAGATCCAAAAATCTCAGTGTCATGATGTCAAAGGGCTGGCGTCTATAAGGGCCAGTAAACCCATTATGACAGGGTGGACATCAGAGACTGTGGCGAAAAAGTGCAGAATAAATTATTAAATTATTTAAGATGTAAAAACAGATGAACAGTTTTAATTAGCCTCTATCCATGGCTGGCCTAAGTGTGTGTGTGTGTGTGTGTGTGTGTGTGTGTGTGTGCACGCGTTTGCCTTGAAATAACGTCATCTCCTTCCACTTCTCAGACTTTGCCTGGAAACTGGAACTACTACCAGGTGAAGAGGAATGTGTTCCACTACGCCTTCACTGCCAAGCACCTGCGCTTCCTGCCCATGGGCTGGAACACGGAAAACGGGGGCAAGATCGGCGTCCGCCTGGAGGTCTACGGCTGCCCCTACGGTAAAGAGAGCTTGAGAGAACGCAGGCGTGTCTAGACTGGACCTTCGGTGGCTGCTAGGATTGTTTTTATCACGTTTTCTGGCCTGTAGCACCATCCAATAGAATTAAACAACGTGGCGGGGCCGCTCGCCTCCTCGTTGTGATGCTGAAGTTTTAGTGGTGCGCAGCTTTCGAAAACATTCACGGCTGATAATCACGTTCTCCACAAAGCTGCTTAACCGAGCAGCTCCTCGTGTCAATCAGCGCGAGAGCTCTGTAATCTCTCTGTATATCTGTCAAACGAACGGACAGCTGATATTCTAAGCTTTCCTTGTGCCTGTCCGGTCTTTAACCTCTGACTCTTTGCCCTCCAGACTCGTATGTGATGCAGTTTGAGGGGGACGACATGGTGGCGTACTCCTTCCCTGGCGGACGGATGCGGACCCTGCAGGACCACTACGCTCTGAACTTTAAGACCCTGGAGAAAGAAGGGGTTCTGCTGTACAGTGAGGGCCTGCAGGGAGACTCCATCATGCTGGAGTTGAAAAATGGCAGGCTATACCTTCACATCAGCCTGGGTAAGGGTCTCGCTCGACCTCAGACTAACTGTCAATACAGAAATATTCTTGTGCATTTATGCATATTTTACTAACGAAACACCTGATACCCTCAAGATCCAAGATTCTTTATTAGTGAAACGTTCTTCCTTTCTCTTCCCTATTTGTCTATAAAAGTTATTGGTTATGTCTGCCATGTGTCAAATTAGTCCCCTCCCTAGCCTCGCCTCCTCCTTAGTTTCTCCATCTTAGCCCCATCTCCTTATTGGTTTCTCCACCCAGGCCCCACCTCCTCTTTAGTTTCTCCACCCAGGCCCCACCTCCTCTTTGGTTTCTCCACCCAGGCCCCACCTCCTCTTTGGTTTCTCCACCCAGGCCCCACCACCCCTTTAGTTTCTCCACCTAGGCCCCACCTCCTCCTTTGTTTCTCCACCCAGGCCCCACCTCCTCCTTTGTTTCTCCACCCAGGCCCCACCTCCTCCTTTGTTTCTCCACCCAGGCCCCACATCCTCTTTAGTTTCTCCATCCTAGCCCAACCTCCTCCTTAGTTTCTCCATCCTGGCCCCACCTCCTCCTTAGTTTCTCCATCCTGGCCCCACCTCCTCCTTGGTTTCTCCACCCAGGCCCCACCTCCTCCTTAGTTTTTCCATCATGTCCTGCCTCCTCCAGTGTATCCACTCTAGCCCCGCCCCCTTAATTTCTCCACCCTAGTCCCACCTCCTCATTAGTGCCTCCACCTGTGTTTTGTTCCTGTCTCCTCCCCAGCCCAGGTATTGTTTAGTTAGTGTATAGGGCCCCTGTTTTTAGTCTAGATTTTGTTGGTTCTAGATGCTTCTGCTCAGTTCTTCCTGCTTTGTTGTTTGCTTGATGGTTTTCTCTGTGTTTAGTTCTTCGGTTTTTGCTGTGTTTTTGCCCCCTTGTGTTCATGTTAGGTCACAGCGAGTGAGCTATATATTTAGTTTCAATATGTTTTAATGACACTGTGTTAAAATGTAAGAAAAAGGCCATGCTGGACCATAGGAGGCTTGCTGAGGGGCTATGGTGTAAGACTGACAGGGTTAATAGAAATATTGCATATTTACTAAAGAAGCACCTAATGCACTCAAGATGCATCCAAGATTGAACATTCCTCCGGTCTCTTTCCCCATTTCTTGGTTTCTTGTAAGCTCTCCATTAAGGTGGTGCTTGTGGATGTGGTTTAGGTCACAGCATGACACAGTAAAGTCATGTGTGAACACACCACAGTGCAGCAGACAGTGTGAACAGTGTGAAAGTCTTCCTCTGTATTTAACCCATTCACCGAGTGAAGCAGGGGGCTGCCACCAACGAGGGGCGCCCGGGGGGGGCAGAGTGTGGGGACGGTACCTTGCTCAAGGGCACCTCAGTAGTGCCGCTAACAGTGCTGGGATCTGAACCCACGACCTTCTGATCACAGGGGCAACTCGCTAACCTCCAGGCCTCCAGCTGCCCCAGTGTTAATGTGTTAAAATGTAAAAAAAAAAACCCTTCAAAAGGAAAGTACATGTGCTGAAATGGGCCAGCTTGCCTAGATACTCACATTAATGTGTACGTGTTGTGGCTGATTTTGCAGGGAGCAGCACAGTTCACAACACGAACGGAATGACCACGATGAGGGTGGGCAATCTGCTGGACACCCAGCACTGGCACTACGTCACCATCAAGCGCTACGGCCGAGAGGTCAACTTCACATTGGACAGCCAGATGGAGAGAGCCGTCCTCAGCGGGGAGTTCAAGTACCTGGATCTGGACAAACAGGTGAGTCAACAAGACGTCGTGAATCAAAAATCAAATACCAGTTCAGTTCAGACTGAAGGCAGCCTTGAAGACTTGCTGCTGGTGCTGTCTAATTAATCAGTGCCTTAGAAGGCAAAACTGTTATCAATACTGTGATTGAGTTTGAGATGATTCTGTGTTGACCTGACTGGGTGCCTTTTTGCCTCAGAATAAACAAATGAGTAGGCAGAATTTGTTACATCTCAGACGCAATTATAAATACAGATATTAATGCTTACATATACGGTATATCATTCATATTGGGCATATTATTATTACAGCTAAGTACTTACAAATCTCCATA
The DNA here is from genome assembly GCA_037576975.1 of Alestes dentex. Lineage (NCBI taxonomy): Eukaryota > Metazoa > Chordata > Actinopteri > Characiformes > Alestidae > Alestes > Alestes dentex. The sequence continues at coordinate 6,098,892 of JBBIGA010000027.1, read as the reverse complement.
TACACTACATGGACAAACATATTGGGACCAACGGAGACTTTAATAATGTTGCATTCAGATAAATAGACTTTAATCTGGAGTTGGTCCCACTTTGCAGCTATAACAGCTTCCACTCTTCTTGGAAGGCTTTCCACAAGATTTTGGAGTTTCTGTGGGAATTTGTGTCCATTCATTCTGTAGAGCATTTATGAGGTCAGACACTGATGTTGGACAAGAAGGCCTGGATCACAATCTCCATTCCAGTTCATCCCAAAGGTGCTGGATGGGGTTGAGGTCAGGGCTCTGTGTGGTCAGTCAAGTTCTTCCACAGTGAACTCCTCCAGCCATGTTTTTATGGAGCTCGCTTTGTGCACTGGGACACAGTCATGCTGGGATAGAAACGGTTCTTCCCCAAACTGTGTCCACAAAGTTGGAAGCATGGTGTCATCCAAAGTGTCTTGGTCTATTGAAGCATTACGATTGTCCTTCACTGGAAGCAGGGGGCCTAGTCCAAACCCTGAAAAACAGGCGTGTCCCAATACTTTTGTCCATATATTGAATGTGTCTCCAAATTATGGATGAATGGATGGATATTCTCACAACATACAATTAGTCATATACAAGCATATATGTGTATGAATAGCCAGACAGATGGATGGAAATGATGTGGAATTTATACAGAACCGAATCAAGCAAATCACTTTTTCAGTGTAGCAAAAGAATTGTGTGTGAAATGAACTGACATATCTGCTTTAATCGTTATGCCCATGATAAAGATGAATATGAACTGTAACGCTGAACTCGGTTATCGTCTTTTTAGATGTATGTGGGTGGGGTCATCAAGAAAGACACGCCCCACCTTCCTGGTAAATTTAACTTCCGTGGCTGCATGGAGAACGTCTTCATCAATGGAATCAACATCATTTACAAGACCAAATATTCCAGCCCTGAAGTGCGGCTCGCTCCTAAAAAGGTACCGTCCAGCGTCAGCAGTTTACTTTCGTCCAGTCGGGGGGCTACCCTCAAGTCACCGATGATGTACGAACTTAGTCTTTCTTCTTCATGCCTGTCTCTCTCTCGTCCTCCCTCCCTCAGAAAAAGATGCACTACACGTGCCGCGACCTGCTTTGGCGACCATTGACCTTTGCAGGGCCCAACAACTACCTGCAGGTGCCTGGATTTTTCCGGAGGAGCAGGCTGGCGGTGAAGTTTAAGTTCCGCTCGTGGGATTACACGGGCTTGTTGATGTTCACCAGGTTTGCCGACGAGCTGGGCACTCTGGAGCTGGGCCTGAGTGAAGGTCAGGTCAATGTCACACTGACCCAGAGGGACAACAAACGACTCCGCTTCGCTGCAGGTAGCAAACAGCAGCTTTTCAGATCATTCAGTAATTATCGATCATTATTACGCCGTCAGCTTTTAAGGGGCAAAGAGTTTTTTTACTTTAATGTTAGTTCATTCCAAGTAGGCCATTTATTTTGGCATATTCATCTTAAAATGTACAAAAAAAATGGAGAAACTATATTTTGATTTGACAGCAACGGTGTGCATATATCGCAATGCGCAGTTTATGTTTCAGTACTTTGAAAGAAAACATGCACAATGATTCTGTTATGTCTGATTTTAAGGGGTTGTCAGATTGTTTTGTTAATCTGTTTATGCTTTCAGCTGTGAAAAAAAGTAAAGATCTGTGACTGTGAAAGTAAAGAACAATGACTTTTTTGCCCTGTTGTTGGATTTGAGTTGATTTGGAAGATGCTGAGGTCAAATGATCTCTCAGTTCATTCAGAATTAATGCAGATTTTTTCATCCGCGACTTCTTACTTCAGTCCTGCTCCACTAAACCAAATTGTACTGAGTGACTGCCAGTGAGGAAGCTAACTAGCATTTTAGTGACACTGATTAAATGAGGTAAAATAACTGTATCACACAGCTTTACTTAAAAAAGCACTGTGTCTGCATGTCATACTTTAGGAAAGATCAGTTACATGTAAGTGAAACTACATGTCACTTCCAGTTGAATGTACTTTGGTACTATAATCAATTCAAAATCCGACTCCTGCCAGAAAATAAAAGCTTAAAAAAAAAACCTCAAAAAAGCCCGCTGTTATAGTTGTTTGTCATAACTGTACCACTGTCAGTCATTATGTGTGCTATAATACCCACACGGTCCAGACCAGACAGTTTTTTAAATTTTTTTTTTAAGCTTTCCACTCAATTTGAACAGTCTATACTTATGGAGATATTTTGCCTGCCTCTGTAAGAAACCTAAACCTACTTCCACACTATTGCTCTCTGAGGTGTTTTCCTCAAAAATGTTTTTTAACTCTGTAATTTCAACGCCAAAAATAGCTAGCTTATTAACTCTGCTAATTATCCCTTTGGTTTGTGCTGTTGTGAGTGAATGGCTAGACCACTTCTCCCAGTACTGAAGTAGTAACTGTTAACACAACAGCATCTCCTGCATAAAAACCAGGCTGTTTTGAGATTGCATGGTGGATAACTGTATTGTTTTGCCAGGGTACCGCTTGAACGATGGGTTCTGGCACACGGTGGACCTGGCTGCCAAGGACAATTTACTGACCATCACCATTGATGAAGACGAGAGCTCTCCACTGAAGATTACGAACCCGTTCCAGGTGAAGACTGGAGACCGCTACTTTTTCGGGGGTGAGTAATGGGGTGTGCTGACAGGGCAGAGATTATGGTTATTGCTCACGGCGCTGGCTCTGCAGGGCTGCAGGTGAAGGCAGGCCCATTTACTTTCACCTTAATGCAAATTCTGACACTGGCACATAAAGTAGAAAGAGTCAGGGGGTAGCAATTTATTCCGAGGTTTAGTGAAGCGTGGGTGTGACTGATGTACCTGATTTTTGCCCAGGCTGTCCTAAGACCAATAACACGGCTCGCTGTGTGACCAAACTTGCCCGCTTCCACGGCTGCATGCAGCAAATCTTTATTGATGACGAGCCCGTGGACATCGACGTGATGCTGCAGCGGAAATGGGGCAGATATACCGAGCTTCTGCTGGGGACGTGCGGCATTACCGACAGGTGTGTGTGTGTGGTGTGTGTGTGTGTGTGTGTGTGTGTGTGTGTGTGTGGTTAATAGTTTTATAGTCCATGTACTGGCCCTCTCAAAGAGGCAACCTTGTGATCAATTATAGATTAAATCACCCAGTGTTTCTAACTGTTGTTTGATCCAAAGCCAGTCTTTGTTTATTAATTTAGACTTTTATAGGTAGATATTGGCACCGTTCCTGCTCTGACAAGCGTATTATATGCGAGTACACGTTTCAACTGGTTAGCTACCTCTTTGCATCCACCTGAGACATTATGGCAATCACATAGCAACCAATTTGCTAGACATTAGCAACCACCTACAATGCCATAATAACCAACTAGCAACGCCACAGAACCCTGGCAACCACCACATTTTCTCATAGAAACGCGTTCTAGTTTTTATGTTATTACTTTATACATTATACCTCAGGCATTTTGATTTGTGGGGGCTGGGTTGCGGAGTGGTAGTGGTTTGATTTGTCGAATCAGAATCAGACCCTGGAGGAATGGTGGGTAGATCAGGGAGTCGATTTCATTTGTCAGTGGGGGATAACGACGGGGTGTTAGTTTCAATTTGTCCACACAAAGCACAAATACCCGACTTGGCCAATCGATGAACTCTAATGAATAAACACACGAAAATGATGGAAAATCAAGAATTCTGTCAAACTGATGAGAGTGAGGGATATTGCACAACACCATTTTTATCATAATGAACTTGCTTAAGGCTGGGATGCCTCTTTGCAGGTTGTCCCCTCCTACTAATGAAACAGTTTCCACACGTTCAGCAGAATTTCTCGCATGTTTAATGAGCCGTGTGTGAAATAGTCATTGAATCTAACCACGCTTTCGTTCTGAGGGCCATTCTGACTGACTCATCAACAAATCACAAAAATTGCCGGAGATGCCAGGTTTGAAAAATCTCACGTTTGTTGGAGATGCAGACGTCACCTCTGTGTTCTTCTGAGCTCAGGGGCATGATGAAAGAGTCTGTCTGATCCCACCCCGCCTCTGTACAGCCTTCTCTGATGGGATCAAGGCTGAATAATAATGTGGGTGATGAGCCTCATCACTCAGGAGTGACAGGCTCGAGGCGTAAAGTGGAACACATCAGATTTATATGCGGCTGCTCAAAGACCAGTCGGACTGCTGAGAGGGATGTATTTGCTGGACTGTTACTGACGTTAGGATCTGTGTTTGAGTGGATAAACTGACGTGACGGTTCGTGTTTTCTCAGGTGTACTCCGAACCCGTGTGAACATGAGGGCCGGTGTATTCAGTCCTGGAACGACTTCTTGTGTGTTTGCAACAACACAGGCTACAAAGGGGAAGTCTGTCACAACTGTGAGTTTCAGAGATGCGTATGTGTATATATTACTGTGTGTGTGTGTGTGTGTGTGTGTGTGTGTGTGTGTGTGTGTGTGTAATTAACCGCGTCCCCACATGCGTGTGCTTTCACGTTTGTATGTACGGTCAAAATGCTGCTAATCATACTTCCCTTCTTTATTCTTTCTTTCTTTTTTTTTTTTTCCCCTTGTTTTGCAATTCTCCAAATATACTATATTTATTTTTATTTTATTGCTCTTAAATTGAATTTGCACTGAACGGGTTTGCACACAATTTCGTTGTTCTTAAAGCACAATGACAATAAAGATTTCTATTTCTATTTCTATTGTACTGCATTGTACTGTCTCTATATATCACTAATGTAGTGATATAAATTATTTTGTACTCTATATATTTACCTTCTCAAATAGGTGTATGTGTGTGTGTGTGTGTGTGTGTGTGTGTGTGTGTGTGTAAAAAAACTGATTTTTCATTATGTGCAGTATCTTATGTGCAGTAGTCTTCATGTGCAATATCTCTACTCATGTCACTATTACTTTTTATTACTTAATATTACTACTGGATTACTAGGGCAATAACTACCATTTTTATCGATAGGTTTCACTGAACTGTGTTACTTATCTATAGTATTTATACCCAGCATTTCTGTATATCGCACGGTGTATTTTCATATTGGTTTCTTTTCTGCAGATTTTTATTTAGAGTTTATTGAGACTTTATGTTTTATATTGTTCTTCTCTCTGTGTCTGTGGGATCAATGAAGTTTTTTGATTCTGATTCTGATTCACTCTTTACCCCCAACTACAGCGGTGTACAGAGAGTCGTGTGAGGCGTACAGACTGAATGGAAAGTACTGGTCAGGCAACTACACCATAGACCCGGACCTGAGTGGCCCACTGAAGCCTTTCACTGTCTACTGCAAGATGAAGAGTAAGACCCTCACCTCACTTTACCTGCCTTTACCTCACTTTATTCTCCCCTTACGTTTCCTTTCCTCACCTATTCTTACCTTACATTTCCTGACCTGTTCTCTCCTCATGTTTCCCCACTTTACGTGTTCTCCCCTTACGTTTCCTCACTTCACGTTCTTCCCCCGTGCTTCCTTTCCTCACCTGTTCTTACCTCAGAATTCCTGACCTGTTCTCTCCTCATGTTTCTTCACCTCACGTATTCTGCACTCATGTTTCCTCACCTCACGTGTTCGCCCCTCACATCACATATTGTCCCCTCATGTTTCCTCACCCCATGTTTCTTCACCTCACATTGTCTCACTTCACAATTTCTCACCTCAGGCTATCTTCTCTCACTTTTTCTCACCTCACGTTTCTTCACTTAATGCGTTCTTACTTTACAATGCCTCGCCTCACATTTCCCCCTCATTTCCTCACATGTTCCACCTCACATTTCCTCATGTCACATGTTCTTCCCTCACGTTTCCTCACCTTACGTGTCTTCACTTCACGTTCTCCCCTCATATTTCTTCACCTCACATGTTCCTCCCTCACATTTCCTCACCTCACATGTTCTTCCTCATGTTCCCTCAGATGTTCTCACCTCACAATACCTTACTTTGTATATTTCCCCCTCACATTTCCTCACTTCGTGTTCCTTCCTCACCTCATGCAACCTCACGTGATTTTGCCTAACTTTAACATATCTCATTTTAGATTAACTTCACAACCTCTATGTGCATTTCTTGGCTGTTTTAGAAGGAGGATGTATTTAAAAGAAGTAAATCTGAATTAAAACTCATTTTTCCTGCTCCTGTCTGTCTGACAGCAATTAACATCCAGACATCAGTTAATCAGAGTGTTTTCTGCCGAGAGCTTTGTTCTTAACTGCATGAGAGTTCAGACCCATTAAGAAAACTCATTTACTGTGGAAGAGCCAATAAATTAGCTCAGATAATCAACTGCTATAAGATAACAAACTAACATTTATTTGTGGCCAAATGTGATGTAGATAATGAGGTTCCTGTTCCTGTTGAGGAGAAAATTAAACCTGGGTTTAACTCAAAGGAAAACATGAAAGAGCGTAAAAAGTGATATTTTGTGTTTTTGTTTTTTCCATGATGTTAAATTCAGCATTAAAAAAATCTGTGCACTAAAATATGCAGAAACATCTGTACATTTGTTCCCTATAGACTGTTAGCTTAGAAACCCAATAACATCCGGAGATGTTTGCATCAGACTATAAATGTTTACATTAAAAAAATTTAAAATACATAGATTGTGTATGAGTTATGCAGATTGAAATTATTCTGCTATTGTTTTCTTACTGTTTTGCTACTGGCTATTCCTAAAAGTCTGACCCATTGACAGGAATCCTATATTACATGTTTGTTTTCTATCTACTTTCTTTTAGTGAACAGGGCCTGGACGATTATTGAGCACAACCGCATTGAGAGCACCAGGGTCACTGGTTCCACTGTGGACTGGCCTTATATAGGGGACCTCCAATACGTGAACGCTTCATGGGACGAGGTCACTGCTTTAGCTAACACATCATTATATTGCGAACAATGGATCGAGTTCTCATGCTACAAGTCCCGTCTCCTCAACACTCCACGTAAGTTTTAGCCTGGACTGTTCTGAGCACAGTGGTGGTTTTGAAATGAGGCTACTGGTTGACATTCGTGGAACACATCTTGCAAAACGAGTGGGATGAATTAATGATCTACAAATTTAATTTGATTACGATTCCTTAGGAAACAACTGAGCCAAGTTTCTCTGTCGTTTTCTTTGGTATAAGCAGGTAAATACAGTAATAATTTAATAATTTACAATAATAAAATACAAGGCCTTAAGAAGAACAAAACGAAAAACACAAGAACTCCCAGCGAACCACTCGAGACGCTCCACGGTGGAAACTGTTCTGATGCGGGAATGCTGGACTGTGTTTGCCAGAGATGCGTCACAGGACGGTAGCCAATCAGCAGCAAGGATAAATAAGTAATGTTCTGGAATTGGCTACTTTCAAACCTCCCGCCTCTGAGTATAGCGGTATTTCACCATCCCAAGACACGCTTTCTTTGTGTTCTCTGGACAGTACAAAGCATTTATACATTTTTATATTATTGATTCCGGAGGAATTTGCTTAAAAGCATGGAGTAACTGGATGAAATATGCTCATGAGAGTGGAATATGGACCATAAAACCAAAACACCAAACTTTTTATTGGAATTTTGAAGATTTTTGTCTGTTGTTTCGCATTTTGGGCTTTTTGGCAAAAATGGACTTCAGTTTCTGCAGACTGGCATACAGAAGTCAGTATTATAGCAAATCTTTTAGTATTTAATTTGTCCACTCTTTGCTTTTGCCTTCCCTACTGGCTCTTTAACTATTTTATATCGACAATCCTAAAAACCGTCATAGCTATGTTCCTCTCGGAACAGCTGCTCTCAAAGCTCTCACTGTCATTATGCTCCCCTTCAAAGACACACATTCACATGAGCTGCTACACAAACACACCTCAGCTGCCTTTCACCTGTGCACATAAAATGGGGGGGGGGCACCAAAACCTTCTCCCTAAGCACTAAGTGCTCAAAGCTTTCATTTTTGTGGATAAAATCTTGCTCCACTCTTGCTCTGGGTCTGAAAAAATCCACATTGTAACATCCAAACTACACAGTTGAGATGTACAAGAAAGGTTTTATTGACTGAGTGCACATGTGTAATCGAGAGTTTTGGTGGTGTATGAATATTCATTCATATTTCTGCAGAAAAACTGAATGCAGGTGGGAGGTGTAATAAAGGCAAAGGGTGAACATTCAGTCCTAAAACATTTGATATTATAATTAATTTTTGATGCCTCTGTGATGTTTCATTTTAAGTGTACTTCTTTTTTTTCCTGATACCGTAAATGAATAAATAATAACACTCAAAGGCACATCAATTCTTAATGGCATTTTCAAATTTAAAAAATGACAGAGTTGTTAATGATGTTTGCATGGTACTGTACTGAATACTGTTCTTACTATGATCATTGCAGTTGAATATCCCCCCATAAATTTTAACAGTCAAGGCAGCACATTTAAAAATAGGAGATTTAATTCAGAGATTAACTGATTATATAGACTGTATGTAACTGACACTCGGCTGTATGACACTTTATCCATGAATTTTAACATCAAAATTGTCCGTAAACAATCAAAAAGGTATCTGCGATGAGACTAATGACAGAATCTTTCCTTCTCTCTTCTTGTTTCTGATTTAGACGGAAGACCATACACGTACTGGATTGGTCGGCATAATGAGAGTTATAATTACTGGGGTGGTTCTTTCCCAGAGAGCGACAAGTGTGGCTGTGCCATTAATCAGACCTGCAGTGACCCCAAGTTCTGGTGCAACTGTGACGCCGACTACCGACAGTGGTGAGAGAGAAAGAGAGAGAGAGATAAGAGCGGGGGAGAGAGAGACAAAGAGAGAGAGAATAGATGAATGCCTGCATTTGTGAAAGTCTGTAGGGAAGACTGGAAACGGACATACTCGCCAGTGATGTTCTTAACACAAAACCCAAAGACACAAAGAAGAATAACAAGAAACCCTTGACTTGAACAAAACAGAATGAGACTGGGAAACATAACAGCAGGGGGGGGATGGGGGCTGGGGTGGGCTGGGGTGGGCACTGTCCCCCCAGAGACAAGCCGTGCCCACCCTGCGAAATGCTCTGTCTGTCCAATGAAAACTCTGGAGAAAAAAAAAAGCTTTTCAAAACTGAGCTGCTTTCCAATTGGCCCGTTTGAGTAGGGGGCGTGTCCCTTACCGTGCTGCTGCTGACACAGTTCACTTCGTCGCGCATTTTGCAGCATGTTTTGAACCTGTTGACCACATTCTTTAATAAAAACAGCACATACTTTCCATTCTTCTTTTATTTTCTGCTTGGTAAGACCAAGAGCTGCATAGGCGGCTTATTAAAAAGAAGATATCTTCAACCTCTGTCGCTAGCAGCCTAGCACTGCTGCTACCAACACGGAGCACGGCGCACCGCATTCTCACTGCAGTCCTCGGAACAATACTGTACGGCGCTCTTCAGAACTTGAAATTTGCGGGAGTTACGTTCCAAGAGCCCCCACAAACTGAGAAAGACCACAAATTTATGATGTGGTAAATACAATGCCTAAAATGCCTATTTTTATAGTCTAAACCCTAAAAATGCCACCAAATATGCTCCCAAAACACTGTAATTTTATTTTAAACTTAATACATTACCCTTAAAAAAATGTAAAGATAAACCCGTATCCCGTTATTTAACCCGTTATATAAAACTAAGTTGTTATTATTAAAAAAGGGGATGGATAGATGGACAGATATTTTTTGCCCCCCAGTTAAGCCAAATGCCCACCCACACATGATGTTCTGGTCATACCTCTGCATAACAGGGAACCTTATGGGGGAATGGTCATCAGAAACAACAATGTAGAAGCCATGGGTAGAAAACAAGACAGAGCAACGATGGGCTGATAGAGAACAAACCCACAGACTGGGGTATAAATACTAAGGGTAAACAAACAGGTGAACACGACAAACAGGAGGGCAGGACAAGGGCGGAGCTCAGAACGAACACAGGAAGCACAGGAAGACAGGGCATGTCAGAAGGGCACGAAACAGAACGGGGAGCGACAGTGAGGGGCGAAACCAGGACAGGGAGTTCTGTTACAGCATTAGAATGAATAGAGAAATCAATGAGTGAAAAATCATCCAGTAGGACAGTTAAGATTAAATGCCTTTTGTCAAACATCTGCAAACACACTCCCTAAAGTGAATTCATGTAATAGCTTTGGTTGTTCGATGGGCAGTTACTGGAATAAAAGTTCATTGGAAAAGCCTGAGGTTCCACAGAGCTTGATGGAGTGTGGATGGATAAAGACGTTATGAAGATCGTATTCATATTTCTGCCCGTGTCTTTCTGTTGAACAGGTACTCAGATAAGGGCTACCTGATGTTCCGAGACCACCTGCCTGTCAGGAGAGTGGTCATTGGTGACACGAACCGCACTGGTTCGGTGGGTCAGTTCAGCGTAGGACCTCTGCGTTGCTTTGGAGACCGTAAGTAATCCAAATCAAAGTCAGGGTGATTGTTCATAATGCATTTCCTTCCACACTGTGACATGAAGTGCAGTTTCATGGAGGGTCTCTGAACTAACTGAAGAGTTTCTCTTTTGTACAGGAGGAGGTAATGGAAGGTGGGACATGATATTTAATATTGTTGGGTTAATATTAGACTCTAAAACTCCTCCTCCTGTCACGCACCCACAGAATAATCTGTGCAATAACCTGCAACAATTCAGATGTACAGTTTCTTATTGTGTGGCTTATCTTTTTGTGCAATATCTTTATTATTATGTGCAATACTCTTAACATGTGAAATATCACTGCTAATGTCACTTATGCCACTATGTACGTGCAATAGTTTCTGTGGAATAGTCTTTCATGTACAATATCACTATTGGATTTCTGGAAAGTTTTATTTTGACTTTATATTTTGTTTTGTTATTGTCTTTGTGTCTCTGTGCAGTTGTAGCATGAGCAATTTCCTCTGGAAAGTTTTCTGATTCTGATATTGTGTCGTCTTGCCTGTTGGGTTAATATTCATGCCCATTGATGGTTCTCCTCTCACAGGAAGCATCTGGAACACCATTGCCATCACCAAGCCCACCTACCTGACCTTCCCCACCTTCAGGCCTGGCAACAGCGCCGACATCACCTTCCACTTCAGGACCTACCGCACCAACGGGGTCTTCCTGGAGAACTCTGACGATCATCTGCGCAACTTCATCAGGATTGAGCTCAACTGTGAGCGTTTACTTTCCCACCTTTTGTCGTCTTGCTGCGTCCTGAAGACCCTCTTTTAAATATCTGCACTTTTAGTCTTCTTTAATTGATTTTCCATGTGTTCTTGTGTTTCAGTGTGACCGCAAAAGCAACCACACCTGTGTTCTTAAGCTTATTTTTTGTTATTGTTATTCATTTTATAACTGCTACTTGCTGCCTCTTCTCCTTTTGAAATATTGGCATGGTTCCAGCATCAAAACGTGCGTTAATATCTGGTCTAGTTTTTATCAGTTGATCAGGGAACGAGTATTGGTCATTTAAAATTTTTGTGGTTGAGGCCCCACTGTAATGTGTAGGGAAAGAGAGGGTAGATGGTCGAGTCACCTTAAAAATTTGTGTCGGAGAAAGAGTGTGTGAAGTTTTCAGGCAAGCACAGTTCGCTCCACCCGTTTTCAACTGTCCTTGACCATAAATGGCTTGGTACGAGCCCCCTCGGTGGTTCAGTGGTAAACTTGTTCTCACAGAAATCCGATCTAGTTTTTTTCTTTTAATTAAAATATTCCTACTTTTTGAATGCTTCTTGAGTTATTCCTATTTTTATTCTGTTCCTGACCTTTGTGCATGATAATGGGCTACATAAACTTGACTTGTCTTGCCTTACTGTGAGCTCACTTTCCAGTCGGATTACCCTCTCACTGCTCTCTCTCCCTCTTTCTCTCTCTCTTCTCTCTCTCTCTCTCTCAGCCACTACCGAGGTGATATTCATCTTCATGGTGGGTGACGGGATCAGAAACGTGACCCTGAAAACCCCGAAGGCGCTGAATGATAATGAGTGGCACTACGTGGAGGCTGAAATCAACCCCAAAGTGGCCCGTCTCAAAGTGGACTTCTTCCCTCCGGCCATACATAAGTTCCCTGGCCAGACGTACATCACCATGCAGTTCACCCAGCCTTTGCTCGTAGGTGTGTGTGCAGTGCAGAAGCAAATTTGAGCCCTTTAAGGTTGATTTAACACCCTTTAATTCGGTCTGTATCCGGACCGAACTGCAAGTCATTCCGGACCCGGTCCGTACATCATGTTAGGAATGCACTGACACAATGCAATTAAGTGTATGCTTCAATAAATTATTAGTTTTGTAAAATATAACATATTTTAAATGTTTTACGGCGATCCTGGCCTGAGATTAACTGAAGCAATGTTGTCAGTCGGCGCACGTGTGACGCAACGTTGGCACACTTCAATTCTCAGGCTTCGCATCCACACTAGCAAGTCCGCTAAGGCTAACGGCATTCACGTGCGGTCCTGCGAGCACGAGTGAGCGAAATACCAGCGTCAATATAAGAGTCACTGGTGAAGGAGGTGTTATGTCCCATCGCCACTTTATTTGTTGAGGCATAAAACTAATTAAGCTAATCAAGGTTATTGTTAAATCTTTTCATAAAACTACAGTGCGTATTACACTTTACTGTCAAAAGTGAGAGTGGATTCGGTTCACAAGCAAACAATTATAGGCAAACAGGGCCATTTCTTTTGATTGTATGTTGTAAGCAAATTGAATAAAAGGAATTTGCTTATCACTCGTCATCCTGGACCTTTGACCCTATCTAGAAATTAGATTTGGACCTTTGAATATAAAGTTTAAATTGTTGTCATATGGACAGACAACTCCTTATATGGAAGTTACCCCTGTTTGTGTTCATATTCGAGGTGTCAAATGTCATGCTGAGCTTTGTTTGGTGTTCCTGTGTCCCGTAGAACCAAAGCTATTGTCATTTTAAAAAAATGTAATAGTAAAACTCACTACTGGTGTTTTAAAAATGACATTACACGCAAATGAACGTACAGAACAAAAATGTACACATTTATTTTATTTTAGAAACAAACAGAAAAAACAGAAGAACTTTGAACCCGGGAGAACTTTCAGGATAGTCTCTTAGGTTCCTGATACGTGAACTCTTTACTCATTATGGATCATTTGAAATGGTGGGGTTTTGGCAACATTGCAGTCTGATCTTTAATGTGCATTCTGTGTAATTCAACTTTTGAGATGTAAACAAAGTCATTCTGAGTGTTTTGATGTGAATTGTCCATTCCATAGAAACTCAAATATCTTTACAGTGGTGGTGAATAGAACCAAGGGTCACAAAGTCTTCACCCCCTTTATTAAGGCTTTAATTTACTGTCCAAAACCACCAGTGAACCTGCATGAGTATTCGGAGTTTAATTTTTACTGCTGGTGAAAACTGAAAAACATCTCCATGTTTTCTGATTATTTTGCCTTGCAACGCGCTGCATGTAGCCCTCTGCCATGAGTAGATTTTAAAAAGTATGTTTTAAGCCAAAATCTCATAAAAAACAACTCAAGACTATTGTAAAACAACGTCTCAAGCTCCGTGCAGCACAAATCTTGCCCTGTATGAACCCCTGAATGGATTTAAAATAGATCTTCGGTCAAAACCATCTCAAAACTATCATAAAACAATCTCTTAGGCCTCAGGTGATCTATTTATAACCATTTCTGTGGGGGAGCTTTTTAGGAGCTTTTTGTCCAGAATGGAGCATTTCACACCAAACCCTGACTTTATTTGCATTTCAACCATTGAATTTTGCAGAAAAGAGCAAAATAACATGAAACATAATTAAGGAGCCTAACCCCTTGTGTGCAGGTGCTGCTAACCACACATTGCGGCCGTTCCTGGGCTGCCTGCGAGGCCTGCGGATGAACGGGGTCCCGGTGGATCTGGAGGGAAAAGTGGACGAGCGGAACGGAATCAGGAGGAACTGCACAGGAGCCTGTTTGAACGCCTCCATACCGTGTAGAAATGGAGGCCAGTGCATCGATGGCTATGCGTCATACTACTGTGACTGCAACAACACAGCCTTTGACGGCTATTACTGCCAGTTAGGTGAGCCAACACACAGATAAACCGCCTGGCAGATAATAATAATAATAACGGTGGCACAGTCGGTAGCGCTGTTGCCTCACACCTCCAGGGTTGAGGGTTTGAATCCAGGTCCTGGTCTTGTGTGTGTGTGTGGAGTTTGCATGTCCTCCTCGTGGTGACATTGGTTTTCTCTGGGGTCTCCGGGTTTCTCCCACAGTCCAAAGACATGCACATTAGGTAAACTGGGGATTCTAAACTGACCGTGAGTGTGTGTGTGTGTGGGTGTGTGTATGCCCTGTGGTGGGCTGGCGCCCCGCCCAGGGTGGGTCCCTGCACCGCGTCCGTAGACCTTGTACCCGTGATCCTAGTAAGGTTTAAGAGGTTACAGAAAATGAAAGAATTAATATATACACAGTAGGGCATTAATGACTTCAGATTTTTTCAAGTCGACTTATCAGTCATCGAAGTTGAGTCGACTAGTCGTGATGACGTCACACACACACAGCGGAGGAATGCAGGTGTCCAACATTCAGCAACTTTTATTAAAGTTCTCATTACATTAACAGTCAGCAAGAAAATTAAACAAAACAAAACTAAACAAAGGCTGATACCTTGAATGTTCTGGTAAATTTAAGTGCAAACAGAAAGTGGGAACAGTTTAAGCTGTGGCGCCACTCAGCGTCCTCTGGACTGGATGACTCTCTGCAGTGCTAGCGTTAGCCATGTTAGCTAGCGTTAGCCATG
>JBBIGA010000027.1:6065306-6083460 GCA_037576975.1 Alestes dentex | reverse complement strand
TGTTTTGTGTCCAGCCAAAACTGAAACTACAATGCTTTCCAAATTTGATTCTACGATCTACAAAATAAAAAAAAAAAGCATTAGGCCTTTTCTGGAAGCCTGGGAGACCCCTGGCTCCCACTCTAGCCCACCAGAAAAGGAAAAATTGTGGTTGTGTATAATCCATGTAAAAATGAAGTAGCCGTCTGAATCAAGTACATTCAGTGCATCCTGTTTTTCGGTGTATTTTTATTTATTTTCCATCCACTAAACACAGGTGTGCTCTGGCATCTGGTGCTTTTTCTGGCTGTGGGGTTTTGAGCCTGAACGAAGGCGGTGTTCCCGTCTGTGTCCCACGCTGCACAGCAACGCTGGCCCGCCCAAGTGCCTCAGCAACTGTGCGGGAATCACAGACCAGGGAGCACTTTGGAAAGAACCAACAGCGTAAACGTGACTCGGAATGTCGGCGGTATTCGTGTTATATTAAAAATGTCAGATTTTTCTCAAAGAGACTGCACAAAATGCACAACGAAGAATATCCGTGTTAGAAAACAGCTGGGTTTTTTTTTTTTTTTTTGAAAATGTAAATGTTTACACACATTGTATCTACAGTATTTCTGGTACAAACCGAAGATTATATATAGAGCAGAGGCATTAGCTATTAGCTGATATATCTGAATAGCTGATGTAAGCATATGTTTGTTATACTATTGCCTTCATCTATGACTATCGCTTGCAAATAGAGCAGGACAGTACCACAGTTGTGAAACATTTTTAGAAGGAACATTAGCTTTGTTCGCTGCATTCAGGAGAAAGAGGAAACAGTAATATAGCGTAAAGATACTTCCCCGTCCCGGTCGCGGTAAGAAGGCTGTTGTTATGGGTATGGAGAAGAGCCATACAGTGCTTATCATGTACTGAATCATTTTAAGGCCAGAACTGTAGCCCATACCAAACGCAAATGACCACCCGGCACCTTTCGGACAGGTGGTCAAAACATATAATCAAAATGTATTCTCACGCTGCTATTGCAGGTAAAGCTCAGTACTCAAGGGGGCGACAAAGTACAAATCAGAACAAGATTGTTCCATCATTTTCAGCGACATGATGATTCTGGGCCAAAAGTTGATATCAGACATTAATATATATATAAATTGTAGACATTGAGATTAAATCCACCAATGCAATTTAATTGCCGACTGTTACAAATTTAGTAAAATAAAAATGTACTCCAGCGTCAACTTTCATAATAAAGTGTCAATAGTTATCAGTTTGAAAGAAATCTAATCATATGTCTGATACATTTATTTTATCGGACGATATCAATACAGGTTCACATATCATCATGGGTCCCTAGTTGAAAGACTAAGAGGTTTTAGGTTTCAGTCTATGTACTTGCAGGTAGCGCCCCCTTGCTGCAGCAAATGCAATAGCACTGGATCAGATAACGCACTTTACCTGAACCCTGCTACAAAACATGCCACGGCAAATGTCATATACTGTCATGAGTTGTTATGACATGTTATAATTTAACAGCAGTGCTACCATTACTAGTAATTGTAAAGGCAAATGCCTTGCTTGATGTTATGACAGTAATAGCAGAACTTTTATATTACTGAACATCTGTCATAACAACTCATGACAGTATATAATGACCCTAAACATGATGTCGTATACTGTCAAAAGTTATTATGAAGGATGTTGTTTAACA
This sequence comes from Alestes dentex, assembly GCA_037576975.1. Classification (NCBI taxonomy): domain Eukaryota; kingdom Metazoa; phylum Chordata; class Actinopteri; order Characiformes; family Alestidae; genus Alestes; species Alestes dentex. Next base: position 6,081,770 of record JBBIGA010000027.1, on the reverse strand, counting down.
ATACAACAGTTCTGTTGCCATTGCTGGTTATTGTCATGACAGGGGGTGTTTGATGTCATGACAGCTTATGTCACTGTAGAATTTTCCCTATCGGTGTCATCTGTCATGTCAGTTATGGAAACAGTTATAAAACTGCATATGATGTCTCTGGCATGGTGAAGTCATGTTCAGTAGCAGGTTTGAAGTAAAGTGTTGCCAGTATTACGGAATTGTGTTTTCATGAGGCGTGTTTCTGGCCTCACCTTATGACATGCACCTGAATCTATGAAGAGATGCAAATCCTCGACACTTGTTAATCCTACCCTGGGAAATGAGGATGAGCAATGTACTGTATACGTCAGTATGACTTGACTCAGGGTTGAAAACAGTTGTTTCCACACCTTGGTGGGTAGTGGAAAACCACAGCTGCTGAGATTACAGGCCACGGTCCTGATTCCTCTCACAGCCTCCGCTCTGGCATGTCTGACTTTCATTTCTTCTCGTATTTACCAGCATTTCCATATTGGAACCATGTAAAACTACTGCAGTGAATGAAGTCATTCATTCGCAACCCTCCAGAACCTCAACAGATTTGGAGGCGCTGAGAGGAATCAGCGGCAGGCGCGATTGTCTTGTGTGTGTGTTTGAATCAAGCCTGATGTGCATACGTGGTTCTCCTTCTGGGGTCTTTTTTGTGCGCAATCACTGTCCATAAGGCAGGGCAATATGGTTGGCTGTGGCAATTACCATGAACCCAACACCCCCACCCACCCCACATATTCACACACACAGTATTTTTATTGAAAGATAGTGGCATTAAAGCCACCTCAGCGCTACGACTAGCGTCTTTAGTGTGCCAAGCATGTCAGAACACAGGACCTGTGGTTTTGAATATAATCGTAAGATTTAAGCTTCGACTCCAGTAAAACAGATGCAGCCAGATATGTTAACACTAACACATGCTACAAACACTTAAATATGAATATACATTTGCAATGCACAGCCTGAAGTGATGCCATCTTTGATTTGCTCATTCTACAGTCAAAAAATATATGTTAGAAATAATCCTGGGTGGCACGGCCGCCCAAGATTTCATACTGTTGTCCAGAGTTGAGGGCTGGAAGTCTAAGAGAGCATGACTGTCCTCGCTGTTTCTGGTTGGGTGGGATGGTCCTCCCTCTCCCCAAATATTCAGAGTGATGCTACCCAGTGAAGCTGTCTGTTATTTGACCTAACAGAATTGGCATTTGGTGTTCTCCTTCAAGCGTGTTGAGTCATCTAATGAGTCTGTGTTACAGACAGTTTTAAAAATGCCTCCCAGCTTGATAGCCGCTGTCATAATTAATCGATTAAAAAAAATTGATTACATTTTTCTAATCAGTAAATTTACAGATCGTTATAAAGTTGCATGTGGCAGTCTGAACAATCTCCACAAGGAGGCACTGTTGTGAGCATCACTCAGAAAGAGGAAACCCACACCAGCAGGATCTCACGGATGTGCATCTGCAGTTGCAAATTTCACATGAAGACAAATAACATTTTTACGCTCATCAATTGCATGAGTATGATTATTGAATTAATAGTCCAATTGATTAATAATGGAATGGCTAGTGACAGGCTTGCTTGGTAGCAGTGTGTAACGGGGAGACCTAGACAGCGTGTTATATCCCTATCTAAACATTACATTGAACAAACTATGTGCTCAGACAGATAGCGCTATGATGCAAAATGTGATAAGACCGAATGCGCTGCTTGTTTTTGCATTAATAATATTGAATTTGTTTATTTATTTATTCAACCTCCTTATACACGCAGAATTAAAGATGCCAAAAAAAAAAATTCATTGGAAGATGCCATAAAAGAACCATCTTATGGTTCCTGTTTGAATAAGAGACATGTGTGAAGAACCATTTAAAGACTTGTTGCATAATATAAAGGTTTTTCCAATTCAGGGATTCTTAGAACCTTTCTAAGATTTGCACATTATCTGTTGAAAGGAATCCATTTCAGGGAGCCAAAAGTGGTTCATCCATTACATCATTCAGAGCTACCTTAAATTTTTACGAGTGCATAGACTGAAAGAGCTGGTGGTCAGTTTGCCATTTGCAGTCAATTCTATAAATACTGGCATGAGAAATCTGCATCTTTTGACTTGTGTTTTGTGTTATTCCGGTGAATTCCGTGCAGACTTTGTCATTTGCACGTTGTGATGGAATCTGTGCTCCTTACAGACTGGAACTGGCTGTTAATATGTTTCCCTGCTGATCGAACTGACACATTTGTCAATATTCCAACCTAGTGGAACATTAACTTTGTGGGACGATTGCTGTGTTATGCATCATTTGGTGATGTGATGCCATCCTTGATTTTGCAGTCTCAAAATAGATATGTTCGGAATGATCCTGGGTGACGTAACCGTCCAGGAATTTGCTCTGTTGTCCCAAGTTTGAAAGTTCAATGCCATCCATGGTAATGGATTCCAACTCCAAGAGAGTGTAACTGTCCTCACTCTGTGTGGTTGAGTGGGATGGTCCGCCTTCTCCCCCATTACTCAGCATGAAGCTAGTGTCTTATATCTGACCTAACAGAATTGGCACTTAGTGTTCTCCTCCAAGCGTGTTGAGTCACCTTATAAGTCTGTGTTACAGGCAGTTTGAAAAATGAGTGTTTTAGAGGAAGAACATACCAGCTTGGTAGGGGCCATCATAATTACTTCATTAAAGAAATAATTGATTATGGTTTACATTTTGATAAGCAGTAAATGTAACCGGTCAGTGTAAAGCTGTGTGAACATTCCCAATGGGGTGGGGCACTATTAGTACTCTGACATATTTGTCAATATCCCAACCAAGTGGAACATTAACGTTGAAGGACGATTGCTGTGTAATGTACTATTTGGTCCTTGTGACAGTAAGGCCAGTCAAACAGGGTGCTCTGCAGCTGCTGCTGAAATATTTCATCACAAGTCCTGGTTGTAGTCTAAGAGTAATACTAGCACTTTTTTTCGTTAGCGCTGTTTTTTTTGTGTACGCTTTCTAATCTGTTTTCCCCATTTACAAGAAACAGTAGTGGAGGTGCTTTTGCTTGATTCAGGTCTTGAAGGCTCCATGGATGGACTGTCATGGGCTGAGAACCACAATGTAAAAATGTCTGTTTAGTGCTTTGTCTGGATATTGGACTAGTTTCGTGTTTGCTGTAGGAAACCCACTGTTGTTGCTGCTGCTGCCGCTGCTTTCTAGCTGCTTTCAATAATGATCATAACCAAAGTCATCATAAGTCATCATCGGTCATGGTGCACCGGTCATCGTCGGTCATCATGATGCTATAGCTAGAAGCAGCGCTTAAAAAAAGAAAGTAGGACTTCTTTGTGGTCCCTAAAAGCTATGCATTCTGCATGATGACAGCACTTTCATGAAAATGCAATAATGAAAATAAAAATCAGCCGCTTCCAGTGCCCGTCCCATCACCTCAGACCTGGTCTGGTGTCTCTGTTTGCTTCAGATGTTATAGAGAAGTGTAGAAATGATCTTTTTTTAAATTAAAGAAGCTAAAATCGGGCGAGCAGAGCTATTGTGATGAGTGACTTGTGAGTAGAAAGCCATCGCAGTTTCCCATTCCACCAACCTTGAACTCGTGACACGATCCGGCTGTCTTCCTCTGACATTGCATGGTTCCAGCTTCTCCTCTGGCTCTTCCTACCTCCTTCATTTCCTCTCTTTTACCTCCCCTCACTCAGGATCAAACAACAGCCAACAGTTTAGAACCATCAAAAACAGCCTGAATGATTTCTATGGGGTCAAATCGGGAGACGTTCGGTTCTCGAATGTCTGGAAAGGCTTTTCAGTGGTGAATTATCATTCACTAAAGTCCATCTCCAGGAGGTTGGCTCATCCAGTTTCAGGGAGGGAGACCTTTGACTACATAGAAATCCATCAGAAGGCTCTAAAATCTTTCCTGTGTACTACGAGAGTGTGCACGCTAAATAGTACATCCATATTTTGCCCGTAAATGCATTCTTTTGTCCTGGACAAGTTTTACAGATGTTTTGTGAGCCTATAGCCATGACTATATAAACAAAGACATCTGAAGATACCCCAGGTTTTACCTGAAGTTTGTAACAGTCATAATAACACATGGTTTACCTTCTATTTTAGCATTTCTACTCCTTCAGTAAAGAGTTCTGACTCAGAGCTGCAACTGTTTTCCATCTGACAGTAACTCACTGGTTACTGCCACTTGTATTCACAGTTGGTGATGTATCTAGAACCACCTGAGGCCCTAGAGTGACCTTTTCCTGTATGAAACTGGTTCCACACATTGTAATAATAATGTGTTTAGTGATTCCCCTTCCTAATTATGTTAGATAGTCTGACTCCTTCATTCCAGCTCCTGAAATACTAACCAATGGGAGAGCTCATTTGGCTGTATCCACCTTGATACCACAGAGAAAAAAAAATCCTGATTTGGGTTTTTTTTTTTAAGAATTTGGTCTTATTGTTTACAAATGAAACTTAATAATGAAACAGTGGGCTTGCAGAACTCAAAACCATAAACATAGGTTTATTTGACAGAACAGCGTTTATTTATTATTATTTATTATTATTATTAGGCTTCTTCTGCAGACTTAGAAGTATGTATGTAAACTTGAAGTTTCTGTCAGGCTTCTTCACGTTCTCGAGTAGCTACAAAAGAATGCATTTGTGGGAGGCGCATGGAAAGGTCTCTTGTCCATTACTCATGAGCATTATAACGGTATTTCTGAGGTGATGGTTAATGTACAGGCTGACTGAAATCAGCATTTCCTCCTAAGAACACTTTGAGTGCTTTGATTGAGGAGAAGTCCCCGAACACGCCCCGTCAAGTACATGTTCAGTTGGTTTTCTATGTGGAAAAAAACCCCACATTACAGGGAAAAGACTTGAATATGCCATTTTTCTAGAAATCAAAGTGCTCAATTTCCTGTTTGTTGCTTTGTTTGTAAAGTGGCCTTATCCAGGGTGACTTACAATCATTAGTTACAGGGACAGTCCTCCTGGAGCAAATGAGGGTTAAGTGTCCTGCTCAGGGACACAGTGGTAGAAAGTTCACAGGCAAGTGTCCTAAATTTGACAAATTGGACATAAAATATAGCCATAACTTCTCCACAGGCTACATCTTACACTTTATCATTAGGTATGATAAGTGTGTTCTTTGAGAACATGCTCTTATTTTCACTTAGAAAATCAACAACGTGTAGTTCGACCACGGGCGTCAAAACTTTTGCACAAGACTGAATGTGTTTGTGTGTGCCGAAAGCAAGATCATGTGTGGCTTGCGGTCTGCAACATGACCTCCTAGGCATTAGGGTGAAGGCCCTTGACAGAATGTTCTCCAACGTTGGTACCTTAAGCTTCACGATATCACGGATCTTTATTAACTTCACTGTGCGCTTTTGCATTAAAAAAACAAAAAAACAAAAACTTTTTTTTTTCTTCACGTGCTGCAGAATGTTCTGAGTTTTCTATCTGTATCAAATGTTTGCCATCATAAAACCTCGCATCTCTGCCTTTAAAAGAGAGGGTAAAAGCATTGTTTCGCTATAGGCACTAATGCATTAATGTGAATTGGTCCATTCATCATGAAACATTCGCTTAATGTGGGTATGAAGTGAAATGACCAAAAAAAGTTGAGAGCGACAATGTGTGAACACGTTCAAAAGTCCTGTTTGACATTCAGAGTGTTCTTGCAGGCTTTAAGTCCACTCTACCCTGAATTTAAGTGGTGATTGAAGACTGTGTGTGTTCATGCACTCTGCAAAGTTCAGTACAGTGCTTTGATTTGAAATTACACCAAAGGTCTTGGCTAGATCTGAACAAAATAGATGAAGCAGTTCTTAATGGGTGTATATTTCAAAGCACAATTCTTCTTCAGTATTATCTTCATCACTTGACTTCTAATTCCAGAAACAATTTCATCAAATCTGTGTACAGTATTACCAGCCCATGGTGTGGTTAGACAGCTTCTACAATGACCCAGACAGTCAAACCACACGTCTGCATGGACTTGTTTGAACCCTTTAACCGGTGGGGCCTGTGTGTGGGCCCTTATTGGTTAGTTTCTCACGCATTACTACTGAACCTACACATCAGTAATGTGGTACTCAAATCATTTGTATTACTTGCTGACCACTAAGCCTCAGCATTACTAACCGAATTCACTGCAAATGCGGCTGCATCGATTTTGAGCGATCTGAATGTGCAGTTGTGTGCAAGAGTTTTGGCGCCCCTGGTCATATGACCAGATCAACCAAACGGGTAACTTGACCATAGATGGTCAAACTCTTGCTCACGACTGCAGGCTTAATTTCCATATGATTTAAATATATTGCATCGGTACTATTTTGGTTTAATTTCCTTTTTGCACCAGAAGCTCTGATGTCATATATTTCACTCATGTAGAAATGATGCGTATTCAAATCACGCAAATTCAACACAGCAGATTTTCAGTGAAATAAACCTGCGGTGTGACGCTCCAAAGTCTGAGACTAAGACTAATCTCCATCGTCCCTCCTGTCACAGTCTAGTGCGGACGTGCACTTTCGGCTTTATGATGGCAGATCTAAAACAACTGTACTGTGGACGCCTCCTCCTTTTGTAAGTTTCTCTGGGTTCTGTTTTGTGACACCTTCATTGTAAGTACCATGACTGTGTAGAAAGCAACACCAAAATGACACTTCAATAAAAGAAGCTTGAAGGAACCATGTCCCTCTCTGTCTTATATCTCAATATAATATAACATCATATAATATACAATTTAATATCATATATCATTCTAGCTGTGCCGGCCAAGGACCCTGTCTGAGTGGAATTTGCATGTGCTTGTTTCTGTCTGGGTTTCCACTGGAAGCTCCGGTTTCCTCCCACAATCCAAAGAGATGCACATTGGGCAAACTGGAGATGCAAAATTGCCACTAGATGTGTCTGTGTGTATGTGTGTGTGTGTGTGTTTGTGTGTGTATCCTGTGATGGACTGGTAACCAGATCTAGCACCCCTGTCACACTGGTTATACAGAAGTGGATAAGAGAATGGATGGATGGATAAATGGATGGTCACTTTAAAAAGTAAAATTGACATTTTATTGAACTTCAGGTGATTAAAACAGATCAGCTTCCTGATTAATAAGTTATTCGTTGGGTTCTCCAGTATCAGGATAACTCCTACCTCGGTCTTTGAATAAAATAATCGCTTTTATTTTACACAAAACGCTTTTTTTTTTCTGAAGTATTCAGGAAGCTACCTTAAGTAAACCAACTTTAGTTTTCAGTTTCCCTCCGCCTTCTGTCACGAGAGTTATGTATTCCTTATGTTGAAGTGGTGCTTCGAAGAGTTTCCAGTCATTTGTCTGTGGTATCAGCCTTATAAAACGATTTAAATTGGCCTGCCCTGTGGAGTCCAACCTCCAGCTGCCTTGTAGCTCCTCCCACCTTCCAGATACATCATCAGAGGGGGGTTTTCCAACTGAAAGATCTCATTCTAGAGGATGCAATGACGTGTACACTTTTTTTTGTTGTGGCTAAATCGTCCCTTTAACTTACTTTTAGAGGTTCGAAATTTCTCTTTAAATGACCTGTCAGCGGGTCCAAACTTGTATCACACACGATGCAAGGCATCAAACACGTAAAACAAAGAAAGCCTAGACACATTTCAAAGTAACTTATAAATTTATTTTCCATACACATACCTGCTTGCTTTTACATACATGTCTAAGTTCCATAGCATTTCAGTCTTCCGCAGAGAGCGCTCTTCATACTGTGGGCTTGAGTGGCATGGGGTGAATCACGGCAGTGTGTATTAGAATAATAATACAAATAGTGATGTTTGGTCTCAGTACAGCACAGCGTATATGAAGATGGTATTTAACACAAAGAGCTAACTGTAATGTGCTCATGGTCAGAATTGTGAATCCACAATAATTTCCAGTTTTAAAGTGACTAATATCAAACCAGCCTTTGTGTTCGGCGTTATTGTGTTTGGCACATACAAGATGAAATGGGAAGACTTTTGTTTTACAAATGAAAACTGTAATGCATAATAACAGATCAATGAACACCAACAGATAGAACATTTTAGAACAGGCCAGTTTTTGGTTTGCAGCACTGTGTGAAAGTCTTAGGGCCGGTAGAGGTGTGACGATACAGTCAACTCAGGATTTGGTTCGATAGATGATTCAACAAAATAAGACTGAGAACTATTCAATATTCTCACACTATTTACAATCAGATTTGAATGAAGAAAAATATCGACTGTGTTCATTTGTGGCATAGTTTACTAATGAGAATGCTGGAAGACGGTGTTGGGGGGATGTAGAACGTTTGATTGACTTGGTTCTTGATTGGCACTGGCTGAACTCTATAAATAATGAAGGTGCATCAATGATCATGAATTAATAGAATATTTATCAGACTTTTGCATTGCAAAATCTCAATATTTCGATGCATTGTTACACCTCTACTGTCCAAAACAAAACAAAACAAAAAAAACCTCAAGACACCTATGACTTTTACACAGTACAGTATTTTGAGGGAATGTATTGGAGAGTATTAACAGTTCTATAAATGTAATGAAGCCACAATTTCATAGGACTGAACATTTTTTTAAAAAATAGGTGTGAAAAGTGGCTCATTCTTTGTGACCTTGAATACGGACTGTACACCTGGAAATATGTGTAACCATGACTTTATCTTAAAAGACCTGAACATGAGCTTGAACAAGTTTGATGTTGTTGATTATGCAACACGGTTAAGGTCACTGAAGAGGTCTCCTTATCCCGTTGGAACAGAATTAAAAGACTTTGATGACATACTAATGACTGTCCATTAGTAGCTGAATCAGGCTTATGAACATATTACAAGGGGGATTTTTACAATGCTTCTGCATAATTCAGTAGTTGCGATGCAAACAAAGTCATTCGGAGTGGATTTGATGTGAGATGGTCCACTGTAGACAGACTTACTGATTGCTTTACAGCAGTGGTGAATGGAACCAGACGTCCCAGACACAAATATTGCCATTTTATGAACTATCCACACTCACCAGTGAACCTACATGTATCTTCTGGGCTTTATATGTAATGATCTAGAAAAATATCTATTTTGTCCTTCAACAGCCTGTAAACACCCTCCTTCTATAAATAAATGAAAAAGAATACATTTTGTCCCATAAAATAATGTTTTAGGCCCCAGACAGTGTATTAATGCTTTCATGTAATAACTTGCTGTGCAGCTTTGCTTTGAAACCCTTCAGATGTCTGGTTCCATTCACCACCACTGAGGCCAATTCTGACTCAACAAGTGTTCCTAGAACAGAGCATGTCAAACCAAATCACTCTGAATGACTTTGTGCACATCTAAATGATTATGCATCTCTGTGAAATTCCCCTTTTCGAAGTCATCATGGTGATGAAATGAATGTAACATATATAAATCAGTAGCTCCCTTAAGATGCATCTAAGAAGTGTTGTAATTCCATATGTCATAGTGTGAATTTAGACAAAAAAAAAGGCATTACACATAAAAACAGTACTGAGGGCTTATAAATCTCCCAATAACAAATAACAAACACATGATGTTTCTTCAGGTAAGATTTGAGGAGGCAAAATCGGCGGCAAAAATGCGGATAAAGGTATTAGGTTATATCAAGCTCAAGACATTCAATATGTAAAATACATATAAGGTGTAGTTAATAACATAACAATGCATTTATACTGGAAATAACATAATAAATTATGGTGAGTTTCTGGCCTTATGTGGTTAAAAAGTCTAAGAAATAAGTGTGTACCTCGTGAGGCCTACACGATCCAGCAAGGTTATGTTAGCATGCTTGGCTGAATAACATTAACTAGAACGGATAAATGTGTTAGAGTCGGCCTGCTCAAATCTTTCCTGAAGAGAACACGCAAAGTGCAAATACAACTTCAGGGCATCCTGTTTTTCCAATGTGGCGGCTGTAGTTTGGTTTAGCTCTTTTCGAAGTTTTTTTTTGTTTTACGTACAAAGGGACAAATGACAGTGGAACCCACTCTGCATTTTTGTAAACCCTACAAAAAAGCCCTAAGGAGGAATCTCCCGCATTTCTTTGCTTCAAAAGTCCCTCGAAGTTTAGCTCAAAGTTCACATTCAGTCTGTCGGTTTGTATGGTTACTTCTTTCGCGTTGCAGAACGTTGCCATCGGACCTACTCCACAGTTTAAGCAGATGATGAAGGGATACCTGCCATTTAGCGAGACGCTAGCTTCGAACGCTTATCTTGTCTTTTTTTTGTGCTACATAGTTAGCGACAGGCGAGCAGCTTGCAGCTGGAACTGAAGTGGATCCAGACTAGAGACAGATTAGCTTAGCCAGTATGATTGCGGCATTAACAGAGGTCGTTTGCTAGCCTGGCTGTAGGGATGGGTATCGAGAACTGGTGCTGCCGGTTCTTGACTGGTCAGTACCGAAATATATGGACAAATGGTGCTGCTATAAGTGTTTATGTACCTTTACTGCATTCTAACACTGCTACATTTTCAAATTGTTGATGCTGAATTGGATTGTTGGGAGAAACGGGAACCCAACTGCACCACCACCAATTTGTTGACCATACATTTGTAGGAATCCCTCCTACCTATATGAAACTCAGGAGCCAGTTTATCTGGTCCTTATTTCTCAGAAAACTCATAGTAAAATGACTGTTGAATCTTTTTACATCTTTTCATTGATGTCTTTATTTTCTGCACCAAATTATGAACAGTGGAATCCATGAGTATCAGTGAGTATCGGTATTGATATTGGTATCGGTAACCATACCCATCCCTATCTGGCTACAGCTAAAAATGAATGCTAGCAAAGGTAACAGACAGGCTTGGGTAACAGCAGAGCGTTGCAGATTACAGTAACAGGCTAACATCACAGTACACTACAGTATAGTTGAAGACAGTATTATTGCAGGTTTTGTCGAGAGTTACTGTCGCCCAGCGATGGAAAGACACTGGTGACAAAAGAATACTAACGGTGAAAATGTAACTTGACTGAAAGAAATGATCCTGGCTTTCAGGTCTGAATGAACGGACTAAAAACAACAAAACGACGTCTCTGTTTGCAGTATATTGAGTATACAAGGATGCTATGTATGGGTGATAAGCTTGTGTAGGGAGTCTAGCACAAGGTGAATGGTCAGAACTAGCAGCTTCGTCCTGTCCAGAACAGGCCAATGTTGTTGCGCAAAAGGATCGTAATGATTGTGTTGAAGATAATCTTTTCTGGTTGATAACTCAAATACACTTTGCTTATCCTCCACCTGCTGATTCGGTTTCTCGAAAGAAAGGTGCTAGTTCATTCTCCGACTGACCTCGATGTTGTGACCAGAAACAAAAACCTTGTGCTGTGTGAAAATGAACGATTCTCTGATATCATGCGAACATGAAATCACAGAATCCTTCCCTGTGAGAAGAAATAGATCCATATTGCCCATAGAACCGCGGTCCTGAGCCAAGGAGAGATTCATCATGGGTAGAAGCGGAAAAAGCGTAATCAGGTGAGATGGGTCACACAACGTCAATCTCCCTCTCTATACCCACATATTTCAGCGCGTCAGCCTGGCTGTACCTATGGGGGAAAACAGATACATTAGCGTATCGTCTACAAAGAGCACCAAGGACCACGGAATACGGACTGTGTTTTGTCCACAGTAGGGCTGTCATGATTATTTCATTCAAATTAATTACTCTTTCATTCATTTTCTGTAACCGCTCGATCCTTACTTGGGTTGCGGGTTCCGGGGGCCTATCCCGGGCACAAGGCAGGGACTCACCCTGGGTGGGGCGCCAGCCCACTCCACTACTTACATAATAATCGCAGTCCTAATGTGGTCTACAGACTATAAAACGTAACTGATGTCCTTAGAAGCAGTGAATCCTTAATTCATACCTGTAGTCAAAAAAGAGCTCCTCGCCCTGCTGTATAGCCCGTTTGGCAAAGATTCCGATGCGGTGGTCCCCGTTCACCATCACAACTGTAACACCAAACAGCATTCCGTTAAAACCATGACTTCTGATTAAGTCCATTTATTCATTCATTCATTCACTCACTTATCTATGCATCTAGTATTTATTTATTTATTCTCTAAAATGTATAAGTTGTCTGAGCCTTTAATTTGAGGCAAAATACATTTTTAGGGGTGGGTAGGTCAATCTGGGCAGATGCAATTTCCAAACCCACCAGTCCTCCAGTGTCTTAGCATCTGTCTAGTGCATCACCACATTTTTGTCCAACAGTACAAAACAGCAGCAAGACCAGAATGCTGAATTCACTTCAACCCAACCAGCACTGCAGCATTCTTCACTATGCATGTGACCACTTACCACAGGCACAATTTTTGACGATGACATAACTAAGCTAAAATCACATGGCTGAGATGAATGAAGACGAGGAAAAACAGCACTAGAGCTTTAAACATACTAGGTTAAATCACACTGCTGTGGCAGGCATGTACCTTATAGGATTACATTTAATGCAGTGAAGTAAATGTTTGCTTTAACATTTTGACCAAGTCATTTTAGAGCAGCGTACCTACCAAACTCACAGACCACTGATGACAATATATATATTTTTTGTTTGTTTTTGCCATAGTCTTCTATATCAGGGACAAGGTCACTTTTACAAGCCCTTTAAACACATCTTTTGATCACACCTGAGGCTTAATTTTCAAACATTAATAATGAAGTGAAGGCTAGAGGCAAATAGTGACTGGAGGACTGAGGAAAATAAGGTGGAGCTTGGAGGTGAGCGTAATCATTCTGTCCAGCCGTAATGCCTTCACTGCAATTACAAGGAAATAGTTCAAGATTTAAATTGCATTAAAAATGCAGCCACATAAATATTCTTTCCCAATATGATGAGATGTGGCCAGTCTGGCTATGTCCCCACAGTGTCCTTTATTCTTACATTTATTTTGATTTCATACATTTTTATTTTGTGTCACTAACTATCAAATGTCACATGTCAGTAGTCTTTTATTGTTTCTTTGATAAAATGAATCTTTAATAACAGTTTCCATAGCGATGTGAACTGGATTCTGCGTAAGTGTCACAGCACATCCAACAATAAGGGTAGCTTGGAGCTTCTTTTATAGTGACAGAAAACACAGTAACACACTGGAAGCTCCCATTCATTATGCTCATTCATTTTACTACTTGGTCACGGACACACATCGACTGTTCTGGGGATTTAAATGAATTAAAGGAGGAAAAGATACACAATCTTAACAAAACGTTGGGTGAGACTTGCCTTTAGCGTAACAGTTGGGATTGACGGAGTGGTTGGCAAAGCGAATCTTGTTCCCTTTTCTTGTGGCGTCCACAACAAAGTCTGTTGAAGCAGAAGCAGTAAATCTTTGTATGTGTAGAACTTGGAGGTGAAATACAGTCAATCACAAAATCCCATAAATATATTTACCATTGTTCAGGTTGAACAAGAAGCTGGACATATACTTGTCGTAGATCCGTCCTCTTCTGTCTGCCTCGTCCTGGGAAATAAGCTACACATACACACACACACACACACACACACACACACACAGAAATGAATCAAAAGGAAACACTACAGTAAAATGAGAAATAAACTTCTGTTAGGCCTCGTCCACACAGGCGTCTGAATCAGGCGTTTTTCGGGCTTCGTAGCGCCAGGTGAGCGCGGACTGAGCGCCGACCGTTTTTCTGCTCATTGGAGTAAATCACAGCGTCCACACGGCATTCAGCACCGGCGCTCGGGCGGCTGCGTGTTCGGGTGGCACCAAAAAACGTTGCATGCAACGTCTTCTTGGCGTCAATTTCTGCCGAAATCCTCTCCTGCCTACGGCGCCGTATCAGGAGGATTTTTAAAACTATAATCTCGGTTGTAAGTTTTAAGAAAGACTAAACCTTTGTTTTCAATATAGAACTACAATGTTTTCAGTGTAGAACTACAAATCAAGATGTCCAATATGTAAACAATAATTACTGCCCCCACAGGTGAATACGCGAAACTACACATCGGGCTGCAGGCTGGCGTTAAACAGAGTCAGACGAACGCCAATGTAACGCCTCACTGAAGTCAATCAAGCGCAGATACAAAACGCAACAATAACGCCTGTGGCGTTCAGAGCGCGTTCATTTATCCAAGATTCAAACGTCCGTGTGGACGAGGCCTTAGTGTGTATTTGTGTGCGCTGGCTCAGGTCGGGGCAGCGCTTGCCTCTCCACAGTACTCTGAGATGAACTCATTCTTCTGGACGGGCTCCTTGATGAAGGTTCCCCACCCTGCTACGTCAGACGGGGCCAGGAGGAGGTGCTGGAGAGGGTGGCAAACAGAACTATGAATTCTTTGAAGCTTTGTTTTATTGTTTTCATTCATTCTCATAAGTTCCAGTTATGATCACGTTGATATTCAACTACATTTTGGATAGAGCTAAGGTTAAAAAAATCTGTGGTATCTAGGCAGGTGGCTATATCTAGGCAAACTCTTCCACTGGCTAGTCCTTCAGGAGCTGGACTGAAGGCGAGTCAGATTAACAACCAGTGTACTAATAGTGAGTGAATCAACTTCAGAATGGGTGGAACCAAATTAGAGAGAAATAACATCACTCTAGACCCTCTGGAAGTTCTAGATATGTCACTGACCATGAATAGGAGCCAGTTCCTAACCACTTGGTTTCTGCCAGACTAAACAGCAGCAGCTCTGTGTCTGAACTTTTGACTGAATACTGAAGTAGTTACTCTAAATGTGCAACATATAACTATATATGTTAATATGCCTTTTACATGCTTCAGATGTCTGTCTAGAGTGGTCAAAATGTGTTTACATACAATGCCATTAGCGTCGTGATAACATACTACTAGAATGCCACAGGGGTGCTAGTAGAAATTAATATCATATCGGGGCCATGTTTTGATATTTATGATCTGATATGAGGGCCTAGCTCTAAAAGCCATGGTCAAACCAAACCTGTCCTGGAGGACCCCCTGTCCTGCACAGTTTAGTGTTCACACACTCACTTTGACCAAGAACAAATGGCTCATTCACTGATTAGCTGGGTCAGGAGTTCTGGGGTCAGGGAAAACACCAATATGTGCAGGGCGTTCCAGGGCTGGTTTGGGAACCACTGGTGAAACAGAAAACGGGTGTGGACTTTCACACTTCTGGTAGAACCTTTATATATTTGCCAGTGTTATTTTCTGACATGGAAACAGACTCATGGATGCATAATGTAAAATGAATATAGATATAATCCAGCATATGAATAACTATACTATAGAATTGTAAACAGAATAACAAAACAACGACAGTAACTCTAGACTATTATATAATACTAATAATACCACAGTGTCAAGTTCTTTCTCTGCATTTAACTCATTCACCAAGAGAAGCAGGGGGCTGCCACCAACGAGGGGCGCCATGGGGAGCAGTGTGTGGGGACGGTACCTTGGTCAAGGGTACCTCAGTGATGAGGCTAGCAGTGCTGGGATTCGAACCCACAACCTTCTGATTGGAGGGGCAACTCCCCAGCCACTGGGCCAGAACAGTGTGCTCTTCTGTGTGTTTAATCCGTACCTTTTTGAGTCCTCTCTGGATGCTGCAGTTTTTGCAGGAGACCTGTTTGCTGTCCCAGCGGTCTGATGCCCCGCAGGTCATGCAGAGGTCAGGGTCACACTCCCGTACGGCCAGGTAACACGGACACTGCTTGGTGTTGCACTGGGTCTTGCAGCGGCAGCCCGGGAACCGGTTCTGACCTACATCCGTACCAGGGGTTAAAAAGGTCGGAAATTCAGATTACATTCAGGCGGTTCAGGCAGAATACTTCACTTCCATGGTGAAACACCCTGTCTGTGCATTCCTGCCCTCTAGTGGCTAAGAACAGGTTTCCTATGCCAGTCAAAGAGGTGTGGCTCCGCAGCCTGCAGGCATTCCGTTCCATTTTACTCAGCTCTGTTTTTGGCTCAGAGGTACGGCTTAAAAAACACCAAAGCTAAGAACTGCATGTACACTGACTGTCATTAGACAGAGAGACAGACAGAAACAGGACAGAGAGACATAAAGAGACAGAGAGAGAGAGAGAGAGAGAGAGAGAGAGAGAGATAGGAAGCAAAGAAAGACAAAAGAAGAAAGAAAATCTAGGGAGGCAACAGAGAGTAAAAGAGCCTTTTTATAGACATCTGCACTCATCTCACCTGGTTTTGTGAAAGAGTGTTTTCATTCCACAGAAAGAAAAAGAACAAAAAATGGGATGGAAGATACAAAGGAGCTTTGGAAAACAAAAATAGCCCTTGGACACTCTCCCCAACACAAATCAAAAAAGGCTCTTTTTAGTGTATTTTGTGAGTGTGTATGTGTGTGCCTGTCTGTGAGCATGTGCGTGCATGTATGTGTGTGTGTGTGTGTGTGTGTGTGTGTGTGTGTTTGTGCGTGTGAGTGTGTGTGTGTTTGTGTGTGTGAAT
>JBBIGA010000027.1:6042459-6052907 GCA_037576975.1 Alestes dentex | reverse complement strand
ATAGGGGAGCCGTCCAAACGGCTCATAGAAGCACATGATTCCTGACACCAAAATCTTTCAACTGACTCACAGAAAACAGATGGATGTTTTTTTTCATGCTTGGAGTGTTTGTAGGAGCAGTAGAGACACAAATGGAAATACAAAAGGAGGCAAAAAGTGAGTTTTGCATAATATGTCCCCTATAATACGTACATTTTACAATTAAATAAAATCTGTTTTTCTCTCATACCCAGATGCCGGCTTTCAGAAATGTGACTCTGCGCTGAGCTGTTAGGGAGCAACGAGGAATTTAAGGGGAAGAAACCTGTGCTGTTAAAACAACTGCTATCTACAAAGACTACCATGCTGAAAAAATAAAACAGGCGAGAATACTGAATACTACAGTGATGTCTAAACACAGAATACACCGTCCTAAATGTACTCAGGAATGTATTCAGTCACTAAAAGTAATTAATTCAAAATACATTTAGCACATATCTTAATAAGGTTTTTCTTCGCTGCTGTAATTGTTTTTACTTGTTTTACACTATTCTGTCAAGTTAGCTGTAAAAACGTGTTTGAGATGTCTTTAAATTTATCGATTATTAGTTCTGAAAATGTGCTGCATGGGCTTATAAAAAACAGGGAATATTTAACATAGTTGTCAAAGATTATTCCATAATTCTGAAATTTAGCATAAGTATGTTGTTATGCATGTTTATATATACAAAGTATTTTACAAACTGTACTAAATATTGTACAGTCTCTTTGAATGTGGCCCAGATTTAATGACCGGAACTATCCACTTTATAAAACAGACACACACACACACACACACACACACACACACACACACACACACACACACACACACACACACTGTATTTCAGACTATTAATCACTACCGCCAGAATCTGTCATACACGGTCTCTGTCCTTAGTAACACTCTGTACTTATCAGATATGAGACACTTAGGCCTTCGCTTTGCTAATCAAATTAAAACTCTGTGTTCTTTCAGCTCTTTTGTCCATGTAACTCAATCCGCCTCACAAACAGAAACAAAGCAGCACTGGAGGAAAAAAATGTCCTAAACTAATCTGAATGAAATGTGGAAATGATTTGGCCAGCAGTGATACACAGGGCCCGGGCCCAGCTCAGTGAGAGCTGGGGTTGGGGGTGTGTGTGTGATGACGTGTGTGAGTGTGTTAGTGTGAGTGTGTGAGGGCGTGTTTGTTTTCATAGATTTTTGGAACAGAAATGTCCCGAGTTTTGCAGGAAAAACGGGAAAAAAGTACTCCTTTCACTTTTCACAAAAACGTCGTATTTACGTTTTTAAGATTAGGCTTAGATTTAGAGTTAGGCTTAGAACATTCTTACTACAGAAACACACTTGCATGTCGCTGCAGTTGGAAGAAAACCTTGTGTCTTCAAAACAGGAACTTTAATTTTCGGAACTTTCAATGTAGATCGATGTGACAATATTTTATTTTAAGGAATAAGTAACTTCATATGATTTCTGTCAATCTGTTCTTTGTAAAAAGCGAACACAGGATCAACGGAAGCTGTTGTTTTCAAGACAAAAATGGAGGTTCAAGTTTCAACAGCAACAATATATGATCTACATTATTTTAGATCCATACAAACACAGTTCAGCCATAACATCCACAACCAAAACCACCCGCCTAATGTTGTGGAGGTCCCCCTCGTACCACCAAAACGGCTCTGACCCATCAAGGCATGGACTCCACAAGACCTCTGAAGGTGTGGTATCTGTGCCAGATCCTTTACTCTGTGAGGTGGGGCCTCCATGGATTGAACTAGTTTGTCCAGCACATCCCACAGATACTCGATCGGGTGCCGTCTCTTCACATGTAAGCAAAGCATGCCCACCTAGCCGTCTTGTGATAAAAAAAAAGTGATTCATTAGACCAGGGCACATGCTTCCATGTCTAGGTCTGACGACTGCAGACACTTTTGGTAGTGGACAGGAGTTAGCATGGGTACGCAACAAGTTGTGATGCCCTGTGTGTTCTAACGTCTTTCTGTCATAACGTCTTTGTATCATAAGTTGTGAAGCCCTTTCTATCATAACTTTCTAACTTTTTCAGTTTGAAGAAAATAGTGCAAGCGAAGCTCTCGTCCTGATACTGTATAAATACAAGTATGTGTGTGTAACTGTGTGTGAGGGATCACTAGGGGAATGACACTGGTTCTTGCACCATCAGCAAGCGTTGCTGTGTGTGTGTGTGTGTGTGTGCGCGACAGTGGTTAGGCTTGTATTGTACATGCGTCAGTGGCAGGCCCAAGGGTGCACAGACGTCAATAGCAGGAGAAGATATTCCTCTGAACCTCTGCTGGGGGCTGGGATTTGTCATATTTCTTACAAACTCTTTTCTCCTCCATGGCCATAACCCCAGTGTAATCCATGTGGGTAACAAAGGCACTCCCAAGATCATTAAACAATGTTTTGTTTCAGTAAAGTGGACTCTCTCCAGGCCTGAAGAGTGTTACGCCACTAAACACAGTGGGCTGAACAATGCCAAGCCAATTTCAGAAGCTACTTAGCCAGTTTTCCATGATATACAACCACAAGCAACTTTCTTAAGAGGGTTCTAACATTTTAGTCAGTGAATTATGGAGCTCTGAATTTAGCTTCAGGGCTTAATATTATTAAGGCTTAATATAAATTAAGGCTAATAAAAATGATTCAGTAACTGCGATGAAACTGATGATGTATGTTCTGAGAGGAACCGAAGTGGAGGCCAGTTTTCCAGACAGAAAAAGTCCTGGACTGCACTGCATTCTGAAAGGAGATTCTCCATTGAAAGGAGAATGTAGTCCAGGACTAGGCTTAATACCTGTCTGGGAAACTGATCTGTAGAGTTTAAAGGGTTTAATGGCGAGAAAGTTCAATACTTTTTTCATGTGATAAAGAACACAAAAATACACAGCAAAAAAGTATTAGAATCTGATGAAAAGCTCTTCTGTAGGACCACCTTGAACACATTTTGAATTTTGTGAGATGTTCATTAGCTTTGAGATGTTTACGAGGTGAGGTACTTACACTAATCTACTAGTTGCCACTTTAACCTCGTTTTCAGGAGGAACCAGTAGAAGAGCATAAGATAAACCATATTCCCACACATACTCATTTTAGTTTGTTTTTTAACCCAATTTTCTCCTTAGGCTATAACATGTGAAGTGCCACCTTTTAAATGGCCACTAACAGAACACAGTGGCTCAACACGCTCAGATGAGAACATTAACTACCATGTCTAATATGTGAACTAACAGATGCCCACTTTGTTCATCACTGATCTGAGTTGTACAATGGACAACTATGTTGGGCACCGAACTCATGCCCTCCTGACTACTTTTGCGTGAAAACCAGAAGCCCCTTTTGCTGTTGTATCTTAAATAAGATTAAGAAGTTGTGGTTCCCAGCAGTGTGGGGTTAAAATGAAATTTGAGTCTGAATGATACTATGCAGTATTTTTTTTTTTTTTTTAATCAGTACCATAATCAGAATCAGAATTAGAATCCTGGAGGAAATGACTTATGACTGCAAAAAACAAACAGAGACACAGAGACAAGAAAAACATTCAATATAAAGTCTGAATAAATCCAATAAAAATCGTTAGCAAAAACCTCAATGTGAAATACACTATACTATATACACAAATGCTGGGGTGTAAATACTATAGATGATAGTTAGAAGCATGTTACCACATATAATAGAGATCAGTAGTAGATCAGTAATATTGACATAAGTAGTGATATTCACATGGTAACACTATTGCACATAATGAAATGATTTAGCACTCAGTAAGAAAACTTCATATGATATTCCACATATTATTGCACTATTGCACATCATAGCAAAATCATGCACATAGTGATACACATAATGATAGTTATTTAAAAGTATTGATTTTGACCTAATATCTTTGATATTAGCGTCACAGAAGTTGCTGAATAATGGTTTAATAGTAATTACTGAACAATAAGCCTGTGTTTAAAGAGGAAAACCTCCCTATCTCTTTAATGAAGTTATATTCCCAGCCCTCTTGAATAAAAAACCTCAAACCGGGACTGTGCCTGAACTTCTCATTCATCTCCAAAGAGCTGCAGTCCGTCCTTTCTGATGCATCACACCATGTGGTCTTCATGAAACTGTGTGTGATCAAAGCCTTTGACTTGTTGGTATGGTTTGTGACGGCTGTTTTATTTTCTTCCCCAAATCTTTGGTAATGTGTCTGTCACTGATCATATCCCACACCAGAGTTTCTTCCTTTTTCCAAGGTTTTCCACAATGTTGATGTCTCTGGGCTGAGTTGTTTCCTTCCGGCATTCAAATCACAAGCTCAGCTCTCACAAACACACCCACAGCAGACCCTTTGATGATGGCATGGGATCTCTGCAGTTCACTGAAACACCCCATTACTGCAAACCGCTGCTACACTCATGGCCAGAAATGGACCTATCCAAGCTCCAAGCTCAGAGTTTGGACAAGCTCATTGTGTTTTTTCGCCCTGTGTGTTGTACAGTAGCCATATAGCCTTGGTCTACTAGTTCTACATTGTACATGCGTTTATAACTAGCTATAGCTGTTGCACTTGATGGTTAATGATAGATGGATGGATGGATGGATGGATGGAGTACTGAAGCAGGATGCTACACATACAACGAAATTGTAGGGGCTACTTAACGGGGCAAACAAATACGGGCAGTGACAGTGCAGACAGTAAACAGTGCAGACAGTAAACAGTACAGACAGTAAACAGTACAGACAATGAACACAGTATAGACAATAAACACAGTATAGACAGTAAACATCAAACATAAAGTTGCGGACAGACAACAATGATGCACAATTTACACGTCAAGTATTAAAGTATTGCACTTATTGAGATGAGAAGGATTGCACTTGCGTATATTAATTTATATATGCATAGAAAGACACTATTAAAGAATAAATAGATGCACATATTGGAGACAGTGCTGAGATTATTGCACATTGCCCTGAGATTTGTGGAAAACTGCAGCAGTTATTGCACATTGTGTATGAGTTTGTGTGTATTTAGTGCAGTGATGGCTTGTCTCTGAGCCTTTTGATGGCTTGTCTCTGAGAGTTCTGACGGACCTGTAGCGCCTGCCAGAGGGCAGAAGGTTGAACAGGCCATGAGCAGGATGGGTCGGGTCTCTGAGGATTCCCTCAGCTCTGTTGAGGCAGTGGGATGTGTAGATGTCTTTCAGTGAGGGGAGGGGGCAGCCGATGATTTTCTGAGCAGACTTGACCACTCTCTGCAGTCTCTTCCGGTCTGACTCTGTACAGTGGGAGAACCATACTGGGACGCAGTAAGTACATAAGTGTACGTAAGTGTAAAGTCACACATGGACACACCACAGCACAGCACACAGTGTGAACATTTACATTTGCATTTACAGCATTTAGCTGACACTCTTATCCAGAGTGATACACATCAGTGCTCAAGTAGTCCATGTCAGTTCTTCATACCTGTAAAACTAAACTTGAATCAACATCTGCTATTTACCCAGTAACTGCCAGCTAAGTTACATACCTAAACACCTCCTGTCAAAGGAAAGCCAGAGATTAAGGCAAAAGTAAGGAAGGCATGGAGGTAAGAGTGTGAAATTCCTCCTATGCGTTTTAACCCATCCACCAAGTGAAACAGCAGGCAGCCAGAGCACAGTGCATGGGGAGCAGTGTGTGGGGACGGTGTCTTGCTCAAGGGTCCCTCAGTGATGCCATTGGGAGCCCTGGGATTCTAATCCATGGCCTTTATATCACAGGGGCAACACCCTAACCAGGTATTTAATATGGCCTAATATTTGTGCCCAAACCAGAATCTAGCTTGAGGATTTTTATTCCAAATTGGACGTGTCCCAATTTATGGCATCAGGTCTTCACAATCCATCTACCATCCTTCCACTGACTATCTGAAATGCTTATCCTTAACCAGGATCACAGCGCTCCTAAGGCGAGAAACACCCTGGACAGGTCTCCAGTCCATGACACACAGACAAACACACATAGGGACATTTTAGCATCTCCAATTTGCCTGTATGTCTTTGGACTGTGAGAGGAAACTGGAGTACCAGGTGGAAACCCACATGGACGGAAGGAGAACATGAAAACTCTTCACAGAAAGGACCCGGGCCAGGAATCGAACCCAGGACCCTCTTGCTGTGAATCACCAAATTTCGAGCCTGAAACTGAAAAGAGTTCAGCAAAAATTCTCCCTCATCATCACCCATAGAGCTGACTGAAACCTGACGGAATAAACAGATAGATATACAGACAGACAGACAGACAAACAGATAGCTAGATAGACAGTTAGACAGATATTATTATTAGATAGATTAAATGTCTTTTTGGCCACTGTAAACCGTGCTTTCCTGAATTGACTGGCTCATTTCCTATTTTTCTTATGAGCTTGAGCCTCAAGGACCCCTGTGCTAAACACATCCAGCATTGTAGATTAATCACTGTTTTAAGATAAGCAGTGGGATTTGGTCAGGTTTGGATGAATATCCCAGTTCTTCTGTGTTGTAATCCAGTAAAGACCACACGAGCATTACACAATGCCTGCCTCCTCCGTGGGGTCGTCACATTATCAGAACAATACTGTATTTGTTTAGATGCACTTCATAGTGTTGAGTTTCCAGTTTAAAATGCTTTACTACCACATTAAGCGGGAACAGACCGTTTCTTATGATGTACAATGAGTTTTCTCAGAATTCTCCAAATCATGTCCAAGTTGTGCAAAGATGTGGGTGGAGCATTGAGAGGTATTTTTTGCTTTTGCCACAAATGTAATCTCAATGCAAACATTTAATAAGATACAGTAATCATTCCTGTCCTTAATCGTAAGAGCTCAGAGTCTAATTTCAGTAAATATAATCAGTTCTTCCATTGGCTGCTTTTTCTTTCAGGCGCCGCCTCTCGGCCGCTCTCCGGAGCCCCTCCCTCTGCGGGTTTCCCCACCCACTTGTGGGCGGAGACCATCCTGAAAGTTCTCCCGGGTTCTTTTCTTTCTGTTGTTTCCTAAGACCTAAATAAAACAAATTTGTTCATTTTTCTTCTTTATGGGTATTTACCTTTTATTCTATATTTAAAACTCAGTAGACGTCTGACACCCCAAACATCAACACAAACCGGGGGAACTTCCATATAAGGAGCTGTTTTGCCATATGACGACAATTTGCTCATCCATCATGGATCCGTGCTGCTCGTGTTCTAAGGGTTAAGCCCATTAAATCAAAGAATAACCTCAACACCTTCAGACAGCCCTCACAGAAAGTACTTTAGATGTACTTTTCATGCAGGATTGGCCCAATCCCCTAAAATATGTTTTTGCTTTCCTTTTGAGGTCATATCGACACCTCAGACTTCTACAACAACAGAAAACCCGCCCTCTGTAATTTCACACACGCCGAAAACATTTTTGTCCTTTCTATGAACTGCTGTTTGGCCCTTTTGAAGTAGGCGCTCTGATGTTTGAGACAAAATATGCAGCAGTCATTTGGATATACATTTAGGGTCAGTCCAGATACTCACCATTCCAACTCCGGGAGACCAACTACTGCTGGCTTTGCCAGAGAGAAACCTGTTAGGAATTATTTTCTCGCAGGTATCATCATACAGATGTGTCCAAATCCCAAGTTACTACTGGACATACTATTAGGGATACTATTCTAAACTCTGAAAGTATATAACTATATTTACCAAAATATACTACTGTACCCTATGTACACTAATGTAACTACTATAGGAAGAATGCTGTAACTGTTCTCAGTATACTATTATTAGTATTATGAGTGTAATTCTGTGTAGGTATACTATTGTAGCCACTGTATGCTACAGTATCTACTATAATTATACTATTGGTACTCCTATAATTATACTATTGGTACTACTATAAATATACTACAGCAACTACTATAAGAAACAGAATACTGTACTACTGTATATATTATACTGAGTAACACTGAGGAAAAGAGAGCGAGAGAGCGAGAGAGCGAGAGAGAGAGAGAGAGAGAGAGAGAGAGAGAGAGAGAGAGAGAGCTAAATCCCGACTACGGTGGTCGGTGGTCTATAACGGCAGCAGCCCGCCCAATCTATGGCTTGTGTCCCGTTGTATGAGTCCACCACCCCTTTAAGGAAATGAGCACATCCTGTTGTTTTAGCTGATTCTTCCTGCACAAAGGTTCCTACATGTGATCAGTGCTTCACTGAGAGAAAGAGAGAGACACACAGGCACACACACACACACACACACACACACATACACTGCTGAAGCAGCACTGGACCTGAAGCACCATGGATCTTCACAAATCTTCTCCCTGCTTAAGACCAGTGTGGAGACCCCCTCTTTGGGGTAAGTCCTGCCTCTGTGTTTGTGTTTCTCTTGTTTTAGTGTGACATTACACTAAAACATGTGGCACAATGACTTATGAAGGGTCTCTCTGAACTTGAACTGCGAGAGGATGTTCAGAACTCATGATGTTTAGGAGGACTTTTCTTTGGTCTGTGAAACATAGAGGACAGCTTTACGCTGCAGACATAATAACTGTCAAAAATAAAACAAACAGAAATGGCTGAAGTGAGACAATACTGAAAATCCTCATTTTAAATAACAAATATATGACTCTTAAACTGCAGGATCATTGTTGAGTGACTAATCTTAAGACTTCAGTAACTACTACACATGATTCAGTCCCAGTATAAATGATTGCTATCAATGATTCACTAGTTGATATAAATCTGTTGATCTTACTACTACAAATGGTTCAGTATCTACTGTAAATGATTCAGTGATTACTACAAATGATTCTGTGAATACTGTGAATGATTCAGTAACACATATAAGTGGTTCAGTTGTCACTGAAAAGGTTTAAAAGCTGTAAATATTAACTACCAAACACGATTTAATTACTACAATAAATGATTCAGGCACTACTTGATGATGCATTCGTTATTTATAACTTGGTAACGTACTTGATTTGTCACTTTGTGACCTGCCCTGCCCACACCCACTCAATTTACCTGGTCAATAGTAACACTGTAAAACATTCAATAATTGAGATTAAGCCTCCAGAAACTACTATAAATTATTCAATAATTGATAATAAAGGATTCAGTTACTAATATAAATATTTCAATAACTGACATAACCCATTCAGTAACAACTATGAAGGATTCAATACGCAATCAGAAACTACTATAAATTGATCAATAGTTAACATATAGCACTATAAATGACTATAAACTATTCAATAACTGACATGAAGCATTCAGAAACTACGATAAAGGATTCAATAATTGATACAAAGCACTCAGACACTGCTCTAAACGATTCAATATCTCACAAAAACATCCAGAAACCACTATCAGTTTATATAAAGGATTCAATAAGACTATAACTAATACAATAATTGATATAAAGCACTCAGAAACTACTATAAATGACTCAAAAACTGACATGAAGCAATCAGAAACTACTATAAATGAATGTATAATTGATCTGAAGCACTCAGAAACTACTATAAATGATTCAATAACTGACATAAAGGATTCAGTAACTTCAACTACTTTGTTTCTTTGTGAGGATCCTCAGTGTTTTAAGTCCAGTTGTGAGTTTAAGTCCATGAAAGGGACGAATATCGATCCTGAGGGTTTATGGAGTGAACAGGTCATTTATAATTGGGCCTGTACCTCATGGAAACTTTATCAGAGTGCGCATTTATTGCACATATAAAGCCTCTCTGGTGTGTTCTGCTGTTGGGGAGCTGGAGAAAGGAAAAGTTCTCCAGTTCTGAAATAAGTGTGAGGATCAGGAAATGCCTGCCAAAGGCCAGCTGCACACGACAAAGAGAGGATGCTCGACCACCCCTTTCCACTTATCTCTCTCCTTCTCCTGCCTTCCTCCCTCTGATGAGGTCAAAATGTGACTCTGTATGTGTGTGTGTGTGTGTGTGTGTGTGTGTGTGAGAGAGGGAGAGAGAGAGAGAGAGAGAGTATTGGGTGAGCTGCAGGATTATTTCATTTGTTATTTTCAGTAGTATCACTTGCATAGTATGTATCATTTAATGTTAAGTTACAGTTTGTGTTTGTGTATGTGTGTGTATGTGTATGTATGTGTGTGTGAGAGAGAGACCGACAGCGAGAGAGAGAGAGAAAGAGAGAGAGAAAGGGTGCGGTTATCACTTGAGTAGCATGTCTCATTTAATGTTGAGTTACAGTGTTTGTGTGTGTGTGGGTGTGTGTATGTGTGTGTGTGTGTGTGTGTGTGTGTGTGTGTGGGTGTGTGTGTGTGTGGGGTGTGTGTGTGGGTGTGTGTGTGTGTGTGTGTGTGTGTGTGTGTGTGTGTGTGTGTGGGTGTGTATGTGTGTAGGTGTGTATGTGTACATGTTTGTGTGTGTGTTTGTGTGTCTGCGTGTGTGTG
>JBBIGA010000027.1:6006928-6026046 GCA_037576975.1 Alestes dentex | reverse complement strand
CTCCAGCCGTTGTTTGGATTTGTGAACTCCATCAGCAGCTCCTGATTTAATTTAATGAAGGACTGATTGAATCAACGAGGAACTATATTACAAGGAACACATAAATATGCGAACACATAAATTCACAATTTACTCTATAATGTTATTTGTATTCATTCTTTTTTGTTTTATTTAGTATTTAGTAGTACTGATGTGGAAAAAACACGTATTAAAACTCATGATTTATATGTAGATTGAACAATGTCTTTTTTGCAATGTACCTTGCAGCTATGTTTTAATAATTCCTTGAAGAGACTTGAACATTTTTATAAATTACCCATATTACCAGAAGCATGGCTAGGTTCAGGCTCTCGAGCTGCAGCCCTGATGTTTGTTGTAACAGCCCTGGATATATTCATATTCAATACACCTCGCACGAAGACAACATATCTGCTGCACCCCCTGCTGAAAATATGCTGCTGCAGCTGTGGATGGACCCAGTCCGTGACATTAGTAGGGCTCGTGTGAACTTTTTAACAAGTAAAGCATGAATGAGAACACACCACAGCACACAGTGTGAACAGTGTGAAATTCCTCCTCTGTATTTAACCCATTCACCAAGTGAAGCAGCGGGCAGCCAGGGACACAGAGCCCGGGGAGCAGTGAGTGGGGACGGTACCTTACTCAAGGGAACCTCCGTGGTGCCACTGGCAGTCCTGGGATTTGAAACTACAACGTTCTGATCACAGGTGTCCCAAAAATTTACTCACACTGACAAAAATAAGCTCTCTAAACCAATCGATATGTTCAGAAATGTTCACGGTTATTGCTGCCCTCTAAAGTCTGTGTTTCCACCTACATTTAGCTCAACATCTTTCATGGTGGTCCCCAGACCCACCTTCCAGAGCAGGGCTCCCAGAAGTAACCTGCAGAGAGAAAACCACCTGAGAGACACTCACCATTCACCCCATTTCCGGTGGTCTCTGATCACATTATCTTTCAGTTCTTTGTCCTTCTATAGAGTGGACTTTCCTGTGTTTGACCCACTAGATCTACAATCACTTTACAGCTTCAGAATAATCACTGGGCAGACACAGGACAGAAAATAATGTAATAAAGTGGTCACTTGAAAGACGGTGCCCTAATGTCTGAAATTAAGTGAAATGGCTCCTCATTCTTTCTCTGCATTTAACCCGCTTACCAAGTGAAGCAGGGGCCTGCCACCAACGAGGGCCACCCAGAGCGCAGTGTGTGGGCACGGTACCTTGCTCAAGGGTGCCTCAGTGAAGATGCTTGAAGTCCTGGGATGTGAACCCATAACCTTCTGATGGGGCCACCGGCTGCCCCATTGAGAAGAGTAGGAGCTCCTCATTCATGAAAGTGCAGCACAGGTTTGCTGTAATTTCCTCCTCACAATGTCATCTGTTGTTTTATATCCTAGGTGACCCTAACATACATTTATAAAGCTGCTAAAATCATTTTAATAAGCTACATTTCATAAAACATTGTTGCTTGAAGCGTATAAGAAGTCCAGCTGTGTAACCAGTTTTCCACATAGTGATGCAGCAGCTGCGTGGAGGCTTCAAGATCAGGTTCTTCTCTCAGTGGAATTAAACTACATTAACATCATACGAGGGCTCTGGTGGTCCTTGTTAGAGACTTGAGAGACAAAAGACAAACCGTGGCACTCATGTGATTATTTGTGTGATGTCTCAAGCGAAGCAACCTGAATGAAATCACGCCCTGTGATCCGGGGTCATGTGTGGGAAGAGGCTTTGTTTGGCCCTCTTGGTTCAGTCACTGCAGTGATCAGAGCTTAACCATGCGGTGTTAGAAAGATCATGACTCATGTCAGTCCATGAACTCATGCTGTCATCCTGGAGCACCCCAGGATTACCCAGCTCCTTCCTGGAGTCTGGCACCGTTTACCCAGCTAATCCACACCTGTTTCAGCTCAACAGCTGATAACCATGTTTATTAGATTTGTTATACTGCTATAATCACCGGGCTGGGCTAGATGTCAGCCCTGAAAGACCCTCAGCCAAAAGATTCAGATTTCTTGTCTCTTGATAAAGTAAAATCTGATTCCAACAAATAAAACAGGTGTTTGTTCTCCTACACGCTTGCTGTTTGCTGCTCTTTCTCTTGGTGCGCTGCTACTTGGCCGCTCTCCAGAACCCCTCCCTCTGCAGGTTTTCCCCACCCACTTGTGTGTTCTTTTCATTTTCTTCTAAGACCTAAAATTATTGTTCTTTATGGGTTTTTTCAAAATCCCAGTAGTAACTTTGGTTCTACGTGACACAGAATCATCAAACAAAGCTCAGCATGACGTTTGACATCAATACAAATCAGGGGAACTTCTATATAAGGAGTTGTTTTGTTGTATGATGAATTTACCATGTCGCCTGCGTTCTAAGGGTTAATAATTTTCTGGAACACTTACTCCTGTAAAGTAATCACCACTGGATCACTAACAACGGTGGTTCCCACGCTCACTAGTGACACTCAAGAGCACAACACACACAGTTACGAAATACAGACTCGCTGTTTGACGAGCAACACTGTAAAACAAACTATTGCACAGCTATTGAGCAAGCTTGACATACATCAATAATACAGGCAAATCACATTGCCAAGCTGTTTTTTTTTTCACTACACGCCTTTATAAACCATCTTTATGGAGTATTTATCATTACCCATATTCATTAATAGCTACTATGGCACTGAAACCATAGCAATCACAGGTTATGCTATTGAACAACAAAAATAATGATCCTGTCGCGCGAATGTAAGTCAAACAAGTGACACCAGCACTGAGATGAACATTGCTTCACTGACGAGGAGAATTTTAGGTCAGAAATTCACAGCACAAATTGAATAGAGTGTCGAATTTTAGGGTGGAACAAAGGCTCATCAGCAAAAATCTCACATAGCAATGGGTCGAACTGTTAAATCCCCCAACCTCCCCCCCCCCAGCTGAAGTGTGAACAAGTCTCTCCTGGTCCGAAGTCGGCGTGTACACTAAACTAGAGGAATTTGTGGGTGAGTTTTAGAGGTGTTGCACCCTTGCTGCGAATTTACCACCAAAGTTAACCAAGACTTTTTCTCATTATGAGATCATATCAAGTCCATGACTCACTCTGACTGAGTTCCTCAAACAGGCAGTGAAAACTACGAGCCCAGCAAAGGAATCTACAGCAAATGAATAAAACATTGATGGTTTGTTTAGCATTGCTTTTACATGAATTTAGGTTATACAGTCGAGAGCCTGATCAATGTTACTTAAACCTCGCCCAACCTGATCCTATCTCACATCCATGTCCCTCACTTACGTGTGTTCAACTCACATCAGTTGCAAGTGTCAGATAACCAATCTTTTTATAATCTCTTAGGACTTTAAAAGTCATATAGTTCATCCAATCCTTTAAGCAAAGCAAAAAGACTCAATTATACCCTGCGATCTTGATTCATAAGATGGAAGATGCTCTGTATGACCCAACAGAATCAAGTCTTTGCAGTGATAAGATGTCAAATGATGCTAAATGAAATATCTTTAATCATCAGGCTTTGAACTCAGTAGCAAGTGACCATGCTCTCCCAGGGTCTAGGAGAGGGACACCTCCACTCTAAAGGGCTGGGGTACAGCACAGTTCACTAATTTCCCTGCTCTACCACCACCATCTTTTTATAAAGCAGTTATTAAACTGTTTGGTACCCGTGTTATAAAATCACAGACTGTGCGACAACCTTCCAGCTCTAAGGCCCAATTGTTTCTTCCTGACGCAATAAGACTCCGCAAGGCAAGGCTAAACGTTACAGCAGAACAGTTTAACATCCTACGAGGACTCCGCAGACTCCATAGAGTGAGTTTCTTTACTAAGGTCAGCTTGCTTGTGCTGCCTCTTAACCTCTTTTCACAGACGCTTTAAAAGGCCATTTCTGCCTGCTTTGAAGGTCCCACAGGTAAACTATGCCTACATTTCTTTAGTGATTTGATGTAATGTGTTTGTGGGCTTCAAATGTGTATGATTTACTAAACTGGAAAGTAGGTGAGCAAGCCAGTCAAACTTTATAAAAATGTCATTGTGTTTGAATGCTTATTTTATTGTAGCAGGTGTACATGCTTTTTTTTTTTTTGAGATGAAGAAGTCTCTCATGATGGAGAGTTTGGTTCATATAGTAGGCAGCTCCTAAAACTCTACTTTCACTTCTAATTGCTCGCTAGCAGCTCAATGGAGAGCAACGTTGAACAGTTCACACACAGAGGGGTGATAGTGTCCAAGTTGATCTGATGAGTTATGGGGAAAAGAATTTGCTTGAATATTTCAATATTTGAATATAGAATGTGGCACGCGGCCCGGGGAATGGCCGCCACCCACAGGCTGGGAGGCATAAACGTACACCCAGAAACACACAGAGACACCGGAGCGAGTGCACAGCAGAGTTTTTTTTATTTAAACAAAGGACATATCAGTTTCACAAAACCATAAACAAAACCACCACCGCTCTGCCTTCCTTTCGCTCTCCTCTCTCTCCAGCCAGAGGTAGGACCCTGGTGGAGTACTTATTTAATCTCTAGTAGAATCGTAGCCTTGATTTTAAGTCTAGGTTTACTAGTATGTGAGGCGTGCTTTCTTGTGGACTACATAGCACAGATATATGTCACCCTGGATAAGAGTGTCTGCCAAAAGCTGTAAATGTAAATAATACTCAATTTCCAGTCCAGTCTCAGTTGGGGGGTTCGTAAAGAAGGATGCAACAGTTGGTTTTGAAGTACTCGTGTCTGTCCAGTTCAGTCGCCAAACTGTAGCAAACAACACACAGTGGCGAAGGTGAAACATGGCATCCGAGGCTAAAGCTAAGTGCAGAAGGCTTTCCTACTGTACATGTGTCGTCTTCAGCCCTCGAGTCAAGCGAGCGAGACGAGCTCGTCTCGCCCCGAGCCATATGGTCCGGGAGCGGCTGGGCGGAGGTGTCTGAGTGGCGTGCTGTCTGTTCTCTGCTGATTCCTTGTTACGAGATATAAATAGACGAGAGAGAAAGAGAGTTGGAGAGAAAGAGAGAGACGCCATGAGCTTCACGTCGTGTCACCACGCTCTGACATCGGTGTGAGACAGATGGTGCAAATTAATGACAGGCACAAAAAAAAGAAAAACAAGGGAAGGGTGGGGGGGTGGAAACACACACCTCTCCTGGAACAACAACTGCAGCTACAAAACAAACGGAAGGCGCCCGGCGGTTATTAGCGCTGGGCCTGCGCTGCACAAAGGCATCTCAGCAGCCAGCAGCTTTCGCTAAGCTCAAACACGACGCTAATTAAAGTTCTGAGGGCTCTGTTTGACCTCACAGCAGATGGTCGATCTTGGTCTGTGTTTGCAGCGGGCGGGGTAAAAGTCGAGCTACCTCTCTTAAAGTTAGACTAAGCTAACGGTGGTCCTTGTGTATCGGTGAGCGGATATCGGTGAGGGACGGCTGAATTTCGGGCGCGGCAGATGTGGCGCACAACACTCCGGTGGATGTGTGATGCCGGAGGATGCTGGGTGAGGTTCTGGGACGGATGGGGAGGAAACGGAGAGGTGGTGGGTATGTGTAAATATAGCCCAACTGGAGCGTTCCCTCCAGAATGGCCTCTGACAGCCGTTTGAGTTAAATAGCCCTGTAGTTCAGAGATCCGAGCTTTATTGCACCGGTGCTCTGGGAGCGTGAGAGGCCTGGGAGGATCCGGGTCATTATTAGAGCTCAGAGAACATAATCCCAGCACAGAGAGAGAGAGAGAGAGAGAGAGTAAGAGTGAGAGAGAGGGTAAGAAAGAGAATAAAAGACAGAGAAGAGGAGGAGAGATGGCAGGGAGATAGGAAAAAGGAGAATGAAGACAAAGTAACAAATGCATAGCAGGAGCTGGTTTAAGACAGTAGAGAATGGCGACCCCACGGGGCAGGAGAGATCAAGAGGATGAACATTTATAGATATATTATGAAGGGGAGATGAGATGAAGAAAGAGAAAGACTGAAAAGGAGAGAGGCCCTCTTGGTCTTGGGCTTCTATATTCCTTTTGATTGTTGTTGTCTGGAAAGGTCTGGCTCTATTTTTGATGAGCGCGCATGGTGACAGATAATCGTGTGGGAAATTCATGGGACTCGCTCGAACGTGTTAGTCAAACTGATGGGCAGATTGGACAGTGGGTGTTTTGCATTTAAACCGCAGGGAGTAATGAGTGGATGACAACGCCGAGGGCCTGTTCGTCTCTCCTGCCAAAGGAGCCTGGGCAGGGTTCTCAGAACTGAATAAAAAGTTCCCCTTTCTTTCTTTCTCTCTTTTTTCTTTCTCCTGTGGATGTTTCGAATGTGCTGTTGAAATCAATTTTTCCATCAATGAGACATGCTTTTCTGCATGTGAGCAATGAAAACAGATAAACAGATTAGGTTCAGTACTCTTCGAGAACAAGAGATTGCATACAGGGAAAAGTAACAGGATGATAATAATAATAATCTTAAGCATAATAATAATAATACTGCTGCTACTACTACTAATAATAATACTTATCATTTCTGATTGTAATTTTGATGATGATGATGATGATTATTATTATTATTACTATTACTATTATTTTTTGTGCAGGATGTGTGTAAAGCGGGTGCAGGGTGTGTGTAAAACAGGTGTAGAATGAGTGTAAAGCTGGTGCAGGGTGTGTGTAAAGCAGGGGCAGGATGTGTGTAAAGCAGGTGCAGAATATGTGTGTAAAGCAGGTGCAGGGTGTGTGTAAAGCAGGTGCAGGGTGTGTGTAAAGCAGGGGAAGGATGTGTGTAAAGCAGGTGCAGGATATGTGTGTAAAGCAGGGGTAGGATGTGCGTAAAGCAGGTGCAGGATATGTGTGTAAAGCAGGGGTAGGATGTGCGTAAAGCAGGGGTAGGATGTGCGTAAAGCAGGTGAAGCGTGTGTGTAAAGCAGGTGCAGGGTGTGTGTAAAGCAGGTGCAGCGTGTGTGTAAAGCGGATCAGGATGTGTGTAAAGCAGGTGCAGGGTGTGTGTAAAGCAGGTGCAGCGTGTGTGTAAAGCGGGTCAGGATGTGTGTAAAGCAAGTGCAGCGTGTGTGTAAAGCAGGTCAGGATGTGTGTAAAGCAGGTGCAGGGTGTGTGTAAAGCAGGTGCAGGGTTTGTGTAAAGCAGGTGCAGGGTGTGTGTAAAGCAGGACAGGATGTGTGTAAAGCAGGTGCAGGGTGTGTGTAAAGCAGGACAGGATGTGTGTAAAGCAGGTCAGGATGCGTGTAAAGCAGATGCAGTGTGTGTCAAGCAGGTGCAGGGTGTGTATAAAGCAGGATGTGTGTATTATGTGGTGTGTTTTGTATGTTTGTATGTGTTTATGGTCCCTGTGGCCTGAGGGGAAGAAGCTCCTCTCGGTCTCTTGGTCCCTCGGCCCCTCGGTCTCTCGGTCCTGACGGAGCGGAGACGCTTGCCAGAGGCCAGTCACTGAAACGGTTAAAGTTTCTTCTGTGAACAGAGCTCCAGGACTGCCTGTTCTGTATAAATAAAACATTGTGCACTTGTTTTGCGTGGTGTTGGGCATGGGTTTATGGGGAGATGTGGTTTAGTAATGTTTGTTGTTTAGTAATATCCTGTGGTTTAGTAAAGTCCTGCATTAGAATCCTAAAGGTAGGAGTAAAATGCATGTTCAGTAAATCAGAACCAGCCTCAGTAACGAGATGACTTTATTTATGCTGGCAGTAAATATTGTGAGTTCATGACCGGATTTTAGCTCCAAATCCACAATTTGCATTCGGCGGATTCTTACATTTTGATTTTGGATATTAATTTGCAAATTTGTGGTGAATATAATTTCAGGCAGGTTACACCTGTACTCAAAGGTGGCATCAATCAATATAGCACACACACACACACACACACACACATATTTGCACATGCACACACACACACACATGTGCACATGTACACACACTCACACACATTTGCATTTGAACACACACACACACATTTGCACACACACATACAGAACACATTTCTGCAGACTTTAACACACAATTACTGCTTATTTGAGGAATTCTCACATTATATGATTCATTAAATGGAAATGGTTCAATAAAATGTGCAGACAAATATCCTGTGTATTATTAGTGTTATTAGAGATGTGTACTTATTTCACATAGACAACCAACAGAATGATTATTTTACTTGCTGGCATTTAATCTTTTGCATATGGCTGAATTAAATAAAAGCACGTACAGGTAGTGTTGAGATGTTGGAGTCTGATCAGTGCATCTTCAGTAAAAATGCAGAAAAGGAGCCGAACTTTACATTAAAAAGGCAATTAATGTGCCTTATCTATTTATTGCCTATTTAATGAATTGTCTCAGATTCACGTCACATTCACATTATACTGTTACACTGTTGTATTGTCTATTTACTGAATTGTTTCTGTCATCCCTTCAATGCATTTCTTCAATGCTGTAACTGTCTCTTGTGCAATAATCATATTTATGGTGCAACACTTGTCGCTCTGGAAGGTTTACATCCTGTTCACACTATACTGTTAGACTAGATTACTATTTAACCTTGAATGTTTATTCTCAATTTTTTTTTTCATTTAATCCATCTCTGGACTAATTTTGGACTATGTTTGTGCTTGCCGTCCAAATATTGTTCTCATCTAGTGACAAATTCCATTAATATGCTGTAAACAAAACCCTCAGGTTCAGATTATAGAATCTGTAGTATCATATTCAGAAATGTGATCATATTCAGAAATGTGCAATGAGAGAACCTGGAGTTTCTCTGCTGAAACGGACGCACACACACACACACACACACACACACACGGCCTGGATCATCTCTGTAGAAAAGCACTGACCAATTACTGAGGGAGAACCCGCCCCTGAGCCTGAGACCTCCATGCTCAATCCCAGACATGGGCTAGAGGGATATAAAACCTCACGCTGTTGGGCTTTGAAGTTCTCTGGAGTGACAGATCTCCATCCAAGACCTTGTGGTGTTTGTGATCCAGAACTAATCATCCAATGCTCATGTGGCTGAATGCCATCAAATGCTTGCAACATCTAGCGTAAAGCTTTCCCACTGGGTTGGGATGGGGTGGGGGAGGGGTAGTGGATGCCCCCCATCAATACCCTTTCAGAAGAAACGCTGGTGAAGCAGGTTTCTATAAAATCTGGTCCAATGACAGTGTAATTCCGGTGAAGATTCATTGAAACAACCCATAATATACTACAATATGTTTTACATGAATATTCTTTTGAAATAGACTGAAATATACATGGTATATTGACACTACATTTCAAATGATGCCACTGATCTTTTTGCTTCAGTAAAAGTTAGCTGGTGGCCTTTTCTTTTTCCACCCACCTCATCCACCCGTTCACTTTTTGCCTCACACACACACACACACACACACACACACACACATACTCATTGCATAAACAGAAATGGTGCACTGAAATGTGACAAATGTCATATTCCAGTATGTTTATACTTATTTTCACTTCAGACGATCAATAGAACGTGTCATTTGGTTGCAGGCGTTTACACTTTGGCTGAACTACGGTGTTGGCTAATAGAAAGTACTGGTTCAGTAAAAGTTAGTTGGTGGTCTTTTCGCTTTTCACCCACCGTCCTGTTCTCTTCTTGACTCCCAGGTTTGATCTGAGGGGGGTGTGGTGTGGGTGTGTGTGTGTGAGTGTGTGAGTGAGTGTGTGTTTGTGCTTGGGGAGGGGGAGGGCACCAGATGGCCACTCCTCTCAAGAGGTCTGGTGGAGAGTGGCTAAGTCATCCACGCTGACAGCCTGGCACGGCCCCAGCAGTGATCCAGGGTGCCAGCCCGAGCCCATATGGCCTCCCTGGCGTCTCGGCCTGCTCTGGGTGGCCGTGCCGTGGGTGGTCCGGCAGCATTTTACCCCGCCCGAGGCTGCGCTCGCAGGCACAGGGCCGGGCTGGCCAGAGGTGAGGATGGGTAGTTTTATTGTTATTATTTTTATTCAGGGGCTTTGTTTTGGGAGGCTGTCCTGTTAGCAAACAGCTGACGTGCGCAACTGCCTTCAGCCCGGAGCTCGATGGGTGTCTGGAGAGGCTCCTCGGGGAACGTGGGAATGTGGCGTTTGTGCGTAGTGGATTTTTGTCCGTATCGTGATGTTACAGGTCGGAGTTATTATGAAATGCCATGTGTTGTCCAGAGAGACACGGCATGCATTTTTGATGTTCGTGACTATAGGCTACATACGGCCGCCCTGGCTCTGGCATCATAATGGTTCGATGACATTTAGTAACAGTCTGAGTTTCTTTACTTCGCCGCAGTAATAGCTTCCAAAAGTGGCTCGCGAGCGCGACAGCAAGCATCGGTGTCACGTTGCTAGGTAACATGTCTGTGGTCTGTTCTCAGAACCTGGGAAAGTGGTTCTAGACCATCTCTTTGTGAGGCAAAACACAGGAGGAGAGATGCCTTTTAGTGTACCCGCCTGTATATCCCGACAGAGAATTACTCTCTCTGTCTCTCTCTCTGTCTGTTTCTCTCTCGCTTTGTCTGTATGTCTCTCTCTGTCTCTGTCCTTCTATCTGTCTCTCTTTGTCCTTCTCTCTCTCTCTCACTTTGTCTCTCTCTGTTTCTCTCTGTTTCTCTCTCTCTCTGTCTCTGTCTCTCTCTCTCAATTTGTCTCTGTCTCTTTCTCTCTGTCTCTCTTTCTCTCTCTCTCTCTCTCTCTCTGTCTCTCTTTGTCCTTCTCTCTCTGTTTCTCTCTGTCTCTGTCTTTCTCTCTCTCTCACTTTGTCTCTGTCTCTTTCTCTCTCTCTCTCTGTCTCTCTTTCTATCTGTCTCTCTCTTTCTGTCTCTCGCTCTTTCTCACTGGTGGGAAACACTGTGTAATCTGGTTAACACGCTGTGTCCAGTCTCTGAATGAGAAGACCATTAGGCAGGCTGCCATTAGAGGGATTACATGTGTTATTATCAGCAGCCTGACTGCTGACACCGAGCACTGCGCTCATTCACAGGCAAACAATAAAGAGCTGCTGCCTGAACCGCTGATTAATTGATAGGAACATTTACAAGCTGGAGACTGGCCATCAAACCTGTAAAAGTATTGAAGAAGCTTGTATACAGTCACTCCTGTCACAAATACTCTCCTGTACTATCAAATAGCGCTATTTAGACCCCGCCCACCTTCATCTCAGCAAGAGTGATTGGCTGAGGTGTCTTAATGAGGCCAGATATTTAAATACATCCAATTGAATATTTAAATAAATTCAAATAAAAACAAATGATTGTGGTTCCAACTCTGAATTTTCCAGAAGTCCAAAATTAATCAAACTACTTGATTTAAACAGGGATACGGCTAATGTTTTTTTATTATGTAAAATTATTATTACTATTTGGACATCAATTTCTGCGTGAATATATTTGTCTTATAAACAAATTTAATACTCTTAAGCACGAGCCTTTTAGACAAATATTTTTAGCAGCCAGTCAGGGGTGTCCAAAATTTACATGTGTATACACACACACACACACACACACACACACACCACACACACACACACACACACACACACACACACACACACCTAGGCCAAAATACCACTGGCATTTGCCTCTCAGTGTCCTGTGTATTCTGCTAATCTGAGTCTCTGACCTTTTCCCGGCTGGTTGCCCTGACGATGAGCCAGAAGTAGTGAGTAGCTCTCGTACAGTTACACACACACACACACACACACACACTCACACACACACAGACACACACACACACACACACACACACACACTACCACTGCACTGCTGTGATGAGAATGGCCTACCACCTAAATGATACCTCCTCACTGGTGGTCCCTGTGGGGTTCTGACCATTTATTAACAGGATAAAGGTTGCTAACGAGATAACAGATAGATAAACATATGGGCTACAGTGTACCCGTATGATAAGTGGAACTAAAAACTGAACAATAGGTGTAAATACAACATAGATGTACCTAATAAAGTGGCTTGTTGGTGTGCAGTCAAATGGAAAATTTTAGGGGCCCTGTTGGAAATGAGTACACATACTCTGCAAAGAACACAATTTCTGCACAATTACATATTTATTTATTGTATTTAACATACTGGGAAAAATAAAACATGTGTCATGTGCAAAAATGATGGCACAATTATCCAATCCTAAACTTAACTCAGAAAATACATAGATATTTTGCACTAAAACTAGCAGTGGGTTAAAATTTGCAGACTTTTGCACATGACTGCATATAATCATGCAAATAGAACAAAACGCATGAATTTCATTGCATAATGTAATATTATAATATCATAATATCAGCCTCTGATATGACTGATATTGCACAAGTATACAAGTATGAGCCATTTGCCAATCATGAATTGTTTGCTGTGTGCTGTGAGCATCCTTACCAATCACATGTTTTTTTAGGTTAATTAAGACCTTTACATAATCCAACAAACAGGAATCATATTTTGGAAGGAATTAACTATCACTTCATTGTGTCTTTTAATATTTTGGAAGCTATACTGTAAACATAATTTGTAGAAATATAATTGCAGTATGATATTTTCTCTGTATTTTGCTTTGATTCTCGCTCTAAACATACCCTTTCCATTCCATCAGAGTAAAATTTTGTTTTGCTCCCTTTTTGGTTTTCAAATAGAGCAACAATTATGGGTATAAAACCTAAAATATTTAAATGTGGCTTGAATCATTCAGTCCTGTTTCATTTTATTAACAACAGTTCCATGACACAGCATGTTGTAAACCACATTAAAATCTGTTGTTACCTGCAGGTGAATACTGGTCTTGTTGGTGCAAGTCTCATCCTTTGATGAAACCTTCTGTTGTTTTTTGTTCATCCCTTTGGTAAGAAAAGTCAAATGACCTTTTTGTAAATACGCTATTACTAAACTTCCATTTACACAAATACTTTTATGGTGCAAAAGTGGCAGAGAGCAAAAACATCAAACCTGAGTAGCCAAAGGATATGCTCGACAATGGGCTGAGATAAATTCCACTCCCATAGATGGCGCCATGGAGCTGCAGTCAAATAAAAATGATGATAACATTCCATATTTATTAAAGGTTCTACAAACCATGTGTCCTGAGACAATACAGCCTGACTTTACCCAAATTTGTACTGAAAATAGACACATAGATGTTAGCATGACAGCAATCACACTCAGCTTGTATGTTCGTTACCTGGAGTCTTGTGTTGGACGCCACAACCAAACCATTCCTCAAAATTGAGTGCCAGTTTTCTATGTGTGATCCACTGAAAGGGATTAATATACTGTAAGTTAGCAGATAATTACAATCTGATATTTCAAATACTGTCTGAAAATGAGTAATTTCCATCATTTGTTAAACACTTTAGTTGGCTGCAAATAAACAACAAAATATAATGGAACGGCTGGAGATGAATCATAGTACCGGATATTAGGTACATGTAATGAATAAAGACCTTAAAACACGGGTAACTTGTAATATAACTTTCTTTTTAAGAATTGTTACTAGTTATTAAGGTCAAGTTTTTCCACAACACGGTGTATTAGGACTGTTTGTTGAAGCTTTCATATCACTGAGGTCATTGACTAAATGTCCAACAAGAAGTAAGAAATAAGAATAGTAAAGATTGTTTCTGTTTTCTGCGCCTGCTATACCCCTATCAAATAATCTTTACAAACGAGAAGGGTGGGGGACAACAAGCGCTCTAGCGTAAACTGAACTGTAAAAACAACACATTTTGAATACACTGTGTTTGTGGTGTCCAATTAATTTACATACATCCACCCATTAAGCCTACAGCAGTTTATCCCCACCCATACACGGCAATGTCTTCAGCCCAGACAAAGTATTAACCTTCAGCCCAGACAAAGTATTAACCTTCAGCCCAGACAAAGCATTAACTCCATTCTTTCAAACAGTGACATGACATAAAATCTATATCATCATACAAAAATATGTCTTTCGTGTCTGAATTTACTGCTATTGATGGCGCAACTCTTGAAGAAATAGTGCTGTATCTTAGGCCATGTACTTGCTGTCTGTAGGCTTTTTTAAAAAGCTGTCAAGATTTTTAGATTATTCAAATTTAGATCATACAGTCTTGTGGCCAAGATCTTAGTACTGTCAGCTGTCAAACTCTTCCCGGAAAGCAAAAACCTGGATGCCCCACACTTAATTATAGGTCTGTTTCAAAGCTCCCATTCATAGGAATGACTGAGTTTTCAATCAAATCAGTAAATACAGAGTTTAAATGGTTACTTTCAAGCAGGCTTCTGTAAACATCATAGTAATGAAACAGCTCTCACAAAGGTATTAAATGACATTCTTCTGAATAGAGACTCATGTAAATTAACTGTCTTGCCACTGCTAGACCTCAATGCAGCCTGCTGGCCTATTGGCCAAATTCTTAGCAATGCGGACGACAATCAGATGCATCACTAGCTCTTTCACCAATTTTTTCAGACCTACAGATTTATTGTGTCCAAGCCTTGAAAAGGTTAATGGCTGTTTGCAACAAAACTTCCATCAGGCTAATAAAGACAAGACGGAGATCTGTCTTGTTTTTCTGTTTGGGAACAAAGAAGGAAGAAAGGTAAACTATGGAAAACTAAAATACAAGAAAAGAGAGGGATGTGTGTCTTTTAATAATTATTTTTTTACTGCATATGATTCTGTTGGATGTATGGATTCCAAAATTATATTTGAATACTATAGCAAAAGAAACGTCTTTAACTCTGGCCTACAGTTCAATTACTGGAACAATCAAGTAGCTCTGGCAAAGGCATCATGGCTAGAACTTACTGGAAAGCAAAGGTACTTCCAAAGAGGCCTTTAGCAGCTCTGAAATTGGATTCTTTGGCCGGTGGACTGCTAAGTAGGAGGAACTGGTGGGGAGTGTGCATAAACTTCAGTTGCTGCAGTGACAGAGAGAAGATGTAAGAGTATGCGTGCAAGAGATTACACCTTAATCTTTTTTTTTGTCCACTTGTGACTGGGCAGCTGGCAGCCTTTGTTATTTCATAGGACAATGGAGCATTTCAAAGCAAGTGGTATAGTGTGTGTGAATGAAAAATGAGATTAAAAAAAATAGAGGCTCTGAGAGTTATGATTTATGCACTTGCTGACTCATAGCTCCCTCAACTACAGGCAAAGTACTGGTTTTTTAGAATAAAAATGTAATTATCAGCATACTTCATTACTTCACATAGTTCCTAAAAAACAATACATTTGAGCATGAAGTTTTGAGCATCAGGACATAAATTATGAAAAATCATGCTAATATTAATTATAATCATAAACTCTTTTTTGTTTGTTTTAGTTTTCTGCAGATTTCTTCTCAGTTAAGAAAAGAAGAAGACTTACTCTGGTCACTGGTAGCTTCACTATGTGAGACCTGTTGCTGGATATGACCCTGTGGACAACACATTTCACAGCATTTTTCAAGGATTATATGGCTCAGTTACCATCTCTTGGCCATGCATATAAAAACAAACATCCTAGCTTCAAATTCCCATCATTCTCCTGGACTTTGATGTTGACCTTACAAATAAAGCCTGTCAGGTATTTCAGACAACAGATGTTTTTTATATTCATAGAAATACAAAATGTAGACAAACAGTTCATTACCACTGCAATAACGGGTGAGCCAGCGGGTCAATTCTGTCCATCTGCTTCTTAATCTCCAGATATGAGGCCTGTTTGGCACAAAGTAAACCTTAGACCAAGTACACTTTCCGCAGAGATGCATGTTTCAAGAGACATAAATATCAAAATGTAATAGTAATATTGCATCTCTTGTGAGAAGCATTTTACTAATACCTGGGTCATTTCTCTGATTGATGTGAGGCTATCAAGAGCTCTCATTACTCGATCATAGTCCTTTTTCTAAGAGAAAGCACCAGGTTATTATAGCATGACTGGGCATATTACTAGTTCACCTTCCATTGGTATACTGAGAGGGATTTTTTTTACATGTATCTGTCATATATTTTTAGCTGAAGAAAACAAAATGACATGTATACCCTTGGATTAAAGGCCAGGGTCTGAGAGTCATTAGGATCCACTACAGAGGGATATGGCTCAAATATGACAACTTTCCTTGGAGACTCCAGAGCAGAGCGACACATGGACACCAGCAAGTCGACAACCTGTGGTCAGTTATAAATAATTCACAAGATTACAAAAATCCTGAGAGAAGGAGAGAAGTTCAAGTAACAGCTAAAATTGTGTGTATGTGTGTGTGCTTGTGTGTTTGTCAGTGTGAATTCTACAGTGTGTACCTGGGCACCTGTGGCAATCTCATCAGCAGCCTCATTCATGACCCCCAACGTTTGGAAGGCAAAGACACACAACTCTCTCTCACACACGGTGGGCTGTGAACACACACAAAATTACAATTGAGACAGATTCTGATGTAGCCATTTGCTGAAAAATGTCATGCTTAGGTTTACTCCCTGTAGAGGGCGTGTTAACTTCAGTTTCAGAAGATTAACAAGAAGGGCTGCTCTAATGTGTTCATATGGCTGGAACTGATAAAAAAATATACAGCCTATAATGAATGATATGTAGCTTGGCTTTCATTCTGCTGTGAGTCCACTTGTCTGCTCATTTCTCTTTTCATTTATTTTGTAGTCACATGTCCTGAACACTCACTCTGAGCATTGGTCCATTTTGGAACACATGAGGTTCATCACAGACCACACAGAACTCATTCAGGACCGGGATCCTCTGTTCTGCATACTCCATCGTCTATGATTATAACATGAAAAGCACACACATACTCAAAAAAATACTCTGTTCAAATGTTACACTACATTTAGAATGTGTGCAGTGAGAGTTCTCACCTGGACAAGAAAGCCACGATCTCTGATGGGTGTAGACTTTGCTCCATTGTTTGGCTATTCAACAACACGGTAAATATTACACAATTCTAGACATTGCTATGATTCAAAACATGATCAAACTAAATCATAACAGAACAGGAAAAAATTATCATACACAGCAAAAAAGAGCAGCAAAAAATCCAATTAAATTTACTCCAAAATTGTAATTCAGCATTCCTAAATTCTAGCTATGGGATATTATTCTTGGTTTTTCCCAGTTCTAATGTGTTGATTCAACTCTGCTGAATCTGAAGCACATTTTTGCATAAATAAAAGATCAGAGCTTCAAATGCTCCTTACCGGTGGTGTGGAAGAGAGTGCCGGGGCCAGGATGCCGATGAGCCCTGAGGTAAGTGAGAGGCGGCGGCTCTCACCGGCCGGCTCCTTGGGCAGCTCACCTTTACCCATCTTGGTGCTGCTGGAGTAGGACCTGCTGAGCAGTCGGTGGTGGTGCTTGAGGCCGTCCAGCTCCTCGGTGCGCACATTGCCAGAGCAAGAGCGGCTCAGGAGCCGGTGGGGCTTCAGAGCACTGCCACCATCACTACTCCCACCATTACCACTGCCGCTGTGCTCGCAGCGGGGCTCACCTGAGCCAGAGCGAGGGAGCAGCCGGTG
This sequence comes from Alestes dentex, assembly GCA_037576975.1. NCBI lineage: Eukaryota > Metazoa > Chordata > Actinopteri > Characiformes > Alestidae > Alestes > Alestes dentex. The sequence goes on along the minus strand of JBBIGA010000027.1, from coordinate 6,008,560 downwards.
AGGCCGCAGGCCACCTCCACAGTCCTCAGGCTTCACCGCAGCCCGCGGCAGCAGTCGGTGGGCCTGAGGCTTGAGGACTGGCGGCAGCTCCAGGCGCGGTTCTACCGACAGAGAGTGGCCTAGCAGCTTGTGCGATTTCCCAGCACAGCCATCCACTTCTGGCTTCACAGAACTGGAGCAGTTGCGGCGCAGAAGTCGGTGCGACTTGGACACACAACCATCCTGCTCAGGCTTCAGCTTCTTCTTGTTCTTCCCACAGCCAGGAGGAGGGTAGCTGGGGGACCTTAGAAGCAAAGCAAAGAGCAGTAATTAGAAGATACAAACTAAGAACTTAAAGGGGACGTATTATGCAAAACTCACTTTAGTTATAATAGGTCTATGGGCTATACAAAACATGTTCATGAAGTTCTTTGCACATAATCACTCTTACATAAAGAGATCTCGCCAGCTCTATTTTTGACAGTTTCAGTCCCTTTCAAACTGAGCCGTTTAAGGGCTCTGTCCCTTTTATGCAAATAAGCTGTTGCTGGCCACGCCCCACCTATCCCATGCTTACGCTGTGCATTTAACACACGTGAAAATGGCAGAAAACAGAGGCGTTATCCAGCCCTATATGTTTGGATTTGTGGTGTTCTTTGCAGCCAACAACACAACACTTCATGTGTGACTTGCCTTTACCTGTAGCCATAGCGCTCAGCATCTTATGCGTGCTCGTAAAACCAGCAGACAAAAATGGCAGATCTTCAACTAATCTAGAGGGTGGGGGCTCGACAGATGAGGGGTGGCTCTATGCAAATTACCTTATTCTGACGTCAGAATAATGTACTGCTCATAGGAGCAGTACAGACTCAAATAGAAATACAAAAGGATGCAAAAAGTGTGTTTCACATAATATGTCCTTTAAGTAAGTTTACAATTTTCCTGTTGCCCCAAACATTGTTGGTAATTATTCATTAGAGCTACAAAGCTAATGTAGCTAGCAAGTAATTGAAGCTTTCAGTCAGTGTATGACATACTGTTATCTGTAAAATGTGGGCAAAATGAATGTTTCAAGGCTTCAACAATAAACTATCATTTTTAGCTATGCAATATAACTTTGCCCATGGTTGCGGGAACGAAATTGTTAGTGTTTTTGGCCAAATAATTACTCTGACTTGCAATCAAATAATTCCCTGATCTTATTAAACCTCCCTTTTGGGAGGCAGGTTTACCAACGTTCTACTCACGCAGCTAAGCTAGCTGCCATCCATTACACTCATCCCCTAAGCCTCACTCCCATCCGGGTCACGGCACCGGTGTAGCTCGCCTCGTCCTGCAAGATCCAGCCTTGAACCTGCGACTCCGCAGCATCACTGTCCAGCGCGCTATCGGGTGAGCTACAACCCTATGGTGCCAGTTTCCCTCACTAACATGTCTGGTAGGCTTTCGGGATGGAGGTTTACCAACGTTCTACTTGCACAGCAAAGCTACCTGGCATCCGTCTCACACACACACACACACACACACACACACACACACACACACACACACACACACACACACACACACACCCCCCCCCCCACACACACACACACACACACACACACACACACACACACACACACACACACACACACACACACACACACACAC
>JBBIGA010000027.1:5875371-5892179 GCA_037576975.1 Alestes dentex | reverse complement strand
GTAAGGCCTACTTTTACTGTGTGTGTGTGTGTGTGTGTGTGTGTGTGTCTCCTCTGTCCGCAGATCATCAGCCGAGTTCAGGGAGTCTGGAAGAGTGCCTGTTTCAAGGCTCCCCGAAATCGCTCCTCCTTCATCTCGTTAGAACGCAGCGAGAGGGGCGGCTTGAAACCGCCCAATGGGACAAAAAAGGGTGAAAAAAAGTCATGCAGTCCTGCAACGCAGCACACGGCTGTCGGACGGGGAAGTTGTGAGAAGTTCGTGTTTTGCTGGAGTTTTATTTTAGTAAGTACAGCGACTAATATGTTATTTAAAGCTTAGGTTCCGCAGAAAGTTTCAGTTGAACTTAGCGAGAATGGAGATCAGTGTTAGCTCGTCTGCCTCCGCGCTGCTGCTGCTGCTGTCGTCCTTGCTCGTCTCTGTGGTTGGACAGTATCAAGGTGACCACGGTATAGCAGTGCCTGAGCACGGCTTCTGCCAGGCCATCACGATCCCCCTGTGTACGGACATTGCCTACAACCAGACCATAATGCCCAACTTGGTGGGCCACTACAACCAGGACGACGCAGGGTTAGAGGTACACCAGTTTTATCCATTGGTGAAGGTCCAATGTTCTCCAGAGCTCAAGTTCTTCTTGTGCTCCATGTATGCTCCTGTGTGTACCGTTCTGGAGAAGGCCATTCCGCCTTGCCGCTCCATCTGTGAGAGGGCCAAGCTGGGCTGTGAGGCGCTTATGAACAAATTTGGCTTCCAGTGGCCGGAGAGGCTGAGGTGTGAGAACTTCCCTGTGATGGGCGAGGCCAACCTATGCGTGGGACAGAACGACACGTCGTCCACCGCCCCACCTGCCCACAACGTGCCGCTTCCAGGAACGCCGGAAGTCCACCTGTACTCCACACCGGACAGGCCTTTCCGGTGCCCTCCGGCTCTCAAGGTGCCACCATACCTCAACTACAAGTTCCTCGGGGAGTCAGACTGCGGTGCCCCTTGCGAGTCTTCGAGAGCACACGGGGCCTACATGTTCTTCAACGACCAGGAGATCGCCTTCGCCCGCGTCTGGATATTAGTGTGGTCGTGCCTGTGTTGCGCGTCCACCTTGTTCACCGTGACCACGTATCTTGTGGACATGCAGCGCTTCAAGTACCCCGAGCGGCCCATCATTTTCCTGTCCGGCTGCTACACCATGGTTTCCATCGCGTACATCATGGGCTACTTCTTGGGGGACAAAGTGGTGTGCAACGAAAGCTTCTTCCCCGACAGCTACAAGACCATCGTGCAGGGCACGAAGAAAGAGGGCTGCACCATCCTCTTCATGATGCTGTATTTCTTCAGCATGGCCTCCTCCATCTGGTGGGTCATCCTGTCGCTCACCTGGTTCCTGGCGGCAGGGATGAAGTGGGGCCACGAAGCCATCGAAGCCAACTCGCAGTACTTCCACTTGGCCGCCTGGGCCGTGCCCGCGGTGAAGACCATCAGCATCCTGGCCATGGGACAGATAGACGGCGACGTCCTGAGTGGCGTCTGCTTCGTGGGCCTCAACAACGTGGACCCGCTCCGAGGCTTCGTCCTGGCGCCGCTCTTCGTCTACCTCTTCATCGGCACATCCTTCTTGCTGGCTGGCTTCGTCTCGCTCTTCCGGATCCGCACCATCATGAAGCACGACGGCACCAAGACGGAGAAGCTGGAGCGGCTCATGGTGCGGATTGGCGTGTTCTCTGTGCTATACACAGTGCCGGCCACCATCGTCATCGCCTGCTTCTTCTACGAGCAGGCCTTCCGGGAGCACTGGGAGCGCAGCTGGATCAGCGCCCACTGCAAGAGCCTGGCCATCCCGTGCCCCATGCAGCCTGGCCCGCGGATGACCCCGGACTTCACCGTCTACATGATCAAATACCTCATGACCCTCATCGTCGGGATCACCTCCGGCTTCTGGATCTGGTCCGGAAAGACCCTTCACTCTTGGAAGAAGTTCTACACACGCCTGACCAACGGCCAGCATGGAGAGACCACCGTGTAGGACCCTCCACCAGCGCAGGCACACAGCGAGAGAACGCTGCTCTCACCCTAATTGATGACTGAATTCCCTTCCCGTCACAAAGACAAGACTGTGGAACTCGTATGCTTTCACTTATCGTCAGTATTCTGATTCCCAGAGCGGGCGTTCGCTGTTGACTGTTCTGTGTCACTTTGTAAGACTTTTGCGGTATGAGGAGATTAGGAGTGTGTTTTTTTGTTCTGTTTCTTGTTTGGTTCTGTTGTTTTCTTTTTGTACTTGCAAAAAAACGGACAAGCTGATGGCTGAATGAAAACCAAACTTGGATTTTCTCAAAAGAAACAAACATGGACATTTTGATGCCATGTGCTGAAACGCTCTCTCTTCCCCCTTCTCCGCTCTGTCTGTCCCCTCCCTGTTTTTCCTCCTCAACTTACCAGCCATGAAAAACTCAGGCTTGTAGAGCAAAATGCCAGCTGGGAATTCAGCAAAAGGAGGGAGGTGAGCTGTGGGGGGAGGAGGAGGCCTTTGAACATGGACTTCTTTTTTTCTCGCAGTAAATTGTGTTAGATGTGCTTTGAGGCACTGTAAATACTATTTGTAAGAAAATATATATATTTGAATATAATTATATATTTGTATTTAAACTCTGGAATGGTTCTTGTTTTCAAGTTTGGTCAGGTTCCTAAACCTCATTTTCTCTCTTTCTCTCTCTCTCTCTCTCTCTCTCCATCTCTCTCTCTCTCTCTCTCTCTCCCTCTCTCTGACGCACACACACACTCCCACAATCTGTAATCATGTTTCTCCCTCATGCGCTCCATTACTCCCTTCAGAAAGCTGTTTCGAATTAGAAAGGTTCACTAAACTGAACGCCCCTCCTGCTTGGCCCCCTCTCGCCATACCTCTAATATAGGCCAGTGTGACGGTAAAAGTGAGTGAACCCTCTATATGCAGCACCTTCAGTAGAGTAACTGCCCATTTGTGAGCATATGCTGGCCATTGAAAGTGTGGGTACACCTCCCTGCCCCCATTTCTCTTCAGTTAACTCAGGAAAATAACTGTAAATCTGCTGATCTGCAGTCCTAGGGTGTATTTAGCTTCAGCTTCAGGTTCCCCGGTTTGAAGAGCAGCTTTGAAATAATTACATGATGGCCCTCCTTTTCAGACTATTACAGACTATTATTAAAAGCTCTTTGGGCCCAAAGGTGCTATTATTGAAATTTTTTTTGGTCCAAAGGTGCTTCAAACACCTTAAAGATTTGAACACTGACATTACAGCAAAGGATAAATGGGTGGGTTTTGTGAGGTAAAGGGTCTTTTCTTGCAAAAATCTAATTGAATATGTTACAGACTGTAGCAAATCACCAAAAACTGCAAATATGTCTTGGTGAGGTGGCCCTAAATGTTGTACAGACTGTGTGTGTGTGTGTGTGTGTGTGTGTGTGTGAGAGAGAGAGAGAGACAGAGAGATGGAGATAAGAACTGGTGAATGTGCTCTTTTTTAACCTCTGTTGATTTTTCTCTTGACCAGCAAATGGTTCTCACATGATGTGGACTGCAGAGGCTGCTGGGAGATGGAAACAAGGAGCACATGACAAAAAAGCAAACTGAGTGTGTGTGTGTGTGTGTGTGTGTGTGTGTGTGTGTGTGTGTTTCTGCGCCTTTACAGGACAAAAATGTCAGGACTTTCTAGGAAAACGTTAAAAAACCTACAGGATCAACAAAAATACCACAAACTGTAAGCCAGTTTCCTTCAGAACCACTTTTTGGATTCTGAGGTGAAGATTAGGATTAGAATGAGATACTTACAAATATGCATTACATATAAAAACATCTCATCGCTGTCAGAGCAAAATTTTCTCTACAGGAGAAGAAAAGTTTTCTTTTTAAGTCATTTTGGACCATTTCTGTTTAAATTTTTTTAAACATTTTTAAAAATGGACATAATGTAGAGGTGTAGAGAGATACTGTTTCCACGGTTTTGTTCAGACAGTGGCAACATGTCATATTAATAAAAATAATGATAATAATAATAACATGTTGTCTCTGTTGGGACAAAAACTTTACAGGAGAAGGAAAAACCTTTATAACTTTGAATGGAAAGTAGTGGTTCAACTAGTTTTTGACCATTTCTACTAGTCCATTCACTGTGAAAATGTATGTTTTTAAATGGTGTCAAACAATAAAAACAAATGTAGGTATTGTGCCACACAAATAGACAGATGATGGGTGAATGGATGAGTGGATAGACAGATGGATGCTTGGGTGGATGGATAGATAGATACATAAATAGATAGACAAGAAAATATAACAACGGAGAGTTAGATCGATCGAGACACAGATAGATAGGTAGATAGATAGATAGATTGTTATATATAGTTATTTACTTACATGTATATACATAATTGGCATATGACCCTGACAACGTATGAAAAATGAGTGTGTGTGTGTGTGTGTGTGTGTGTGTGTGTGTGTGTGTGTGTGACTCGCAGAAAGGCCTTTTTGCTTAGCTTTCCTTTTTCCAAGTTCAGTGTTCCAAATCCAGTGCCAGGAAAGTTTTCTCCCTCGCCCGAGGTCCTCTGTGAAAATGGGTGCAGTGCAGAAAAGTGGCTGAAAACATTGTGTTGGCTTTTGCGGAAAGTTCTTTGGGGGTCGTCTACTCGCCTCACATGCGTTTATCATTAACACAGAGATAAAATACATTACATCAGCACAATTACTGACCAAAAGTAAGTCGACCAAAAGACTGATGTCTCATCATTTATTTGTGTTCACATTTGAACCCACTGAATCAAGCGCATCACCTCTGAAAGTGCAGCAGATAGAAGCCTTTCTCCAGACGGCCTCTATTTACAGAGCAAACCTTCATCAGGTACATGTTGCAGTGACCCCTCTGCTGTCTGTCTCCATGGGCAACTATTCAGCTCAGAGCTGTATGCTTTTAGACCCGTGTGTGTGTTTGTGTGTGTGTGTGTGTGTGTGTGTGTGTGTGTGTATGTGTGTGTGTATGTGTGAGCTCATATTTCCAGTCTAATGCATGCCCCCAAGGCAGTCAATTTCATGCTGAGTCCATACAAAAGCAGCCCTCTGTCTTTACCTTAACCCTCAATCCCTCAGCATCCGGCATTGAAAAATATGCAGGTGTGTGTGTGTGTGTGTGTGTGTGTGTGCAGTTTTCGAGAGTTACTGAATTGTGTTGGTACAATTCTGTGCAGTGTTTCTATGTGAATAAAATATATGACAGTTTCCTCTTCTTTTTCCTCTATTTTACCATTACAGTAAATAATACAGACTCCATTCATCGGTAGTGAACCGTGACCAGACCTTCAGTTTAAGCCAGTTCGTGTTCTACAGTAATACTGAGTTCTGCTGCCACCACAATGGGATTCTAGTACTCTGGTAGCACTAAGAAAACAGTGTGGAATACGGATGAAACACAGACATTTAGACAATCAGACGCTTATGCTGTTCCCAACATCATCAGACTTTCCCTGAGGGTTCCTTGGCTTGTTTGCTAGAGGCTTGGGCCTGGATTCTGTAAAGCTGCTATGTGATCACATTGATTGTGAAAGTGCTATATAACTAAAATTGAATTGAATTGGGTTCCTCTGCCGTTCACATCTGGCATCAGCAGATGTCTTGGGTGATCTAGAGATCAAAGCAGGTGTGAGCGGTGTGTGAGCAGGTGTTTTGGAGGTGCATGGTCATCACTGTAACCACCTTCAGAGGTGGTGTAATGTTTGTCCTGGTGTGAAGAACTGTCTTAGTCCTCTGTATCATCACAGCAGAGATAAAAGCTGCTGAGTTTTCCTTCATCTCCAATTTGTAAACAAGGCACTGTCTTTCTTTAACATCTGATCACCACGACCTGACGTTAATGCCAATCAGTCTACACTCGTCCCTTTCAGCCTTTTGAATGCCGCCACTGCGTCCAGATATTGACCAGATCTGCACTACTTCCATTTTTTAATTAGGCTGCTGTAGCTGAGCAGTGGAAAGGCGGGGCCGTTCTGGATTCGGTGCTTTATGAAACATTTTGCAGACCTGGTCCATGCGGTCTACATGTTTGAAGCAGCTTGTGTATGAATATGACTCACAGGACACATCATTAAGAGACTGATGGAGGAAATCTGTCTGGCACTCTTCTTACAGTCTGAATCCAGTCATAAGCGGTTACTGTATACGCATTCAAGAACCACAGAAATTCCAGATGTAAAGAGCTGTACATCTCACTGTCAACTTCTGAAAAGATCACTGAATCTTTATTCAAGTCCAATTTATGTGGAAAGGACTCATTGAAATGAAATCACTTTCCAGTGTAAAGTGTTTCATGTCAGAGTTCCATTGCAACTGTATTCTATCTGGACAGGTGAGTCCAGTCTGTCTGGACACGTGAGTCCAATGTGTCTGGACACGTGAGTCCAATGTGTCTGGTCAGGTGAGTTTAAACTATCTGGACAGTTGAGTCCAATCTGTCTGACAGATTGGGCAGGTCAGTCCAGTCAGTCTGGGCAGGTCAGTCCAGTTTGTCTGGTCTTGTAAGTCAAGTCTGTCTGGTCAGGTCCATACAATCTGTCTGGTCTGGTGAGTCCAATTTGTCTGTTCTCATAAATCCAATCTGTCTGGTCAGGTGAGTCCAATCTGTCTGATCAGGTGAGTCTGAGCGTGGAAGAAAACCTTTCATTGATGTAGAACATTTACATTATGTTGAGATTTTTTTAACTTAAAGTTCTGCACACTCCTAAAACATCACCACGTACCAGTGGGCGAGGATAGATCAGATGAATCAGTCACATGAAAGAAAGAATTGATTGTTTTACCATTGATGCTGGCTTACAAGAGGCTGTAGTTTCATGGGATTGTTTTACTTACAGACAGATTTGGGTTAGAAGTGTCTTTTGCATCAGTATCGGGCACAAATATTGTCTAAATAAAACAAATATATTCTTTCTCTGTTTGTGCATTCAAAACACCTTTCGCCTTCTCATGGGTATACATAATATGGAGAGTTATGTGTGGATTTGCAATGGATTCTCTAAAGACAAGTTGTTGAGAGATTTCCTGTAACAACAGCAGGCACAGGGGCTTGATGGAAGACTCAAACTTGTGTTGAAAGAACGTTTGCCATCACAGTAAGACTGCTTATCCTCATGTTATCATTTCACAAACTAACTTTTCTTAGCTGATCTACAATTACACCACTAGAGAATGTTTTGGTGGGAAAGACCTTTTATCTACACCACTATCTCTTCATCACCGAGCTTTCATTTTTTGTTTTGTCTCTAGCTTGTTGACAACTCTGATAAATCTCTCCGTCTTTTAAACCTTGTGCAGGTAGCGGGCAGGGCTATGCATAGTTGGTGGGCTGGAATATGTAAAGTTAGTGGGCGGGGCCATGTACTGTTAGTGTGATAAGCTGCAGTTTTCATCAGTCCAGTCTGTCTGCTCAGGTGAGTCCAGTCTGTCTGGTCAGATGAGTCCAACCCAGTTCCTAAACAGCTCTTGGTGTGGAAGAAAAACCTTTAATTGATGTAGAACATGTACATTATGCTGAGATTCTTTAAACTTAAACTCAAATTGGATATATCCTCTCTTTGTTTTTAAACAGTCTAAGGGGTTTGTGCATTCAAAACACCTTTCTCCTTCTCATGGGTATGCATAATATGGAGAGTGGCACAAAATACTGAGTTATGTGTAGATTTTCCTCCATTTTTTTAAAACCAGGTGTGAATTTGCATTGGATTCTCTAAAGACAAGTTGTTGAGAGATTTCCTGTAACAACAGCAGCCACAGGGGCTTGATGGAAGACTCAAACTTGTGTTGAAAGAACGTTTGCCATCACAATAAGACTGCTTATCCTTATGTTATCATTTCACAAACTATCTTTTCTTAGCTGGACTACAATTACACCCCCAGAGAATGTTTTGGTGGGAAAGACCTTTTATCAACACCACTATCTCTTCATCACTGAGCTTTCGTTTTCTGTTTTGTCTCTAGCTTGCTGACAACTCAGATGTATCTCAGTGTTTTAAACCTTTTGCAGGTAGCGGGCAGGGCTATGCATAGTTGGTGGGCTGGACTATGTAAAGTTAGTGGGCAGGGCCATGTACTGTTTGTGTGATAAACTGCAGTTTTAGAGTGTTGTTAGCTCATGCTGCGGTCGCATCAAGGAACGTTCTTACCCTCGTCTGTACATCCGTCCCTCAGTGTGTCGTGGGAGAGAACAAACTTCTAATCTGATTTTCAGTGACAGCTATGGCAGGGTGTGGTGGTCAGTGGTCAGGGCTTTAATTAGAAACACGTAATGAAGCAGATCCAGCTTGTGTTTTTTCAACTCAGCGTTAAAAACAGTTATGTAATGTGTGATGCCTCCCCCCAGAGCGCACAGAAATTCCAGATGCAAAGAGCTGTACATCTCACTGTCCACTTCTGATAAGATCACTGAATCTTTATTCAAGTCCAATTTATGTGGAAAGGACTCATTTGAATGAAATCACTTTCCAGTGTAAAGTGTTTCATGTCAGAGTTCCATTGCAACTGTATTCTATCTGGACAGGTGAGTCCAATCTGTCTGGTCAGGTGAGTTTAAACTATCTGGAACTATCTGTCTGTCTGGTCTCGAAAGACCAGTCAGTCTGGGCAGGTCAGTCCAGTCTGTCTGGTCAGGTCAGTCCAGTCTGTCTGGTCAGGTGTGTCCAGTGTGTCTGAACAGGTGTGTCCAGTCTGTCTGGTCTTGTTAGTCGAGTCTGTCTGGTCAGGTAAGTCCAGTCTGTCTGGTCAAGTGAGTCCAATTTGTCTGTACTTATAAGTCCAATCTGTCTGGTCAGGTCAGTCCAGTCTGTCTGGTCAGGTCAGTCCAACCCAGTTCCTAAACAGCTCTTGGCATGGAAGGAAACCTCAGGAAACCCTGTCCTTACATTTTGATTCATTATTTATTTTTTGTAGATCTCTGAAAAAAGCCAAGAAGTGCTGCTGAAAGTGCGGATTCTAAACATTCAACCCTTCACCCCACCTTATTTGTTAATAGAATAGAACAGTCGTGTTTGCAGAAAGAAGCCCTTCACATTTTTTGCAGATTCTGAGAAATAAACAGGAAAAAATCAACTGCAAGCTCTAACCAGTTGACACACAGAATGAGTGCAATTCTTTATCTGATGAGGGATGTAGTGAGTCACAAAATTAATAACTGATATGGTACAGCAATGATTTGGTTGATTTTTTGTTAATTATTTTGTATTTATTCAAGTTAAACAAATACAAAGACAACAAACAAAAAACTGAGATGCTTTAGGGGTCGGAAAACAAAAAAAAGGGAGAGAAAAATAACAATAGAAAAAAATAACAATAGGGCCGAATACAATATGCAGGGTACGTATGCTGACCAGTCATCGATAGTTTTCGGTGTTGCTTTATGAAATCTGGCTCTAGTGCATTCCAAAAGAAATGCCAGGCAGATTTTGTCAAAATTTTAATCTTTTCTGTGGCAGTTAATGCTGCCATTAATATCCTTTACTGCTGCGAAGTTTCAGTACAACAAAAGTAAGTGCCTGAATATATGCTTTATGTTAATACATTTATTAGACCATGATACCATAAAACACAGATTTAGTTTCAGAAATTGCACTTTAATAACATTCAGTGCTTGTAAGCTGGAAGCATAACAGCATGATAACATTTTCTGGTGCTCCTAATTTTTGCTATATCAAACAAATCTCAAACTGAGACGGTACCATATTATACTTAACCAAATAATGAATTTTGTGAATTGTTACACTTCTGATGTGTTATGCTGAGAACATCTGCAGGACATTATCAGAATCAGAATCAGAAAACTTTATTGATCCCGGAGGATCTGCCACAACACACAAAGACACAGAGAGACACAAGACACAGAGACACAAGAACAATATAAAACTGAAATAAAATAAGATAAATTATTAGTCGAATAAAATCTAAATAAAAATCTATATAAAGAAAACAACCACAGTGTGAACAGACTATGCTACATACAGGTATAATATCTATCTATAAGTAATGCTGCTAACTGAAAAACTATTGACACAAATGGTAGTTTGGAATAAGTTATTGTACTTTAGAAAATCAGTAGTATTTATGCACTATTCAGTTTTAAAGTAATGAAAAGTAATATTGACCAAGTAGTAATATTGCACATGAAGACAAGTGCACATAAGATATTGCAAGTAATTGAGTGATTTAGCACCATTTAAGAACAACATATGATATTGCACATAATAATGTTTTAGCACCAGGTAAGAACATGAACATTGCACAGTATTGCACATAGTAGACTGCAGCACATCATAGCAAAAATAATGCACATAGTCTTTCACACAATGATAGTTTTTTAACCCGTAATAAATGTACAGCAAGATTTTCAGATGTCCGCAATTACTGTCTCTGCTTTATGTAAAAATATCAAAGGTAGGACCTTACGCACTTCAAACTCGGCAGTAGCCCTTAAGTCCAGTCCCAAATGATGCACCCATGGTCCTGCATTCCACAGCTGGGGAGCATGATATGAGGACCGTCAGGCCGCACAGTGTCCTGTTTGTTACTGTATCATCCTGCTGCTAGTGGCCTTGTGGTTAGGGAGTTCGCCCTGCGATCAGAAGGTTGTGGGTTTGAATCCCAGGACTGCTAATGGCACCACTGAGTTTCCCTTGAGGAAGGTACTGTCCCAACACACACCCTGGGCGCTGTGTTCCTGGCTGCCCGCTGCTTCACTTGGTGAATGGGTTAAATACAGAGGAAGAATTTTTACACTTGTCACACTGTGTGCTGTGGTGTGTTCACAAATGGACACTTTACACATCGGAAGAGGTGCTCAAGAGCGCCCTCTGTGTGCACTTACTGCAGAGAGGACTGCAAAGATAGATAGAAATAACATAATACGGTACATATTAAGCAGCAAACAGGGGGGCTATGTTCATAAGCAAACTCTGTCAGGACGTTCGGTGTGTGTTGATGAGTTTCTCGCTGTGTTGCTAAGCAAGTGACTTATTTCTGAGTGTTTACTCATTATCAGATTACTGAAGTACCTGTAAATGTGTTATGGCCAAAAACTGATTTTCAGCATAATGTGATTATGGTGTGCATTTAAACACACAGCTACTCTTGCAGCCCTAGTAATTATGTAATTGCACTTAATTAGCATAGCTAAAGACAGTAACTAGACTACTAGGAGTTCAAATAGTTAAAAAAAATACAAACTTTGCTCTGAAAGATGAACTTATTTGCATATAAATGTGCACATATAACAAGTTACGGTCCATAAACACTCCTTCTCCTTTTTATGTTGCTGTTTGTTGGAGAAAACTTTGATAAGCCAGACTCGAGCACATCTGTTTGCTTTTAGACTGTGCAGCAACTGCCATGAAATGCATTACTCACGCAAGAGAGCACACACGCACACACACACACACACACACACACACACACAAACACATACTCAAACACACACACTGACAGGCACAGACGATGAGGGACATGCATACTTGAAATAGCATGGCTGGACTCTAGAAAGCCCAGTGACGTCTGTGGTCCTAATGGAAATAACTTTTGTGTGTGTGTGTGTGTGTGTGTGTGTGTGTGTGTTAGTGCATGCACACGCTCATTTGCTTCTCAACAATAATCTCTCCAAACATCTAGTCAAGTACAGACACTTACTCATCTGAACAAAAGCACTGAGGGCTGGAATCCCCCTGAAAGGCGCAGGATGGTAATTCAACTCCTGCCTGCTGATGTCATGAGGCGAATGAAGCGAAGGAGAAAGTAAATCCACCCAGGATCTTCACTGCTGGCCCATGGCCACCTGCATAAAACACATTAAAGGGCCAGCATCGCAGAAGCCTATAACCCCCCACCCCCCTTTTTACTTAAGAGTATAATGTATGTAAACATTAAAGTTTCTGAGCGCACTCCCAACCCCTACCCAGTCCATAAAGTCCACAAACCTGGGTTTGAATTCTTTGGTTTTGTGATGCTACAAATCCCAACACAATTATGTATACAGTAAACCCCCGACAATCGCGGGGGTTACCTTCCAAGACAACCCGCATATAGAGAAAAAAGTTGTGATGTGGTAAAGCAAATGCCTAAAAATGCCTAGTTTTACAGTGTAAGCCCTAAATATGCCCCCAGATATACTCCCAAACAGCTTAATACAATGCATTAAAAAAAACGTAAAGGTAAACCAATATTCGTACTGTACAGTTTACACTGAACTGCTGTCTCCCGCAGTGCTAGAATGTAAAATTCTGATGTTACCCCTGTATAGACTGTACTGTATAGACTGTAATGCGCGGGCGTTTTCTTTGATATGCGCTGACGTTTTCTTTGGTATAAGCAGGTAAATACAGTAATAAATTCATTTAATTTACAGCAATAAAAATACAGGGCTTTAAGAAGAACAAACAGTGAAAAGTGGGTGTTCTACATTCATGGTAAAGATATGTGTTTCTTTTGAATGAGGCACAATGTAACAACCAGTCAGAACAAAGGTCAATTTATATCTTTTTTAAATTTTTATTCATACCTATATACATTTATAAGCGCATGAAGGAAAAAACAGCCTGTTTAAGGGATAAAGAGAGACTGGAAAAATCTGGATTGTTTTTGGTAGAAAAAACATGCAAATTTTACTAAAAGTAGAAGAAGAGTTGGTAGTAGAAGTTAACCAGGTATCATTTGTCACTTTGGAACATACCTTCAGTAAATGGTTTTACTGACCAGAAACATCTGAAATTTCCTTCTGAAATCTTCAGAAGAAACTACAAAAGATGTTTACAATCAAACAAGAACAACACTGCTGTCGAGGGACACAAAAGTTATTTACGGATAAGAGCCCATAAGGTAGTAATTTGCGAAGATTTAGCACCACATGAAAGAAAACCTTAGAAAATAAAATGTAATCATTAAGTTATCATGCAAGATGAGTAACAGAGGCCAACTCAGAAGCTTATAAGCTAAGCTAGCAGGCTCATGGCTGGGGATGATGAGGACTCGACATTTTCAACACAAGGTCCTTTTTGTCTTGTGGGTGACAGGCCAACAAATAGTCAATGTGTTTTCTAGCTAACATAGACTTGAGTAACTTATTAGACTGGCTATCAATAAAGCTGCTCTGCTTCTGCTGTCTTGTCTTCATAACACGGCCATGGTAATGTGCTCCTGTTAAGACCCCATGTTTCATAGTAGTAAAGTACTCTGTATTCAGCCCTCTCAACATCACCATATTTGTTTGTCTTTATTACAAATGAAACAGATGGTTTCAGACAGTACTTTTATTTCAAACCAATTTGCTCTTGAATTCCATTTCTAAAATCAAAATGCATTTTTTTGGATTGGACTGAGATCTGGACTTTGACTTGGTTATTGTAGAGCATTTACCTTTCACTGTTTACCAACTTCTGTGCTTGGGATCATAGTCCAGCTGAAAAGTAAAGATTGACCCATTTTTTTTCCAAGCAAGTTGTCTTGCAGTATCTTGCAGTACATTGCACCATCCATCCATCATTTTTAACAAGATAGCAAGTCTCCATCAGTATTCCCAGAAAATGATGCTGCCAACACCATACTTCACTGTAGGAGTTAATTATGTTTCACACATAGTGTTTTGAAACTTGGCCAGAAAGTTACATTTTTGCCTTGTCTGACCACAAAACCTTATCCCACATTTTAGCCATGTTATTCAGATACCTTAGGAGAAACTTTGGATGGTCTTTAATGTTTTCTTTCTTCAGCACTGTCTTCTATCTAGGCACCCTTCTGCACAGACCAGTAGTACATAGAGCCGTTGATATTGCTGGGTCCACCTTCACTTCAGCCACTGAACGCTGCAGCTCCTTCAAAGTGATCGTTAGTCTCTCTGTGGCTTCCTTTACAAACCTTCCTTCTTGCTCTGAGTTTTGAGGGACACTGAGTTTTGATGGACAGTTTTGATGCGCCTGGGTGGTATGATGCAGCTTCCCTTTCCTCACAACTGATCCATGTCTGTAATTTTATCCACAATTTCCCCAGAATGCTCTTTTGTCCTTATTTTCATTGCTTCTCTGCTGATTTACAGTCTGGAGTCTTGCAAAGCACTGTAATTTAATACGCATGTCTACTCTCAAATATGACCAAAATGGTCACATTTTACAGTCCTGTTAAAGCAAAGGCATTTTAAAACGGAATTGCTGGCCAACAAATTTCTTCCCACTTCCTTTCGCTATTCTCTGTCTGTACAGTCTGAATACAGGGTTTTCCTACTTTTGGACTTCGAGATGGCAGGGCAGGACTGAAGGAGGAGAGGAAACTCTGTCTCAGGGTAGCTTCCCATTCTTGAGGAACAGGGAAAGAACTGAGAAACAGAAAGGAAATTTGAAGGTGCACCAACATCTCAGGAAGCAGAGGGCAGAGAAAAAAAATTATTAGATGTCAGATAGGGGGAACAAAGACCTACAGGCATGGTCCTCCTCCCAAACTGTAGCTACAGCTCTTCTCTCCAATGTAGTCATGTATGATTCTACCTGTTGGCTAGTTCTCCCCTTACAACATCAAGATACCAAACTGGGAGGGTCAAGACCAGCATGCCCTTCAAACACCACTACATCTTAACTACTGCTAACATGTAATTGGGCGACTCAACACTAAAGCCGTAGAGTTAGGTAGGGACAGTAGGGACATGTCCCCACCAACATCCAGTGACTAATGAATTGCCCCAAGCAGTAATTTTAAACAAAAGAATAAAATCACTGTTTTCCGTCAGTGTTTGGACCACAAATTGTTAACGGTTCTGCTTCTTTACTGTGAGTCACGCCTTCCTAACCCAGTATCGTTATAGGATTGGCCGTGTCGTTTCTTGTTAACATGCGATGGGCAGAAGATCCATCTGGTGTTAAGAAGTCCCAAAGCTCAGTGCAGTAGCTGGGTGGAGGTAGACGAGAAAGAGAATGTGCTCATTCTAACAATTCTGTGCTTGAAAATATGGAACACCTCGCTTTTGGTGTTGATTCAGAAAGAGATTAGTGTTGCACAGTGAACCGATAATCAAAAAGTATGATGATGCCCTGTCTTTGCATTTATGTTGTGAACATAGTTAACAGTGTTTATTTGGAAATACAAATGTTAAGATCATGGTTTGTACTTCGAGGTTCCAGTCAGGTGACAAATTCATGAAGAATTTATGATGTTCTGTGATTACGGAACTTCGTTTTTGGTTTGTGGATGACAGTTGCAACCTGTAGGTGCCTCCCATATGTACTGTGTACATGTGCTGTACCTTGATGTTAGTGTGTGAAAGATATTACCACTTACACTATGTCTGGAGCAAAGTTACCACTTTTGTGTCCTCATCAGTATCAAAATCAAGCCTACGCCCTTGCTCGACACGCTTGGAGGAGAACACTAACTTCCGATTCTCAGCTAATAGACGCCTGCGCTGGCTTCTCATGGGGCCAGAAGGGAGGCCCATCCTTCCCACCCAGAGAGATCAAGGACAGCTAATGCTCTCTTGGGGTGGATCTCATGTCTGTTGTCTCATAATTGTTCCTCCTTGCCTCCTTTCCTCGAGTCTTAGCCCCTCCCTAGAAGAAAAAACCCAAATTGCAAGGACGGAGAATTCCACACTAAACGCAATAAACATCCCTATCTTGTAATCAACTAACTTTACACAATGGAAATTCACAAGAAGCCGAGTGTGAGAAACTGTAACGCACACATACATGGTGGATGGTGGAGTACAATTAGTTTTTTTGTCATGGGCAAGATGAGAAACTGAGAAGGAGAAACCGAAGAGATCCATGCCTTGGTTTCCCAGCCGGCGTTGGCTGAGGCATTGCTGGAGATCAAACTCATGATCTCCAACTCCACCCGTGTCATCTCCTCATGATGCCAGTGTTCATTTGTACTCAACCCTCTCAGCTGTTTAAACCACTTTTGGAGTTTCACACCATGCTCTCAGTGATATTCTGGAAATGAAAGCTGTTGACCATTGTTATAAACCAGCTCTTAATAGCAAAGAAAACACTGTGAAGAGCTTGAATGGCAAATGTTAACAAATGTTAACAACCCCCTGCAGGTATGTATTTGTTAAAAAGTAACAGTGAAAATGAAACATTAGCCGTTTCTTTTTTGCTCATTGTGCAGCATGTGTGGGTTGGAACTTTCTGGATGTGGGGATTAAGGCTGGAGGAACAGAACAGAGCTGGAAAAGCTCGCAGAAGGAGAGCGGAGCTGTTTTAGGGTTTGGCAGGCCTCACTCTCGATAAGCCTTCCTTTTTTTTTCAGTCGCTCGCTCAGCTCCCCTCTTTCCACTCCTTCATTATCTCATTTTCCCACTCTGTCTCTGTCTCTGTCTCTCTCTCTCTCTCTCCCTCTCTCTCTCTCTCTCTCTCTCCCTCTCTCTCTCTGTCTCTCTGTCTCTCTCTCTCTCTCTCCCTCTTTCTTTCTCTCTCTCTCTCTCTGTCTCTCCGCTCAGATGAAAGCAGGGAATGCGGTGAATGAGTCAGTGGCCAAGTGCCGGGACTGCTGGTCTCCTCTGTGTGTGTGTTCATGTGTGTGTGTGTGTGTGTGTGTGTGTAAGAAGAAAACCTGTACAAGGCTTGACTAGCCTAGAGGGTTCACTTCCTGAACACGGTTCAATATAACAGTGGAGTCTGTTTGTCTCCTGTTCCAAAGAAGCAGGGGAGGGGAAAACTGATTAAAAAAAGATGAAGAAAGAAAGACGAATGAACAGGACGGTTTGTGTGTGTGTGTGTGTGTGTGTGTGTGTGTGTGTGAGAGAGAGAGAGAGAGAGAGAGAGAGAGAGAGAGAGAG
>JBBIGA010000027.1:5851057-5869366 GCA_037576975.1 Alestes dentex | reverse complement strand
GTGGTGGTTGGGGGGGGCTGTGTGTGACAGACAGAGATTAATGAGGCGCATAACCCCCCCATTCAACCTCCACCTCCAGCAAACCCAAACCCCTCCAGCTAGGCGTAATGCTTCCTAATCACCTGGGTGTCAACTCCTATTGTTGAGATGCCTGCAGTACTCCCTCACACACACTCACACACACTCACACACACACACACACACACACTCACACACATCTGCCTGACTGAGCCTGATGCTCATGGCACTGCATAATCTGCCTCTCTCTCTCTCTCTCTGTCTACCTCCAAAAAAAAGCCTCTCGCACCCTTTCACTTTCTTTCTCACCTCCCTTTGTTCCTCCACTCCTGCCCCCGCTCAGCACTTCTGATCACAGAGACACCTGTTTTCGCTTTAAGCTGATGTTTAGACAGGGGGGAGGGGAACAGAGGGGGGGGGGGACAGAGGGGGGGGGCTTGAGAGTTTAAGTGACAGCCAGAGTGTTGTACATCTGCATACACTATGAGATGAGAAGAGATAGGAAGGAAAACAGAAATATCAGGAGAGAGAGAGAGAGAGAGAGAGGCAGAGGAGGAGAGAGAGAGAGTGAGTGAGAGTGAGAGGGAGAGATGCAGAATAAGAGAAATCTATATAAAGGAAGCATCAGAGAGAGAGAGAGAGAGAGAGACAGAGAGAGAGGGAGGGAGGGAGAGAGGGAGGGAGAGAGGGAGAGAGAGAGGGAGAGAGAGCACCCAGGGAGCAGTGTGTAGGGACGGTACTTTGCTCAAGGGCACCTCAGTGGTGCCACTGTCTACGGATCGCAGGGGCAACTTCCTAACCACCAGCCCCCAGCTGCCCCAAATAAAAAAGTAAATAAATGAATAAATTACTGCTGAATGGAAGCCCATTTTGAGCCGGAAGCATTCGCCTCTCTTTAATCTCATTAACATAAGTTAATATAAAATATAATTTAAAATATAATATAAAGTCAAATGAGCCTCATGCCTGGTCAGGTGCCCTCAACCAAAAGGACCTAAATGATGATGTTTAAGGCCTGATGGAAACGGTTTCAATTCAGTCAGGTTTAGAACGTCTCGGGCAGATGCATGGAATAAACAGAAAACAGGTGGTCATCTATCTCTGCCACCAGGACAACTCTCTCACTCTCTCTCTCTCTCTCTCACTCACTCACTCTCTCTCTCTCTCTCTCTCTCTCCCTCTCTCTCTCTCTCTCTCTCAGGTTATCCGGACCCTGAGGTGGTGTGGCTGAAGGATGGAGAGGTGCTGGAGGAGAAGGAGGGCTGCGTTCAGGTGGAGTATGAGGAGGACGGGACCTGTGTCCTGACCCTGGAGAGTGTGTCCCTGGAGCAGAGCGGCACATACTCCTGCAGAGCCACCAACATCCACGGGGAGGCGCTGTGCTCTGCCAAACTTACTGTAGTGGACCACGAGGAGGACACAGACTGAGATCTTCAAACACTTACTAGATATACAACAACACATATAATATACACATGTATAAATCAGATATCACTCTGTCTCCCTCACATACTGTCCATATGCCTCTGTTTCTATGTTATGGCTGTCAGGCCTCAGATTTTATGTTAAGTCACTTAAGACCCCACTTGGGCTCTTCAGCCTTTGTTTATCTCATAGGCATCACTTAATGTTTTAAACTGGTGTAAGTTTAAAGCGCAGTGACTGGAGAAGAAGCTGTGCTGTTTTATTAAACAGGTTTACAAACATCTACTCAATAAACCCACCAGTGCAGTCACCACCCCTGACCTCTGTGTGATTCATGGATTCTGGGTCTTTAAAGCACGGCTGCTTTCTGTAATACTCCAAACTGGACTGAAGACTGTAGAGCTCAGTTTATTTATACGGTTTATAATCAACAGGTCCTGATCCTCGTTCTGCCATGCGTACGTTTAATATCGTGCCTACCCCAACACAGCCAGCTCAAAAAGGGAGCACTATGCCAACATTTTGCCTTGATGATCTGAAATTGCATTTTATTGCATTGAAATGGTAAGATATTTACAAGAATAATGACATTATTCAAAATAATATTCAAAAGAATGACCTAAAAAATATAGATCCATCAAATGAATTGCTTGTTCCAAAATAATTACTGCTAGATTAAGACCTACATGGGCCCCTAATCCCACTTTCTGGTGCCGCAGTCTTAGGCATGTTACTAACATCCACTGTATGTCATAATAAATCATACATTAATATGAAATGGGGGTTTAAAGTAATCTTGTACTAAAACATCATTGGGCAGCTGGGGGTCTGGTGCTTAGGGGGTTGCTCTTGTGATCGGCAGGTCGTGGGTTCCAGTCCCAGGACTGCCAGTGCCTCCACTGAGGTTCCCTTGAGCAAGGTAACACTGCTCCCTGGGGGCTGGCGTCACTGGCTGCCTGCTGCTTCACTTGGTGAATGGGTTAAATGCAGAGAAAGAATTTCACACTGTTCACGCTGTTAAGGCATGACTAAAAGGGGTCACTTCACTGAACATTCGTCATTTCCTCATTTGTTTCATTTTTAATCGTGTATTACGATGATCTGATAAACACAGCACTACATCCAGACAGATCAGTATAGTATGTCCTGTAGCCCCACGTCACTGTGCGGCAAAAAAACTACATAACCACACCTAGGGGTTTTGCGTATTTGAGCCACTTGTGAAAAACGACTCTACATGGAGAGCGAAAGAATAAAGCAATAAGCCACTAAAGGCAAAACCATAGCAGGACTATGCAAAGTGTCCATTTGTCTCAGGTAAACACACTGCATCACAGCACACAGTGAATGATGTGAGATTCCTTCTCTGAATTTAACCCACTCATTCAAGTGAAGCAGTGGGCAGCCAGCGATGCAGCACCCGGCCAGCTGTGTGTGGGGACTGCAGATTGCTCAAGCATTGTGGGTTCGAATCCCAGGACTACCAATGGCACCACTGAGGTACCCTTGAGCAAACGATGTGATGCTCAAGGGTACCTCAATGGTGCCATTTGCAGTCCTGATATTCGAACCCACAACCTTCAGAATACAGGGGCCACCAGACCACCGTGCACAACACCATAACACTCTTCCTTCTACACCATTATTAGTAGTATCTCACCACCCATCCCTACATCACTCTCTGAAAAGCTGCTTTTGGTTCTTCATTTAACAGGACAAAGACACAGACAGGACTCAACCAAGGTCACTAATGAAGAGCGGGTTAGTTGTGATAATGAGTTTCGGAGGACAGTCCGAACGCACCATACACCAAGGACTCACCCTCTTAGAGCAGGAGCATCAACACAGGGTTACGTGGCTGCGGGTTTTCATTCCAATCAAGCAAGAGCCTTACCTCATTCCACTTAGTCTCAATCTTCAGATGATGAAAAGTGTACCACAGCACAGTGTAAAAAGCACAAAATTCTTCTCTGCGTTTAACCCATTCACCAAGTGTCTTTGTCCTGTTCTGATCGCAGGGCAAGCTCTCTAACCACTAGGTCACCATCTTGTTCAGAACAAAAACCTGCAATCTCACTGATCCTTTTATCGAAAAGATTTGCCATCCCTGTCTTAGAGCAGCAAGCACAGCCCGATTTGACTCACCCCTTCTCAAAAGCTGAAAACTTGCATCAAGACTCTTGTCAGTTTTAGCACCGAAGTGGTGGGACAAACTCCCCCTCACCAGTAGACCTGCTGAGTGCCTCACTGTCCTCAAACGTCGACTGAAGTCTGGGTTACAGGTTCCGTCATCTCTCTGTGTGATCTACTAACTAAGATTCTACTAGAGTACTAACTCTAGTAGAATTTTAGTCTTCCAGCAGCTCTTAATGTAAGTCTGGGTTACTTGTGAGAGGGACGTTTTCTTTGTAGACTATAAAGCTCCCTTGTACGTCACTCAGGATAATGCTGCAAGTGTGAATAATAGTAGCAAAATAGTCAGTTTCCTTTACTTAAAAATGTGCAATGTGTCCTCTAGGTTTTTATTGCTTTTCTTGAAACATTTGGACCTCTGGAAATACTGTGGAACTCAAGTCTCTGACCAAATACCTTTACATGACATTTGCTGCATCGTCACCTGGAGTCAAGATAGTTTTGTAGCCATTTGCATGACATTAATTCTCTTATAAGATTGATTTGCTCCAGTTTGTTTTAGTCGTTACCTGTAACCATGAGAACAGTGCTTTGTTCAAAATGTCAGTGTAATGGCCCTAGAACAGGCACTGCATGTAAATATACCATCATAAAGCTTCCTATTGTTATACATCACTGATTTTCCTGACATTTTGATGATGAGCGGTAACTTTCTGCTGCACGTTAATTGAGTTAGGTTGCATTTCAGGACTGGGTTTCAAATGAGTTTGTTTTGCGTAGACATCCTAATGAGCTGTTGCTAACCTATTTGGATGTAAAATCCATATAGAACCTGAAATTCCTCCACTGCAGGTCACAATGATCTGGCCACGAATTTGACTAATGACCAAGACTGAGTCGCAGTGATAATGAGGTTGTTGGTGTAATGAATGTTCATCGCCTGGCTACCTGGATGAAAGAGGTGGGCTGTAGCCTGGTTGTGACACCAAATTAAACCACTGTGCAATTCATGCCCTCCAGTTTGTCTGATCACGTACGTTTGTGCAGTCGAAAGGGCACCACTGAACACAGGGACAAAAGATGGATGCCGATTCAGCCAACTGGACAATACCCCAAGACCAAAATTGGACTGCAGCGGATGGTTTTTGCGACAGAACTTACTTTGCAGTTGCGTTCATTGTGGAATTGATTTTTGTTGTCTATAGTTTTCCTGCTAACATCATTGTCATTATGGAGCTTCTGAAGAGAAAATACAAGAGAGGAAAGGACTGCCGTGTCTCCTCCACCTCTTCATTGTCTGAAGGCTTCCTCCTTCACATCAGCTTCATCAGCACCGGGCACTGTGTTTCTATCCTGGTGGTTCTTCTCGAAGAGCTGAATGTCTTTCAGGTCAATCGCTGGTTCCTGTTTGTTTTCTCCAGTCTAGGCTTTACTGCGGTGCCCTTGTTCTTAGTGGCCATCTGTGTGGACTGTTACTTGGCAGTCGTTTTCCCGGTGGCATATATGACTATCAAAAAAATGCGTCATCTGGGACTGCTGTACACCGCGCCGGTCTGGGTGTATGGCTTGGTCATGTGGGGAATAACTATCATTTACCATCTCCCATATTTCCATCCCATCTGCATGCTGTCGTTCTATGTCAGTCTTCCTGCTGTCATGTTCTTCAGCATCTCCACACTGAGGGCTTTGTACTCCACCAGACCTGGAAGCAGCAACCAGGCGCTCAGCCCCACCAAGAGAAGGGCTTTCCATATCGTCCTGAGCATCCTGGTGGAGATGGTGGTCAACTACCTGCCCCAGGTTTTGTTCTACACATCCAGATTTATTGCACCAACAGATTGGAACACATTTTCATGTCTTGAGGCAAACATGCTGATTATGCTGTCCACACTATGCAAGTTTCCAACACCTCTAATATTCCTGTATAGTGTTGGTAAACTGGGTTGATCTTACTCTATCATGACCAGGGTTCTTGTCTTAACATGTATTTATGAATGTTAGCTGAGACTAGTCATGATACCAATCCTCAACTTGAGCAAGTTTAGCAAAAAACGTGACCGCAAGATGTAACACATACACTAACCTGAATCAGACACTAGCAGTTAAGGGACACCAGGTAAGAGAATCTCTTGAAAATAGGCCTCAAAGCAGATCAACATGACATTTCCTGGACATCTTTGTGGCAACAGCAAAGAGACTTCCCATGACCTCATCAGGAACAGATCTCTTCTCTCATTTACTGTTTCTATTGCTTGCAGGGGATCTGGGATCTGGGATCTAATCCTCATTCAGCAAACATCCCCATAATCTCCTACGTTGTCTTGGTTTCACTCCATGCTCTTAATGTCAGTCTGACTCTTCAATAATGTGTGTGGACTGCCAGTTCGTTGTGGTTCACCAATGGCACTGTTTGTAAATATGCCGTCATATAGCTTTCTCTTATATGTGTAATTGATTTACGTTCACTAATAAGGTTTCTGTCATGTTGTCTGATAAGTAGCTAAGTTCACATTTAGTGGATCAGGTTACCTCCTGGGATTGGCTTTCAAATGAGGCTACTCCTATATTTTCAACATATAACGATCCCATAACTTCTTTGGATGTGAAATTCATGTAAAACATTGAACGTCTACACCAGAAGCCATGATCTTGTAAAAGCATGCGGTTAATAACAAGGGCTGGGGCTTGGTTATATATTTGATTCTGACGGTTTTGTCCACGACCTCATACCTTCTTTGGCTCTCAGATAAAGAGTCGCGTCCCTGTTAACGGACAGTGGACTGCTGTCTAGAACCCCTGTTCAAACTTTGCCATCCATTTCTTCTGGTCCCAAGTCAGAAGACGTTGACAGGAGACTGGTGGACCACACTGACTCAGGGATAAAACATGAACGTAGGAGCGGCCAATCTGACCCTGCCCCAAGACCGAAACTGGACTACAACTTTTGCCCTCTGCAGCAGAACTTACATGGTGGTTAAGCTTGTCTCAGATTTTATATTTATTATGTATAGTATCCCTGCTAACATTATTGTTATTGTGGAGCTACTGAAGAGAAGCTATAGAAAAAGAAATGACCGGAGCATCTACTTCTCCTCATCACTATCTGAAGTCTTCCTGCTACACATCAGCTTCATCAGTGTCTTCCACTGTTTCGGTCAACTGTTGCTTTGGCTTCAAGAGCTGAACATCTGTAAGGTCAGTGGTCACTTTGTTGATGCCCTCTATAGTCCAGACTTTACTGCGGTGCCCTTGTTCCTAGTGGCCATCTGTGTGGACTGTTACTTGGCAGTCATTTACCCAGTGGCCTACATGGCTGCCAAGAACTTTCACCATCGGGGACTGCTGTACACCGCGCCGGTCTGGGTGTATGCCTTGGTCATGTGGGGGATAACTGTCATTTATGACCTCCACTATTTCCACCCCGTCAGCATGCTGTCGTTCTATGTCAGTCTTCCTGCTGTCATGTTCTTCAGCATCTCCACACTGAGGGCTTTGTACTCCACCAGACCTGGAAGCAGCAACCAGGCGCTCAGCCCCACCAAGAGAAGGGCTTTCCATATCGTCCTGAGCATCCTGGTGGTGAGGGTGGTCTACTATTTGCCCCAGGTTTTGTTCTTTACATATAGATTTGTAGAACCAACAGACTCTGAGAGGTTTCAGTGCCTCGAGTACCCATTAGTGATGATGCTGCCCACAGTGTGTGATTTTATGACACCTTTACTCTTTCTGTATTGTGCTGGTAAAGTGGGGGCCACATTTTGTCTAATCAAAGCTTGACCTCTTGTGGTTATGTGGGAAATGTGATTTAGCTCACACTAGTTTCCCGATATCATCAAAACGTTTTGGTTATTATAAAAATCTCTCTTAAAAAGAAACACTGGAGAGTTTCCAGAATACTTTTAATACCTCCAGAACAGGGATGCTCAATCCTGAGCCTGACCCAACACATCTGGATCTAATGTACAGAAGTCCCTGAAGGACAGAACCAAACCCCATGGGAAAGTCTTGAGGTTCAGAGCCAGGGCACTCCTGTCATAAAATAATGGGGAAATAAAATGAAGAGCACTGTAAGAATCAAAACTGGAACTGAATGACAATGCAAGGTCAGTGTGGTCTACACAAAGAACAGCAGTAGTATATTATACCATCAAAATGGTTTGTTAATGGTAAGCATCTCCACCACCAACTGGGCAGGGCACACAGCCTGATGCACCATTTGTTTTCAGTCTTGCTGACGTCACAAGTTGTATTAAAGCAGAGGATGGTTTCTGACAACCACCACTGGAAGACTGGCCTCCAATGAAGCAACACAGCTTTTACTGGACATCTGCAACAGCCAAAGTACAATGTCCCTAGACAAAAATGCAACTCTGCTCTCGGATGACGTCTTCACAGCTTGTACGGGACACCACACAGTTCCTGTGGCCACTGTAAAACTTTTGCTGGCTATATCAACTTTTTTTCTGACCACGGTTGTGACCTGGGGGCTCAGGCAGAGACAGTTGACTGCAAGACATGTCTCCACCTTTAGTGGAATCTTCTGCCTCAATTTAAACCTTACCAACATCCTCCACAGTGTCTCAGTTATGCTGCTCACTCTCAGCAATGAGTTTCGTGTCCTTGTCGTCAAGCAAAGTCTCATGAAAGCACTGTATGGCACTTCTCTAACAGCAGGCCCTGTCTTCATTGCTGTTATCTCTGTGGACTGCCACTTTGCTGTGGTTCATCCGATCATCTACATGACTAACAAGGCCGTGAGGAATTGGGGAGCCTTGTACTGCATGGTCATTTGGGCATATGGCCTGGGTATTGGGATCACAATCTTCTGCTTGGACCTACAGATACAGAACCCAGTCTGCCTGGTCACCATTTACATAGCTCAGCCTGTTACCATCTTCTGCAACATCTCTGTACTCCAAGCCTTGTACGCAAGCAGCTCTGGAAGCATTGGCCAAATGTCAACAAACCCCAACCCGACCAAGAGAAGAGCCTTCTGGACTGTCCTAAGTGTTCTGGTGGTGACTGTGGTATGTGGTCTGCCTCAAGTCTGCATGTTTACTTATAGGTATGTGGTTATAGAAGACTGGTTAAGGTTTTGGTGTCTGGAGGTTCCCTTGTTGATGATGAACTCCATGATGTTTGGGAACATAATACCAATTATATTCTTGCTCTTGTTGGGGAAACCTGGATAGACATCCAAATTAAGCAATTTCCTTCAGGATCAATAAAGTTTTCTGATTCTGATGTCAACATTTTTGGCAAAATATTTCAGATGTTTACTTTATGGTCTTGTTTTGTAACATTTCTTGCTCTGAAAAGACCCACGTCTGTGGGAATTGTTTTAAGTTCCATGTTCGTGTTGAGATACGAGGGGATAAAATAATGGAGAGCAGATGGACTTTTTCAAGAATAAAATACTGGTTTTTATCTGCAGTAACGGAATTGTCAAACCTTTTCCAGTGAAAAACCATTCTTGAAAAAGAACAGGCCTGCTTCGGCTTTGACAGAAGAAAAAAAAATCCAGTTATAGTTCTGTCTAATTCGTTCCCCAGCTAATAAGCTTTTCAGCAGTAGGAAAATACACATGACAACTGGAATTTGGGTTCCTGACTGTTTGACCTCTGTTGATTTACATTGCTTGTAGAATTCAGATGGTAAAATGTCATTTTTCTTAACCTCATTTTAAAATCTTGTTTAAAGGCTTGTTTTCTGTTGCTTTTGAGTGTGGATAACTGATTGGAGGTGTGTTTTTAAAACCTTGTTTACTTTTTACTTCGAACTGCACTTGGGGTCACCTTCTGTTGCTTAATGAATAAACTGACTGGACGACGATGTAGTTGCGATGAGGGGTTGCAAAATTGGTACATTATTTTGTAATGAACGGTCACTATCTGAGGTACCTGTTACATGTTCTTAAGAAAACGTAGTTTGACACCAGAGGACGGATGGAGGAGCTCTTATGAGCCCCATGTGTATGGACTCCTGTCCTGGCAGGTCACAAGGCTGCACAGATTTCAAAACAACAAATTCAGCTCATTAGCGAACTAGCACGGCCCGTGTGATCTAAAATCAAAGATAATATGAGAAAAACAAAATTCAGAGCTGTGGTCCACCAGGTTCACTGCCTAATGTGGTTTTTGTCAGGAATCTGGAGGAAACATTCAACCATGCAACATTTTTATAAGCTCTTGGCATGTAAAAGGTCTGAAGCTCAACAAAATTCACCATCCTCTTTCTGCAAAGCCCTCATCAACATTAACTGCTGGCCGACCAAGATCCTGCTGTCCTGCTTTCTACAGCTTTCCTGCAGTTTGGTTTTACTCTTCCAGTTTAGTTATAATCAGGCTGTTTTTGTTAGTGTCTTTAAGGTAGATATGGGTGGCTCTTTAGTTGGAATTTTTCCAGTTCCAGGTAGATTTTGAAAGAAGGGAAAAATCTTTCTGAAAAGTGTGTTTACATTTATGACCTTTTCCTGTTTTGAATGCATTGAAAGGGTGTGGCAGAATTTC
Organism: Alestes dentex; assembly: GCA_037576975.1. Classification (NCBI taxonomy): domain Eukaryota; kingdom Metazoa; phylum Chordata; class Actinopteri; order Characiformes; family Alestidae; genus Alestes; species Alestes dentex. Next base: position 5,859,281 of record JBBIGA010000027.1, on the reverse strand, counting down.
ACTATTTTCAGTTTGCCTCTGTAATAAATTAGTCCAAAAAATCCTGAAACTTCTGATTTGTATTTTTCAATAAAGACTTTCATACAGTTTATACATTTTCCTATTATCTATCTTTCTATTATTTATATCATGCTCCCTGGTTCTGGTATTCCTACCGAAATATTTTATTTATGCTTACATGGTTAGATACTATAAAAAAATCTCAAATTAGAAAAGCCAAAAAAAAAAAAAAATATTCGTCACGTAGAGAAGAGAAGCAACAGGGGAGCACAAGCTTAGAAAAGCTAACACATCTAACATTTGTGCTACATGACTGAAGACTTTTTAAATTACAGGTCATTATCTCAAATACATAATTATTTGAGAATGTATGACACAGCCAGTTTAACTGGAGTTAATGTAGTAAATATACATCACAGGGCAGGTTAGCCCACTTTTTCTTGAAAAATTATGGTAACAGCATTGGGCTGTGATTGACGCTCTGTCAACAGTTTACTGGGACCACTTTTGGTAGGTACTAACCACCGTATACTGGAAACACATTCTTGCCCTCTCATTTCGGCCCTTGTCAAAGTCACTCAGATCTTTACACCCACCCATTTTTCCTATTTGTGGTCTGTATGAGAAGAGAAATCACCAGACTGTGCTGGACACCTGCCCTCATGAGAACGGCACTGAAGTCCCCAGACGTCTGGTTCCATTCACTACCACGGTGAACAATTCTAACTTTCTGTAGAATGGAGCTTTTCAGACCAAACCACTTTGAATGACGGTTTACATCCTGAGCATATGCAGAAATGTTGAAAAATAGGTGGCATTCCCATATAAGTGCAACACCTGACAAAGTCAAATATTTGCAAATAGGTCATTAAGAATGGACAAAACATCAGCACAGCCACCGTTCAAGACAAGACAATCCGTTCGCCATTGCAGAGAACCGGGAAAGAAAGTAGGCTACTCAGATGCTCCACCTGAACAATAAAGACTGAACAATACAGACTGAAATGTCTCTGGGCCAACCCACAAAGATCCAGCTTGTTTAAGGAAGGTGCCTATTCTTGATCATTGAGACTATTTTTATACTTGGTTGCCGTTTTGGTTTTAAGCTGCCCAGAGACAAGCGTCCAGCTGAAGGCGAAGCCCACACTGGGCTGTAACATGAGGCCGTACACTGCAGTCCTGCTCCACTGCTGACACAGCTAACCGCCACATTTAGCACCAAATGACCACTGACACCAGCTCTCCTGGCCTACATAAACAAGGGCAGAGAGAATGAACCACGGCTGTAGACCAAAGGGTAAGTAGGATAGGTCACAGAGGTCCAACGGACTTTGAGCCTCTACTATTAGGACCAATTATACTGTTTGAACAGCAGTAAAAATAAAAAAAAAGGTCTTAGGACTAGAAATGAGCTGATAAAAAGATGTTGATTCCATCCAGTGATCACTTTATATACAATTCCTCCAAAGTCAACCTCCCCCCTTCTAATTTGGGAATTTTAACGACTTTAAGGGGCACTCATTACAGCAACATAGCACAGTTTGCATGATCTCGATTGAAAGGTACTGACCAACAGAAAGGACAGCTTTGGAGCAGCAATTACACTACACTGATCTAGCATGCACTTTTAATCAAAGCGACTCACAATTTGAGGAAAAAACTCAAGTTTCTGGTCAGTGGGAGAACAAAATGAGAGACTAAAGTGCAAGATGGTGTAAGCTTAATCAGACAGAACAAGTCGTGTGATTTAGGCTATAGGTGCTCTCTGAACAGATGAATCTTAAGGTTTTTGAGGATAAAGAGGGATTCTACTGCTCTGGGTGCCTTTGGCAGCTCATTCCACCAGCAGGGAACCAGAATGAGACCAGTCTGGACTGGGTTTCCCTTGTGTGTAGGGACGGCAGAGCCATACGATGTTCTGTAGAGGAGCTGTGGGAGAGAGTAGGAACATGAATGATGGGATTAAGGTCACTGTGTGCAGGTGATATGCGACCTTTTGGGTTGGCTGAAGACCAGCTGTGAGGGTCTGATCATGCAAGCTGGGAGATCCGCTGAAGTATAAAAGTGTAAAGGGGCCATTGTTAATATGTAAACAACACAGCACACAGTGTGAAATTCCTCTCTGTATTTAACCCATTCACCAAGTGAAGAAGTGGGCAGCTAGGAACACAGCGCCTGGGGAGCAGTGTGGGGATGGTACCTTGCTTGAGGGAGCCTCAGTGGTGCCATTAGCACACCTGGATTTGAACCCACAAACTTCCAATCACAGGGGCAACTCCCTAACCGCCAGCCTAGGAGGGTGTTGAAATAATTGAGGCGACAGAGAATCATGGCCTTTACCAGGAGTTGGGTGGTATATGGGGCCTGATTTTTCTGATGTCTAAGGTGATCATGCCCAAAGCCTGGTGTCAGCTAGAGGAACTCTACAGCTCCCAGTTGCATAAACCAAACCGCTCTAAATCTTCAGACTGGCTCCCTTCATGGACTCCCCTGGCTCTGGAGACTCTGGGGTGCACTGAAGTAGAGAGATCTCTCACACATGCAACTGTGACCTTGTCTGGTATTTGCAGGATGGTATTTCTCCTAGCATGTGCTCCAATAATGCATAGAGCTGTAGTAACATTTACTGCATTTAGTAGTCGTGTTTATTCAAAGCGACTTCCATTCCCTAACTACAGGGGGCAGTCTCTCTGGAGCAGGTTAAGGGTCTTGCTCAGGAATCCAGTCGTGGTCTGCTGAAGGTAGGATTCAAACCTATGACCTCTTGGTCCAGAGGCAAGTATCCTACCCATTAGGCCACCATCCCCACCATCCACCATACTGTACTGCCCTGGTTCCAGGTAAAGATTCCTTGATGTTGCATCAAACCATGCCAACCAAGAAGCTACACAATGGCCATTGAGGAAGTCAAAATAAAAAGTGCATCGATTTCCCCACAGAAGATGAACCAACAGACCTGTGAAGGAAGTGACTGCTGTGGTTAAATTGTTCAGTGCACGTTATTTATTTCTGAAGAAAAAAGACAAATGTTACAGAAAAAAGGTTGCAGTGAAGGACCATCTCTTAAGCATCAGCACGAACAAGCCCACGCGATGCAGAGATTAACCACACACTTAAAAGATAAATTAAAAATGTTACTTATATTAAATACATATACAGATTGCATTTGCCCAACAATGACAAGCAAATATGCTGAGCCTTTATTCATTACATTAAAAAGAAAGCATAATTTGTGTATAAAAGTTTGAATCTACAGACTTGCAAAAAAAAAAAAAAAAGGGACAGGGAAGCGTGCCTTATTACAAAAACACAGTTGTGCTTCCGCGCCCGCCCAGGTCCTTTTAAAAAAATACGCTCACCGAAACAGCCGTTGAAAGCAGCATGGCTACAGCTCCGCGACAGGGTTGGGGTGGGAGAAAGTGGTTATGGGGAATACTCACTCATTCAGCGTTTTACAAGCTAGTCTCTAATCTGTACTGCATCACCAATGAGGCCGAAAAGTTAGTTGTTTTAATATTGAAATTGCAAATAAAAAGTGTGTAAATTTGAAATCACAAAAGCTGCCGTAAGAATTATGTCTTCAGTTTATATATAATCCAGCGTTGTGAAGTGTTTGGCGAAATTTTTGAATAACTACACGACATCCAGGGTTCAAAGTTCTGGTCTGCTCTGCGGAAAAAGACCAGCGGCCTGCAGCATAATTGATCGGAATTAAACACAGAAATCGCAACACTAAAAAATTACAGTTAGATACCCACCCACCCCCTCCAGCTCCTCAGCCCTAATGTTCATTACAAGGCCATCATTTTGACGGTTAAAAAAAAAAAAAAGAAAGAAAAAAGCAGGCCAGTGGGCACATGGGAGATACTGCATTCTGCCAGTAAAATTGTGTACCAGCCAAAAGATGGTACCTTAAACTGAAATTCTCTGAGATGGAACTAGCTTTCCAGATGCAACAGCCTGTGGTAGTTTGTTTCCAGTGCAGTGATGTGGGTGGAGTTACCACAGGCTCCACCCCACTGCCATAGGTAGCATAAAACATTGGGGAAATCTTTTTTTCTTTTTTTCTTTAACTGTTCAGTGCTGAAAAGTCATATAAAAGCAAATGCGTGGTATTACAGTTATATATCGGCTAATTCACAGAATTCCCAGTAACAAACCAGCAGTGAGTGCCTGTAGATGACTACATGATACACATGTGACAAACAGAGATGAGGTTTTAAAACGCTGGAGTATTCCTTTAAGGGAAGCAACAGATCTAGTTCAATGAATATTAAAAGGAAGCACTTGGTGGTACAGAAGCTCAGGATATATAAACATGTAGTGTGTAGAGGGAGGAGGATGAGAATTTGTTGATTGTGCTGCATTAAACAGTTTCTGAGCTACAGGAGAAAACTGAGCTAGGGAAATTTACTTCGCTACTTTGCCAAAAAAAACAAACAAACAAAAAAAAAAAAAAACACTATTTAAAAGTCCAGATAAATGTTCATTTTACCAGCTCAAATTTATAGTCAAATTTCTCACATTTTCTCACATTGTCTTCCTACACCACCATCGTTGTTCACACATCAATTTTCCGCTGTTTAAAAATTTTCTTTATTAGATTATTTGAAGTTACCTTACTCCCCAAGCCAGCGGTCTCCTATAGATCAGACAAAGGAATAACTGACAATCTCCTGATTTCTGTGTGCGGACTGAATAATTCACAATAAGACGCTGAGGGTCTACAGGTATCGGGCAGGAGCAAAGGAAGTACTGGGTACATTCTCAGATGCCAGGAGCTGTGGAAGTGGGGTGTGTGTTTGTTTTTACATGGCTTTCACTTTAATTTGCTTCATCTTCATCTGCTTCTTCTCCATCTTCTTCTGCTCTCGACGCTGAGCAGCTTCCTGAGAAACACAAGAAAAAAGGATGAACACCACCATACCTTTAACCTGGGGTGTTAAAAAAATAAAAAATAAAAAATAAAAAAAAGCTTCAGTATACCATGATAATCTAACTGAACTGTGTGTTCTGACCTCCTCCAATTACACCCAGCATGACCTTTTTCAGCATATTGTGCTACAGTGGCTCTTCTAGGGGATCAGACCAGATGGACTAGCTTTCCACTCCCCATGCCCCCGTCACTGGTTCACTACTTATCCTTCCTTGGACCACTTTTGGTAGGTACTGACCCCACTGCACGACAAAAAACACTCCAGAAGATGCTTTGATCCAGTTGTTTAGACATCACAATCCAGTCTCTCAGGTCCTTACGTCCACCCATTTTGTCTGTCTCCAACACATCAGAGCCCCGACTGTTCTCTTGCTGTCAAATATTTCCCACCTCTTCACGGGTGGAACTTTAACCAGATAATCCTGCTCCTCACCCGTCAATGGTTTTAATGTTGTGGCTGATCAGTGATTCTGATCTATTTCTAGATCAATGATCCTGTATTTAACATCACAGCCTACAATACAATATATTTTTAATAATAAGAATAATCTAAATTGTGCATGTGGACCTTTACATATAAAAAAAACCCCCAAAAGCATCAGGACACTATAAACTATGTTCAGGAAAGTTCTTTGTGCCCTTTATGTGCCTTTCCAGCAGAGCAAGCTGGGGAGAAAGTTAATGCTGAACCTTGTTTTAGAGTTCCTGTTTTTCTTAAAGAAATGAGATCAAAATAAATCAGTCATACTGACAGGGATTGACAGCATTTTCATTGGTTACTTTTAATCGGCTAACCCCCCACCTCTAGACGGCGCTGTCTCTCGGGGTCCTCTTCATTCATGATCCTTTCCTTCTCCGCTCTTTTCTTCTCCTCCCGGCGCGTCTGAGCTGCCTCCTGCCTCTGAGCGTGAGTCTGCTTCAAGAAGTTCTCCTCCACGCGAGCGCGGTTACGATCCGCCTTCTGCTTCCCCTACACACACACACACGGAAATGTGAAAAACAGTGTTGAAGAGAACCCTCAAAAATCACATGACGTTCTAGTTTTGAACACAAGAGGACACACGGCAGTATGTAAGTGGGAGATTGTGTGCGCTCACCTCTCTGTTGAGGCGGAGCTTCTTGACTTTGTCAATGCTGTAGATCACCATGTTCATCAGGGGCAGCAGGTTATCCATGTCTTTGGGAGATGTGTTACCCATCCCAGGCACTAGAAATCAATACATTACATTCAATTGGCAGATGCTTTTTTCCAAGGCGACTAACAATCTGAAAGTACTAAGTGCTAAATCTTTAAATACAGAGTACAGCAAGAAGCTATAAGCTTAATCAGAAGAGCAAATGTGATTTAGGATGGATGCATCAGCAGAGGAAGTGCTCTCTGAATAGAGAGGAGTCTTCAGGAGGTCTCTGAAGATGGAGAGGGATTCTGCTGCTATGTTACCTTTGGCAGCTCATTGCACCACCAACACCTCTCTTCATACCAAACAATACTGAACACAATAAGAACTGTTTGAATACTGTCTCCATAAGACAGAACAGAACTCTGAAACACATGATTATGGGCTAAATGTTTATCTGGACGTGTTCTCCATGTCCATATGACTCACCATTAAATGTAAACAGCAGCGTTTTCTTGGTCTCAGGGAGCTTTAAAGGCTGGCCCTCCCTAGAACATACAATCACAACAGAAAAGCAGTTATTGGGGTATGATTTTTACACCAGCATGAATGTGTACAGTAAAAATAAAAGTAAGTCTTACTCTTGCATAACTTTTGGACCAGAAAATTGGTCCGAGAAATGGATGGACTCTATCTTGTCGGCGTGGCTTGTGATGTAATGTACCATCTAAAAGACAAAAGGGCAAAATTAAATGAGCTCTCAAGAACAACACCATGATCTACTGAGATTAAATATCAGAATTCAGGGGGTGTTTAGCATGTCAGGGGCTTGAAAACATTTTAAAGTAGCCAAACTGAGCTGCCGTACAAGTGGAACCAGCACATTTCAGCTCACCTTGCTGTCCATCACTCCATCCGTGACTTCGCCCATCTCAGATAAGATGGCCAGAGAGTCAGGGAGACCGTACTTCGCCCCCGACTTGGGCTTGTCCCCGCAGAACTCACTCTGGAGGAAAACAAGAAGCGAGGAAAGAACAAGAAAAGACATGAAAAAAAAACACAAATAGGTTAACAATGTACAAATGCATCCTTTTATTTTTGCAGCAAAGCAGAGGAATCGGTTCCTCACCAGGTCCTGCATCTCCTTCTGCAGCCGGCCCATGGCCTTCCGGCTGCCCACAGCAAACACAAACGTGTCCATGTCCTCGTCATTCAGTGTCACTTTGATTTGCTGCGAAAGGACACGAGACAAAAACTCTTTTTTCTCCCTTAAACAAACACCTAGAAGATATAATGCAACTGGTTGTGGATTTTCGTGTGTGTATTAATGTTTGAACACCCACCACTTGATCACATGTTGGCCTCATCATCCTGGCCAGCACGTTCAACAGGTCCTGCCTTTTCAGAAACTGTAAAACAATTAATTAAAAGTCAATTTCATGCAATACATCTGGTCTCTAACCAACTGTAAATCCCATTCCTGACACAACACACTGCAATGTTTTGTGATCTCCCTGATTCACCAGGTAGTATGTTAAAAATGTGAAAACTAGCCGATGGCCGTTAGACCAGAAGGTTAGAGAACGGATCTCCTTCTTATCCAGTTAACCATTTCTCATGTTCATCAAGAACACAGAACCCCAGTACCTTGAGCTGAATGAGCATGCCCTCACAGCAGACCCGTCCTGAGCACCACAGATTATAGATGTGCTCATTCTCTTGGTTTAGCTTCCCCGTGCTAGTGGGTTCCTTACTTGTGCCGTCATCACCTGTACATCAACAACGACGAATTCAGCAAAGCAGAACACACAGTTCTTCATAAAACCTGTCTATATACACACAAATAACTAACTATATACCCACATACACATTACACACACACACATACATATATGAGTTGATGAGAGAGAATATTTACCAACGAGCGCAAAATTGCTCTCCAGCAGCTCCCTATGCGAGTTGAACCAAGCCTGAGCCAGTCTGCTGTTTTTGTTCTTGCCGATTATGTAATTCATGATGTAGGCCAGGAGGCCGGTGACCATCAGGATCTCCATATAGTAGCTCTCCCAGCTGTTCTGGAGATGTGCTGGAACCTATCACACACACACACACACACACACACACACACACACACACACACACACACACACACACACACACACACACACAC
>JBBIGA010000027.1:5837071-5848894 GCA_037576975.1 Alestes dentex | reverse complement strand
AGTGTGAGTGTGAGTGTGAGTGTGAGTGTGAGTGTGAGTGTGAGTGTGAGTGTGAGTGTGAGAGAGAGAGACTTTGCGTGTGTATGCATTTTACTGCATTTCATTTCCGTTTGTCCTGCATTTCATGGCGTGTTGTTCTGGTATTAGGCTCATATTTGGAGTCCTTCCTTCCGTTTGCGGTGTTGTTATTTCTGACGGTTTTCATTTTGCGACGATGTTACGACGCACAGGAGGAAACACGGCAGCATTTCTCGACCAGAAACATTTTTAAAGGGCGTGCTCTCAACGTTACTGTAAGCATACTGTGCTTTTAAGTAGAAGAGACTGTAGTTACCAAGCAGCCAGCATTGAGATTACCTTGGAATGAAGCTTTTTTTTATTCGCTTGTGGCAAATATTTAATGTCTGAGCAAAGTTGGGAAGTGAAAAACCTGCTAAAATATGCCAAAAGAGCATTTAATCTCTCTCTTCCATCCCAAACATGCCAACTTCTTTTCGTTTCGTGAGCCCGTCTCTGTCGCTCTTCGGGTCCACATGCGGTTGAAATGTGCTGCATTTGATTGACAGCTGATACTCAAGTGATTGTGAGCATGCAAAATAGACTTGAGCTTAGAAACCAGGGGCATGTTGTCCACCCTGACTGCCGGTTCTCATTTTAAACGAATTATTAGAGCTAAAGTCTCACATTTGAGGCAAGACGAGGATATAAATGCTTTCGTCACTCTTTAGAGGGGAATTACACCTTTTTTTTTTTTTTCTTTCTTTTTTTCCCCAGATAATTTCCACATAGTTTACCTCATTCAGAGTGGGTTTGGTGAGAATGCTTTACTATGGGGGTGAATGGAACCAGGAGTCAGTGTCTGTACCACAGATATTGTCATTTTATTTACTAATGAAACCCGCCTGTGAACCAACACATGTTCTGAGTTCTTATTTGTAATGTTAATTATGGTAAATAAGTGGCAAATCTAAATAAAACATGTTTCCTTGGGGACTATTTGGCCTCACAACACCCTGCATGTATCCCTCCACCACTAGTGGATTTTAAATATACATGTAATGCCAAAACGTTTTAAAACTATCATCCAACAGCGTCGCAAGCTGTGTATTCATGATCATTTCATGTAATAACTTTCAGTGAGACGCACTAAACTCTTCAGATGCCGGGTTCCATTCACCACCACTGTGAACAGATCTGGCTATTTTTACGTTTTCCACTTTAAAGTTTTCCGCTTGAATGAACTCCACTTTTGATATTGTCTCGGCAAGATCTTTTCTCTCTCCGGTTTTCCTCACTTCTTCTCATTCTCGTCTTGCTTTCGTCGCCGTTGGAAAGTTGCTCCCTTTTTACCGCATGTTTGTGCTCAATGTGAGAGATGTACATACATATATAAATATTATAAATAAGCTTGGGCAAGACGTCCATGTCGTGACTTTTTCCAGACAGGTCACTCGTCACTTGGTCCGTTCGTGGCTGTGGTACGTAGTAGCGGCGAGTCCGGTGTTTCAGGACCCCGCTGAAAAGGAACGTGGAAGGCTCTCGCGAGCTCATCCTGACCCAGTCCTCTCTGAAAGAGTGCATATGTGATTACATGTGTGTGCCCGACCGCAATGTTTTTCTATCAATAAACTTGCATTGTTCTTCCATAAAGCTGTTGCTAATCCTTTAACATCCAAATTCAGTTTCAGTGTCCAGAAAGATGTTCCTCACTGAGGGAGCCCACACACCTACACTGAGTTTATCAGGGGTCTTAAAGTGTGAATTGGGGGCTTTCAGACAGCTTACCACCTCAAACACTAATATATTCCATTAATGCATTTCTAATAAGGTTCTCGTGGCAAACTGTGGCCATTAGAGCTTAGGCCTTTGGTTACACTTTGATCATAAATATCAAAGACAAAAAAAAAACCAGTACACATCCTGGTAGCAACCCAATGGGATTCTAGTTGTTAAAAATTATAGACATGTATTCTATCATTAGGTCTTTCCTGAAGGTCCTGTGAGTTCTCCTTTAAATTTTCTTCTTCAGATTTCACTAAAGATATGAATAAAACTAGTTAGGACATTCAGAATGGAAATGCCACATGAAATACTCAGTGGCCATTTTTTCAGAAACACTTATCTTACAGGTGCACTACAGACTGTAGCTCTGACTGATCAGCCTCTTTCTCTCTGGACCACCATAGACCAGATATTATTTGGGTGGTGGGTCATTCACAGAATAACAGTAACCCTCAGATAGTAGTAGTGTTGGGGTGTGTGGTGGTACAAGAGATTTGTGTTCAATCGACACTTAGAAAATAGTTATAAGACATTCTACATACTATAATGTAACCTTGTATATGAGGTGTCATTTAAATAAAGAAGTAAATTAAAATGGGAAAAGTAACAAATTAAAATACCATTTTTGTCAAGTACTAAAACGACAGAAGTGCGAACGCTCCTGTCCATTATGTAGACAATAATGACAAACACACACATAATAGTGTCAGTGTATTCAGTGTTATAAATATTCTTTAATCTAAAAAAACAAAAAACATTTTTAATAGTTATTTTGTGCTTTTGGAAACCTTAACAGTCCAGTAAGGTTTTCGGTTGAATTGTACATACATTCATTCACCTCTTCCACAAGCCACGCCCACTGAGCACGAGCCACACACACTGATCCACACACGGCTTCAAGAAATGATCCACAGAAACCAGTCTGACCAATCTGATGGGTTTTTTCCAGAGAATGCTGGTACACACACACACACACACACACACTGAACACAGTGACCGTTTAAAGTACACAAACACACAAGCTTCTCATGATGTGTAACATGTCTGACATTGCCCACTATCTCACACACACACTAATTTTAGCTTACATCATTGACCAATCAGAGAAAAGGGTGTTAAAATAACCCCTTCAGTAAGAAACAGTATTTAGGCCCTGAATGCATCGAGCCAACGTCAGAAAAGGCCACACACACACTGCGTTAAGGAAATAACTATAGAGCAGAATACGACAGATGTGTGTTTTTTAAATAAAAAAGTAATTGATCCACCATCGAGTCAGAACCAGGCTTCAAGTATAAACTGGGTTTATCCGAATCCTTTGGCTTCATGGAAATAAATCCCAGTTAATTCATTTCTCACACTCTGACAACTTCCTTGGTCAAGCTGTATGTTTTCTCCTTATAACCTTTCCTGCATCTTCTACCATGCTTTGTGCTCGATTTTCTTCTTCCTTCTTTTCAGCTTGTTTAGGTCTGCAAGTGCTCTCTTCTTCACTGCAGAAACATTCCAATTTTTTAGAGTGATTCCATTATTTTTGCCTCTACACTGTGTCCATTGTTTTTTCCTCAACTTGATCTGGGAATAAATGTCAATAGTTACAATAAAGTAATTTAATTGGTTTGAGCTGTCTTTCAGGAAGCCAGAATTTTCAGTTTTTAATCAAGAAGTATTACTTGCTGGGTTTAGTTAGATAAATTTGACTGGTAATATTAGTTTTATTATTTGGAGAGATTTTTGTGTGCTAACACCAATTCTATCAACCAAACAGTAAGATTATTTTGGCCAAAGTCATTTGTAGTTGATTTTCCTTCTCTGTTCTAGATCCCTTACAGACAGAATTAGCCAGAAAAGCACACCCTAAAATTCAAATACCATTTGAACAGTCAAACGAGTTAAAACGCCCATTCCCGATGCTGGTAAGCCGTTGTTAATTACTTTAGAGTTGGAAATTGAATCTACTGTGTGTGTGCCAGCTCTGGAGAGTATGGATTCAGCTGGCTCTGTCCGGCCAAACGACACTGACAGCAGCCTACAGATGAAACTACAGACGAGCACGGACGCTCATCTGAAGGCCGAGAGTTGGCTTGATGTTTCAGAGCCCTTGCATTCACACGATGCACCACTGCCTCCTTCGATTTCACACGATTCACTGAATCAGACGGTGTTCCTCTTTGTGTCTGTCACACCGGATGTAGTCGTATCTGATCTGCTGGGTCAGCTGATGTGACCACTTCAGATGAAGTGAACTGAATGCTTGTTTATCCACGAAAATATATAATCAGACTGCAACTGAAATATTAAAAATCCTATACAGTGAAAATCCATTTCTGAAGCTAAATAACATGGAAGTTAGAAAATGCCCAAGATATTTTCTCATAACAGCAACGTCCGGTTGGAATAACCGCCCGATTCAACTCGTCCCAGTTCAGTTCAGGGAGGGAAGGAAAAGTCTTGCGCTCAGTGAAGGTGCTGCTTTTCAGGACTGACTGCTGGAAGCTCAGCAATCTGGACAGAAAAAGCAAGAGCACAGAGGGTCTGTTGTGGCCAGATATTGTTCTGCAAAGTCAAAATCTCAGTCACTTTGATAACTGTGACGCAGTGCCCTGTGACACGTTGTGCTTTTTTTTTTCTTTTTTTACACGAAAGCAGCGATCACCCAGCGCTCCTTTAAGAGAAAGAAAGCTCCTGAAAGAGGTTTCCAAACAGTGATGCTATTGGAAAAAGTGGATCGTTTCATCAGCAGACCTCCTCCTCTCTCTTACTGAGGAGAGATATGGCACAAAGTTCCTCAATGCATTTGAAGAACGTACAGTAAGATGCACAGGTCTGACTCTGGTCCCTGGTGGAGGAGGCAGCCAGACGTGCCGGGGGAAATCGACTCTGCCAGAGCGGGACGGCGGCTGTGCAGGTGAGCACATGATGGCCTTCGCTTTTTCACGATGGTGGCAGCATGTTTAGCAATTCGTAATTGAAAAAAGTTACATTTTGAGTGTAGTCTGTGTAATAGAAACAGTTCAGCTACATAAAAAAGGGAATACTCTTCGCTTCCAAATCTACATCTTTTTTTTTTAAACGTGTGCCTTTGCAGCATTGCTGAATGCAATAGTTTGGGCACCCTGCTCTCTACAAAGAACACTCTTGCACACTTCTATTGGCTGAATGTAACATATTTGGAAAAAATAAACACTAAATGGGGCCTGTGGTAAATTATAATCACGATTATATGAATGCCGGAGCCTATCCCAGGCTGAGGGGTGGAGAAACACCCTGGACAGATCACTAGTCGACTGCAGGGCAGACACACAGGCTGAAACACTCACAGCCCTGGGCAATTTAGCATCTCCAGTTCACCTGAAGAGCATGTCTTGACTGTGGGAGGAAACCGGAGTACCCGGCAGAACATGTAAACTCCACACAGAAAGGGCCCTCAGCCACCTTAAAATAAAGATTGTGATCTAAAATTGCAGAAAAATTCCATATTTTAGTCTTCCCTATATAGGATGTGTACTTATTCTCATGTAGAAAATCATTACTACATGACATTTGACCAGGGGTGAGCATATGACTCTATGTGTAGAAAATAAATGTTAGTCCCTCCTAAACCCCTGGAAATATGGCAGGGCTCACAGAATTATTTTGCTATGACTGCACAGACGGCATATGTTATCATGCAATACATCCTTGCATTTGACAGAGGGATCGGGTCTGAAAAGAACTGTTCTGTTGACTTGGTGGACCTGGACGGACGTGTGCTGGTTGAAAAGTGTGTACAAATAAATAATGCCTTCCGCCACTGCTTTGCTCCGAAGAGCCACGTTTTGTTCAGTGTTTCATTTGTGCTTTGCTCTAAGTGCAATATTAGGGGCAAACATGTCGAATATGTTTGCCTGTGTGTGTGTGTGAGTGTGTGTGTTTGTGCATCAGGTGACTCTGTGCTGGGTCCTCCCCACTCAACGTGGACTTGCCCGTGTCCAAGAGTAGCAGCTTACGATTAATTTAAACCTCACAGTACTGCAGATGATGTGGGAGAAAAGAGAAGAAGGTGCAAGAATGGGGGTGTGAACTGTTCTGTGACCAGCACCAGGCTGCTGCAGAGTGTGTGACAGTGGGTCCACACGACTGTCCCAGATGTGGAGGGCCCACAGGAGGGGGTAATAGAAGAGACCACAGCCTACTGTAGACTCTAGCTGCCAGGAAGGATGGGGACAGACAGGTGCCTTTGGATCTCGGCCGCTGCGTCCCGCGAGGTGCTGGGGTTTTCCAGGTGTTCGGGGAGCGAAGGGAAACGCAGGCTGCCACACAGTGGCCCAGGGACATGGGGCGAGGCCTGAGCTTTGGCTTTAGCTTGGATTTGGGCTTGGGACTGGAGATGTGGAGGGACACTCAGAGCCCCAGGGGTCACCAGTTCAGTCTCTGTCTCTGGGGACATGGACATAGTATCGTCCGAGGCTACAGTCAGGTGGACGCCGCTGGACAGAGACTCTCGAGACTTGTGGTCGAGGTTGTCAGAGTCAGGGCTCTGTGGGGCAGGAAGAGAGGCACAGAACATCAGTTATTACTGGCAAGAAGGCATTTTAGTACCATTAGATTTGGAGTTTTGTTTTACCACATGACTGTACGTTTAGAAAAAAAGTACAGAATTTCTTCTGTTAATGTTAATGGAGGGAACCTGCATTCAGGACTACAGACAAAAAAACATCCTCCACTGCTGCATCACTGCTAGTGTAAATCTGGTCTACGAGATCAGAATAGGACTGACTATAGGCCATGAGGGGTTGCTGGTAGTCTGATTGTTAGGGAGTTGCCCCTGTGATAAGAAGGTTGTGGGTTTGAATCCCAGGAATGCTAATGAGGTACCCTTGAGCAAAGTATCGTCCACTACTTCACTCGGGGTAATAGGTTAAAATTTCACAAATTTCACACTGCCCTCACTTCTAAGTTTGATCACTTTCAGAGTTTGAATAAATGATATGTTTGTTGTGTGTAAAATTATTAGTTCTGGTTTCAGGAGATTTCAAGGTTTCAAGAGAGTTTATGTAATAGCTTCAGCCTCACCAGTAAGTGTTCATTTAAGCATAAAGGCACCGTCGCTGAACCTGGATGCACTTATAACAGCCATCAGTCTGAATTTTACACATGTTGCTTCAAGTGTTACCAGTAGCACACCTGTCACAACAACATCTGTAGCTCTCAGCAAAGTGCTCTACAAACACACTCACTTTAATAGGGGAGGGGAGGCTGTCGTTGATTTGTACAGTGGGTGGGATGGGTGCAGGGCTATGGAGAACAGGACCCCCAGTCCCATACAGGCTGGAGGGGGGAAGTGGGTGGGCTGGGGGAGACACGGCACTGTAGGCTGGGGGCACCGGAGCCATCTGTCTCTGGAGCAACTGCAGAATCACATTAATGTCAGCTGTCATCCTCGTCTCCAACCTACAGAGAGATAAAGTAGAAAGCATTACTAGAGAGAAAGAAAGAGAGAATAAAACGAAAGATAAAGAGTAGAAGGAAACAAATGAAAGGGACCAATCAAGTGAAACAAAAATAGCTAAAAACATGGTGAGAGGGAGAAAAACGGCAGTAGACCAATAGTAGACCAAGAGGAAACTGGGGGAGAAAGTTAAAAACAGAAGCAGAAAGAAAAAGGGTAAAGAGAGATATTGTAAAAAAGTGCTATAAATAATTCAGTAACTATGTTAAATAATTCAGTAGCTACTTCAAATGACTCAGCAACTGTTAGAAATGACTCAGTAACTGCTATGAATAATTCAGTAACAACTATACATGATTCAGTAACTATGTTAAATGATTCAGTTGCTATTCTAAATGATTCAGTGATTTAGAAACTACTACAAATAATTCAGTAACTGCTACATTTACATTTACGGCATGTAGCAGACACTTTTATCTGAAGCGACTTCCATTCTCTAACTGTAGGGGGCAGTCTCCCTGGAGCAACTTGGCGTTAAGGGTCTTGCTCAGGAACCCAGTGGTGAAGGTAGGATTCGAACCCATGACCTCTTGGTCCAGAGGTAAGTACCCAACCCACTAGGCCACCACCACCCTGGCTATGAATGATTTTGGAACTACTGAGATTTATGAAGCTTACTTGTAAGTTCTGTAATTATGAGGCCTCAGAATTGAAGACCCACAAACAGACTGTTAGAATTTGAGACTTAATTGAGTCTTTACAGAGTGCGTTCCAGGTTCTGACCTGTTAAGCTGGGACTGCAGCAGCTCGAGACGTGCCTGCAGCTCGCTAGGCCGCTCCTCCAAACACGCGCTGCGGTGGTGGTGGTGGCAGACGCGGGCTGACGAGGAGCGCCTCGGACTCTCAGAAAACTGACTCGGCCTGCGGTCAGGCCAGTAACCGTACACATTCAGAGACCCTGACAGAGACAAAGAGAGAACGAGGAATGATGAGGTGAAAGAGTGGTGAACAAACTTTTCCTTAAGTCAGCTGCAGTTGGAAATATAGACATCTTAGATAACCCACTACATTTAGGGGAAAACTGGAAAATTGCCAAGCCCCCCCCCCAAAATAACAATTAATATAATAGCGCATTTTATTGATAGGAGCCTTTCAAGATGCGAGAGGACACTTAGTAAAACCAAACATACAGTTGTGTGTAACTGTATAACAAGACATAAAAGACATCATAATACGTCATGAATATATAATAACAGCATAAACCGTATGCGCTAGAGTCAATATTACAGGTGTCTTGTGGAAGAGAGGTCAGAAGGCGAGGGACTTGGACCCCATGGTGGCCAAACGGGCAG
This sequence comes from Alestes dentex, assembly GCA_037576975.1. Lineage (NCBI taxonomy): Eukaryota > Metazoa > Chordata > Actinopteri > Characiformes > Alestidae > Alestes > Alestes dentex. The sequence continues at coordinate 5,840,329 of JBBIGA010000027.1, read as the reverse complement.
GAGGTGCAGTGAGACTGATAGAAGAGGATGATCTAAGGGTACAAGCAGGTGTGCAGAAGTATAGCAGATAAGAAGTCTTCCTCTCTGTACCTGAGTAGGGATGTGCCCCCCGCTCCAGGCCGCCCCCCATGCCTGCTGGGGAGTTGTTGGGGGGCAAAAGGCTGACCACCGCTGGAGGGTAATCCCGTACTTCTGGAGAGTAGATGTCTCCCTGGCCGGGCCCGGGAGGCTTGAGCTCATCTTCACTAGTCAGGGAGTCCGCGCTGGCACTGCTACACAACTCGTCCCACTGAGAGCGCGACAGTGCCTCCCTGTGGTTCCCCATCGGGGCACACGATTGGTCTGGATACGCGTCTTCTCTGTCCATCCCGTCTAAACACAGAAACAGAACAGAGATGCCGAGGTTACAGCTCAAGGTTCGAAAGCCATCATATGCATATGTGACATTAAGCAGATCTAAAGACTCAAAACTGTTCTTAATCAGATCATGAAACTGCATAAATACTGGTTGGAGTACACCTGCATATATACTGGATACAGCCATGTGCAAAAGTTTAGACACCCTTGGTCGAATTACATGTTTTTTGTAATGTGTTCCTCTCAGCAAACAGACAGTGCAGTAAAATTTGCAAAGTGTGTCTCTGTAGAGGATGTGCACTTATTTGCTCTTAAAAAAATCAACAGAACATCATTTGCCCAGGGTGTTCTGTACGACTCGAACACACACAGGTTTACCTGGTCGGTTTCGCCGGAGCGAGTTTCTCCTGCGCCGGGCTCGCCGGTAGCCGCAGTCTGACTCCTCACTGGGGGTTGGCTGCATAATTCTGTCTGCCTGATACACACAAGCTTCAGTAACTCATATAACCACTAATAACACACCACACACACACACAGACCCAAGCTATCATCACTGGCGTATTAAAATCACTGCATCCATAATAAAAACTTAAAGTCCATTAAAGATTTTTTTATTTTCTTCTGCAGTTACTAGATATACACGGCTTTCTTATGACAGTGACAATAAACTTCGTTGATACTAATTTCAGCTGTTTAAGTTTAGTGCCACTATTGTAAATGTCTGCCACTGGGTTTCAGTGAAATATAGATGAGAAATGGTTAGTGTCAGATCACACCATGTTTATGTTCATGATAACTGAGGGCTAAATGTTTCCCAAGTTTTTGGACGTTAACAGCTCCAGAATGCTGCGTCAGTACTGGGGCCGTGAATATAATGTTTCGTTTTTAGCCCAGAGCTGCTTATAATCTGCACACATTAAACACAGCTGAGGGGAAGACGAGCGCACAGCATGTGACTTACATCTCGGAGGTTGAAGGTGATCTCCAGGTTGGTCCAGAAGCTGTCGGAGAAGTCCGGGTACATGTCCAGTACCTCCAGCAGGTCGTCCCGCAGGATCTTGTGCAGGTCACAGTACGTCAGAGCCCTCACGTCTGCATTCGACTTCCCAGGCCTCCCATACAGACTGATGGGCTCCCCGAAGATATCGTTCTTACCTGGGCAAAGATAAAAGACAGAATAGAATGATGTGTGTGTGTGTGTGTGTGTGTGTGTGTGTGTGTGTGTGTGTGTGTATACACAAAATAAGAGTCCACTGCAATTTATTTTTAAATCAGCATCTCTATGAGTATCACAACCATTTCAAGCCAGTGTCTGTTAAATTCCTACACAAGCACCTCATTCTGCTCACATCTTATTTAATGAGGAAAAGAATAAAAACACTGCTGTAATCAACACTCTCCTCTCGCAGTGAGACCAACTGGATGGTAAAACACTACTAGAAGTACATTAAAGGTAATTATCGCCGTTTTGTTTAAGAGTGAATGAGAGATTTGTTGTCTTTGAATTATTTAAGTTCTGTAAGCAGTCCTCTTATTTTCTCTTATTTTGATGTTCTGTCATTTCCTTTAAAATGATGATTTAAAGAACAATATTTTTATTTGGAAATCAGGAGAAATATTGCCAGCAGTTCTTAAAAACTAAAGCAAAGCTGTTCAGTTCAATACTTGCACCTATAAAAGATAAAACCTGAGAAACTGCACATTTTCAGAGTGGTCTCTTATTTCTTTCCAGAGCTGTATATACACATCAGAATATTCACTTTTTTGCAGGGGAATAATATACACAAGACTATTCATACTATACATACATAACAGTATTCTTATTGCACTAATTTCTATGTGCACAACCCCCCTAAATCATATCAGTGCAATATTTAGAGAAAAACTTGGATTTGCACTGCTTCAACTATGTATTGTGAACATTGCCTAAAAGAAAGGTTTCCAGAGCAACGGTTCAAAAACCTCTCCTTCTGGAACCCCAGAAAGTTCACATTTTCACTCCAACCCCATTCACATCACAGGCATAGAGGAAAGGAGCATAGAGGACTGTTCTAGAGGACACCCTGAGCAAACACTAGATGTCAGTAAATGGATGTCTGGATGTAGAGATGGTGGCAACCACAGCCACAGTTTGATTTTTGGCCTAAAGACAATCGATACAGCATGATCAATGAGCACAAGTACATGGAGTCACTTTGGTTTATCAGGGCAGACCGGGGAGAGGGGAGAAAGAATTAGATGGAAGGACAAATAGAGATAACCAGGCTGCCAGAGCGTAGAAGAGAAGTAGACCAAGAGAACATAATGGGCACACAGATTACTTTGTAAAAAAAGAGAAGAGACAAATAAAGCAAATTTAAGGTCATCGTTTGTAGAAGAACCTAATTTATATAATGTTGCTGACAGGTTTGGTGTTCAAAGTTTGCTTCTTTAGTTTTGCACTCAAGCAACAAGGTTACTGTAGCAAACAAATAAGGGAAGCTTATGTCCACCAAGTACAGTGCAAAAGTATTCACCCCCCTTGGCATTTTTCATGTTTTGTTGCCTCACAACCTGGAATTGAAATGGACTGTTTGAGAGTTTGCACCATGTCATTTACAGAACATGCCTACAACTTTGGAAGGTGAACCTCCGTCCCACAGGTTTTGCTCAAGAATATCCCTGTATTTAGCACCATCCATCTTTCCCTTGACTCGGACCAGTTTCCCCAGTCCCTGCTGCTGAAAAACATCCCAGCATGATGCTGCCACCACCATGTTTCACTGTGACGATGGTGTTGGGATGTGTTGGGATGTGCCAGGCATAGCATTTTCCTCAGTGGCCAAAAAGTTAAATTTTAGTCTCATCTGACCAGAGCACCTTCCTCCATACATTTGGGGAGTCGCCCACATGCCTTTTGGC
>JBBIGA010000027.1:5809454-5831601 GCA_037576975.1 Alestes dentex | reverse complement strand
AGATATATATATAATTAACAAATACTAGAGTGTTCAAATTATTTAGACCAGCTGGCACAATCTTGTCTTACTCTCTCTCTCTCTCATTCCCCTTCATCTCTCCCAATCTCTCTCGGCCCCCTCACCTCGTCTGATCCTGATCTCAAGATGAGCAGGTCGAATGGGATGGCCGCCACGATGTCAATGAGGAACCAGCCTTTGAAGTAGTGTTGGGCGATCTGGCCGGGATGACTCACCACCTCGTCGTTGTGGTTGACGTACGTGGTGCGGAAGTTGATAATGATGTCGATGATGAACATGACGTCCACCACCAGGTCCACCACGTTGAGTGGGCTGCAGGTGTAGCCGCAGTTGGGGTGTTTCCCCTTCTGCTGCTCTTCGAGCAGGAAGGCGGCGCTGTAGGGCGTGAAGACGGCCGTGTAGAGCACCAACAGGAGGATCACCCAGTCCCACACCGCCTTAAATGGGCTGTAGTGCAGGATGGTCCACTTGTGGATGCGCGGGGCCTGGAGCTTGTACTCGGGAAGCACGTCGGCCCCCAGAGACAGCACCTGGAGAGGGGAAACACAAGATCGGGGTGTAAATTAACAACAGGCCGAAAGACTGCAAGCAACATGAATTTCGCAAAAATAAGCATTATACATTTTCAAAAAGTACCAGTGATAATTTTAACTAACATCAAACATCAGGGTTTGACTACAGCCAAGGAAATGGTGATGAATTTTCATTCATTCGTTCTAAATTGGCTTAAAGGAGTAACTGTTCAAACAGGAAGGGCATAATTAGAACTAAAACGTCTGTATTGGATACAACTGAAGTGAACTAATTGTTGCCATATAAAACTACACTATAAACAAACCGCAAAAATGCAACAAAAAAATTAAGGGTTAAGGAACAATAAAATTTGTCTTAATGCAATGGAAACAATTTTATAACGTTGGTATATATTGCTAGATTCATTTGCACTGCATGGTCTCATGGGCCTCCAGAGCATCCAAGTTTTGCATGATTCCAACTTACAGGACATAAAGCCAGAGCAATAATATGGACTGTCTGGACAGGGGGCCTTGAGAACTCGCTGCAGGGGGACACTGTTTAAGGCCTTAGGTACTAAATCTTTACACTCCCCGTCTCACATAAGATATATACAGTGTGTGTGTGTGTGTGTGTGTGTGTGTGTGTGTGTGTGTGTGTGTGTGTGTGAAATGGACCAGGCTTTCAGTTAAATTTCTACAACAGAATTAAGCTAAACTCATTTACACGCTGGTATTTCACTATTTAGGCCTGGTCCACACTAATACAGCTACAACTGGCAACTCAGGTTTTTGCATCCAGCTTCTTCTTTAGGATTGTTTTTCTTCATACTTCCCCCTTACAATCAGCTCGCCTACATTGGAACTGCACAGAACAAATATAATGAGTTTTCCCAAAGAACATTCTACAGTAGAGACCTTTGCTTATAATTTACTGTACAAACACTAATACAGCCTTGATAACAATGTATCTTTCAGAGCAAAAAAGATGCACAGTAAAATGCACAGTTACTGTCTAGCACATCAGACCAAACTAATTCTAGCAGTCACGACCTTCAGATGCAAGAAGAGGTCAGGACTGGTAGTTAATTTCTAAATTATGCTGTGCTCATCAATCAAACAGCCACAGCAAATACAACTTTTCAGGGTCTCAGTCTGACTCTGCGAGAGGTTTCCAATGTGTCACCTTCCGGACATTCTTTCTTTAGCCTCACATCCCCATCACACAGCCATGCAGCCCCCATTCAAACGGAAAGGAAGGCACTCAGACAAGATGAAAGGATAAAAGGGAGGGAGTCTGAAGAGATGTTCACTTTAGATGGGCTGACTATAAACTGAGCATGAATTAAGACTAAAAGCACTTCTAATCTGAGTTTAGAACAGAAATACAATGAAGTACACAGTACTGAATGGGTTTCCTGAAAGAGAAGACTAAATTCGGCATATGGGTAAATAAAGGCAATGCCTGTAACCCTGTTCAAAAATGTTGGAATCAGTGTTTTTAAAAGTATAGTCTGGTTTCAGATCAAGTAAACTCAGTATCTAGTCTTGTGCAAGCTTTAGGAAAATGAAGAAATGTTGGATGTCCAGAAAGATGAATGGAGCTGTACAGTTATGGGAATATAAATACACCACTCTGTATATTTCTAGAAATATATATACACAGTTCTGTATATTTATAGGAACATAAATACACAGCTCTGTATATGTATAGAAATATATATACACAGTTCTGTATATTTATAAGAACATAAATACACAGCTCTGTTTATGTATAGAAATATATATACACAGTTCTGTATATGTATAGAAATATGGATAGTAGTAGACAGATAAGATAGTAGATAGTACATGAAAGCGGTAGGTCCTAAAGAAATAAATAATAGTAAAATGATAATAAATTATAGAAGTTAGCTTTGTCAGCACAGTCTGATTGGTTGAAGGGTTTTCAACTGGTGCTGTTATTTGTGATAGCAGTGCAGCCTTTTCACTACAACTGTATCACTACGCTGAACAACACTTTACGTCTTGGCACCTATTCATACCACTTTACCACAGCTAACTGTATTTTTTGTTTTAGTATACAAAACAGAAAATAAATAACATTTAGATTTTTTGTTAAGTTTCGTTAAGTTTACATTTAGTTTATGCTGCACGCTGCAGCCTGTTTGGTCAGATTCTGAAGAAAAGTGTGACTGCAAGTCTGCACCACATTCCCACCCTGCCGTCGCCCCACAGTCTAACTTAACGTTAAACAAAATGGCGTATGGCAGACACAACAGAGCACAAATCGAACATGATGGGCTGTAAAATACTTAACAGACTGATCAAACAAAACCACTTTTCTGGGGGAAAATATCGGCAGCATGAAAGCACATTTGATTTAAAATCCAGGGCATTATTGCTTTAGTTTTTCCTTATTTAGTAAAAATACTGTTAAAAAGTGACACAACCCTTGAGCACATCATGGAGGTTTTCATGGATAAAATCAAGGCCGTGATGATATTTGTGGAAACACATCCCCCCTTGGGTTCTACTGCCTAAATAAAACATTCATACCTCTGGGGTTCTAGTTCATAAGATCTAATTCCACACTTTGTTAGTTATTATTGTGTATAAAATAACACAAACCTCTGAACAGTCGTGTACATAAAGATTTCCTCTGTTGTCAGTTACTATCAATCAGTCATTCAGACTGTCTTTGTCTTTTTAAATGTATTTTCATGATTTGTAGCATTCCTAATTAGCATTCATTGTCACCTCCCTCTGTGATATCAGACATGACTTGTCCATAACAAACACAATAATCACTTTTATACAAATGACTGTTGCTATACAAAGATACTGTTGTTTCAGCATCATTAATGTTTGTAATGTTAATATTAATGCAATGCAATGCATTATTATGCTGCTGTGTATTCTCCTCATACACTGGTCTGTTCTGGTACAGTGAATTCATTCTACAATTGACCCTTTAAATACTGGTATCCACTTGAATATCACACTCTTTGTTATTTTCTTTTTATATTTTATACTCATAGTAACAAGAGAAGCATCTACAGAGCTGCAAATCTTATCTTGTTGCACGGTACATTCCTGTGTATTGCAATGACAATAAAGATATTCTATTCTATTATATTCTATTATTGTTACTGTAATTTTCTTTGCATATGATATTATCTAGCGAGAGAGAGAGAGAGAGAGAGAGAAGCATAAAATGTATTTAAAGTTATTTGGACCTTATGTCACTATACACCATCAATCATCTTAAACCAGTAATAAACACACTGGTCTTTAACCAGTTACACATCACCACACAACATCTTTAACCAGTTTTATATCACTATTCACCATCATACACTGTCTTTAAACAGAGAGAGAGACATAAAAAATAGCTAGATAGTAAGAGAGAGAGAAAGAGAAACATAAAATGTGTTCAATTATCTGGACTGCACCTGTATACTGTACTGTCTCCCTGAACATAAGGGTCTCACAGACTGCCTTAAATCGAGGGGGCTACTGAGCGGCACAAATGTCTAAGCGTTGGGTCTATCATCGCCAGATTCTATGTTTAATTCATAGTAGTGTGGCAGCCGTCCATGGTCAGGAGTCCAGGAGGGCATAAATGCTGGCCCTTCTTCTCCCTCTATCAATCAGACAGATAACAGCCAGCATATGTATCTACTAACTGATGTAGATACATCTAACGTTGTCTGTCAGTGTTCTCCCCCAAGCGTGTCGAGCTAGTGATGCTGTCTAAAAGCTGAGGTGGAGCTTCAGGTATCTCAGAGGAAGCGCATGCATCAAACTACCCAATAATGGTGCCGTTGTGTCACTGGGACAGCAATTGGGATTGGTCACTACTAGTCTGCGGAGAAAAAATCGTCAGGACAAAAAAACTGCGATTAAAAGACTAAAACAGTCTCTAATAAGTCCAGAGTACAGAGCGGGAAACTGGGAGCTGGTGACGACAAGCTACCATTTGGCTTGATAAACAAACAAATGTGATAAATGTATTGATAGCTTTTGCATACGCTAATATTTAATCAAATTAAAATACATAATTGAGTGTATTGGGTGGGTCCTGTATTGATCATCATCAGTATAGTCCCTGTTGTCAATACGAATACAGAGCGCTAATTTTCATATGGCATCTGTCCATTATCTGTTGAAGTGGCCGCTCGAGACACACAGCTGGAGTACCTGCTCCACTGATACCTTAACATCGGGTACCTCTCATCTCCCACTCTTTGAACTCCACTGTGTTGGAGGATGTTTTAGTGATCACGCCATCAGCCAATAGCTCTAATGTTCCATTAGCAAATGGTGATTATGGCTGGCTCGGGGGACCATGGCCACGAAGGGTTACCATGGAAACCACAAATTGATCAGGGGACAACGGTAATGTGGAAAACTTGGTGGACTGGGACAAAGGGACTTCCCTCACCAGTCAATGGCCATCACTGGTTACCATGGTGTCCGAATTTTATCTCCAGTCTGAACGTGTTGGGAGTGGCGACTGCGGTGGATGAAAGTTGAGGGTGGTGTGGGAATCTCCTGCTACATAAATAGCTCGACCCAGAAAACGCAGGTTGTCACCAGTCAACTCATCACTTGCTAATACTTTGTTAAGACCTGACATGATCCAGTTCGCTGCGAAGAGGAGAACGCCACTTCTATTTCGGTTGTCTGACCCCACAACACTTTATTTCTGTTGGATGTGAAAACCTCAAACATCCGCCCCCTGCAGCATAATTAGTCTCAGCTGTAACTGTGACGTACGCCACACAGACAGAAATAGAAATAATGTTGCAGAAGAGGAAAAACCACACCACAACAGCAACAAAGTCGATGTTTTCCTTAGCAGGTGGCCTCTGAGAGGACGTGAACTCACATTCGACACCATCTTTAACCAGTTGCACATGACTATAGACCAAATTTAACCAGTTCTTCATCATGACAGACCATCAGACACCATCTTTATCTAGTTATAGATCACTCTTATTATTCAACATCATACACTGTCTTTAACAAGTAGTTCAACACTATACAGCATCTTTAATCAGCTGTACATCACTATACACTGTCTATACACTGTCTGTACACTATACATCACTATACTTTATATCTTTAACCGGCTACACATCAGTATGCACCATCCTTATCTAGCCATACATCACTATTCATCGTTATACACTGTCTATAACCAGTTATGTATACATCACTAAACACATTCATACACCATCTTTAACCAGTTATACATCAACGTAAACCATCATACAACACCTTTATCCAGCTATGCATTACTATATCACTTTAACCAGTGATATATCACTAAACACCCTCATGCACCGTCTTTATCCAGTTATGGATCACTATACATCCTCATGCACTGTTTTCCTGTTATAAATCACAGTATCATACACTGACTATAACCACTTATACATCACTATACACCATCATACACATCTTAAACCAGTTACACATGACTATACACAACAACATACGTCTTATTAAGTAATGCATTCCTACATACCATCTATAACCAGTTATACATCACTATACATGAGCATACATCACTTTCAACCAGTTATACATCAGTGTACACTACCATCTACATGCTGAATTGGTTATGCACCACTTTACTCCATTACACACTGTCTTGAGCCGGTTAAAGGTCCCTACACATAATTATAAACCAATCCTAAATAGTAGATTTGTGCAAAGTTATGCTCTGCCGGAATAGTGTGATTACTGACCGGTACAACGATGAGCGCCTCCATATCCAGGTTTTCCAGGACGTCGTGCTCTCGGCCATAACAGCCACAGGACAAATGAGTCTTCAGAAAGCCCAAAAGGCCGCCCTCTCGACCCCGAAACAGACACCTCCGCTCCCCGTTCATCATCTCACTCACACACACAAAACCAGCCCTACTGACAGCAACCCTGGAACTACAGCTCCCTCAATCCCCTCTGACAGAACGTAAGGAAAAGAAGAAGAGCCGGTAACAGACAGCCAGACAGGAATCAAACATTTGGACAGAAAAGGGATACACAAAAAGGGTCCATGGAAAAAAAATTCTTTAGACTTTCAACAGAGAGCAGGAAAAGATAGTTCTGTAAATATGACACTGAGAGACAGACTTGCTGAAGACCCGCTGAAGTCACAGTAAAGATCAGCTACAGCCACAACTGAGACCCACTACAGCCAAATGAAACACCCGCTAAAGTCATGTTTAAGACTGCAGCCCCACTAAAGCTTAACTACATTTGCAATAAAGACCTGATCCAGTCATGCTAAGGACCTTCTATAGTCACATAAAAAACTAAAGCTGCATTGTAGACCTAAATCACACTAAGGACTTGCTACAGTCCCACTAAAGATTAACTGCAGTCACAACAAAGACCTGATATAGTTACACTGAAGATTCTCTAAATCAGACAAAAGACAACTAAAGTCACCACCGCACTCTAGTATGTAATGTGAAAGCCTGCAAAACGAAAACCCTGTCTGTTCTTGGACCCTTTTATAAATCCAGCCCGTCTCACACTTCCAGCACCATGTGATCTTGTTGCTCTATCTCTCTGAAAAAAAAAAAACACATCGGATGAACTAACCCATTTAGTGGGAAATCGACAGAAAGTCGAGAGCGTTTTAGAACATTTTCAGTAGGTCTGAACAAATTGGGGCTGAGTGTGACTGTGCACGTTCCTCTCTCACTGGTCTGCACTGCAGGCACTTTTTCTAAATGGAGCTGAGGCTCAGACCTCTTTACCTAAGCTGTCCTTTAACAACTCAGTTCCTAAAGGATCACTTGTTTTTGTTCGGGTGGGTGCCAGTGACTGTTTAAAGCCATATGAGTAGCAAGAGTAATACACAAGTTAACACTGACATTCGTTAACATTAACACAAGGAAAGTTTTCACAAGGAATGTGATCTGTGATTAAGGAAACACACAGATGTACACAATATCACCATTTACTGTATTAATATTATTTGTGTAATTATTCTAAGATGAGCCCTTAAAAGCATATACTGGTCAGCTAAACAAGTTTTAAATCTAATTTTCTGGTGTCTCGGGTGTTTTGCATGGTACTGGGTATCTGCTGAGATGAACCAGTGATAATTTTGGCTGTCAGTTTGGTTTGTTGAACTCATGTGGTATCGGGAGCCTAGATAATATTGCTTAGATAATATTAGATAATATTGAATTGTCTTGAGTTCACCACCTTTGAACTGTGAGAAACTGACCATAATATTAGGAGGCCTCTCCTGAATGTCCCATAAGTGGTGTGAACAAAAGGATTTGATCCTCCAACCATTGTGTGACTGGGACAAAGCCACACAGGCAAATGAGAACGGATTTGCATCCTGCTTTGCATAGGCCAAACGGCAAGGGTCTGGAGGGAAAACTACCTGACTAGTCTGAGCTTGTGCAGGAGCATTTTGAGCAGTTCCTGAATGCAACAGTATACTTTTGCTCATAAATATCCAACCAAGCACCAAGACCGAATACCATAACTAAAATTGTTTATCCACTTAATCTTTTGAGGGGTCTTATTGGCTGTGTTGGCTGAGAAGCTTCACTGTAGGCTGCCAAACCTCTCAAAAGTTTAACTCTAATGCAGGACTGCCCAAAGTGGGGGCCATCAGGACACCTGATTTGACTCACCATCAAACCCCACACCCAAACTAGTGAGTAATAGTATTTATGTACTACACAAATGGCAAGAAGTCTTATTTTAGCAACAAAACCTAATGTCAGAAACCCCATTTCTTCATTTGTGTATTTTTGTCTATTTGGGCCCACTAATGCCATTACAAACTGGCTCCCAGATGAAATAAGTTTGAGGACTTCTGCTCTAAAGGCTACTGTTGTAAGTCCTGATGTAAAGAATAGTTAAAGCCCACTGACCCTGAATAAAGAAGCTGTAAGTACCAGCTACAGTCAAACGCAAGCAGCTCAGTCCAGACTAATGCAGGCGGTCACATGAAAAAGCAGCAGTCTGTGCAGGTTTCGGAGTCTCAGGGGATTCAGTATCTTCTTATCCTCGTCCTGATGTCATTATAACAGGAACATTCTGTACAGATGACATTACCCCTCCCCCTCCCTCACACAGTCTATCTCTCTCCCTCACTCTTTTTCTCTCTCTTTTCTCTCTGTCTCTTATGCTGTCTTTCTCTGTCTATCTCAGTCTCTCTCCCTCCCTCTATTTTTCTCAATCTATTTTCTCTTCGTCTCGTTTTCTCTTTTCTTTCTCTCTTTTTCACTTTGTCTCTCATTCTCTGTACCTCTCTATTATTCTCAATCTGTTTTCTGTATTTTCTTATTGTCTCCAATTCTCTCTCCCTCACTCTATTATCTCACTTCTCACTCTCTTCTCTTTGTATCCAGTTCTCTCTCACTCATTCAGTTTCTTACTCCCTTTCTTCTCTCCCGCTCTGTTTTTTCCACTCTCTTCTCTCCCCCTCTTTTTCTCTCTCATTCTCTCTCTTATTTTCTCACTCATTCTCTCTCATTTTCTCTCTCTCATCTCTCTCTCTCATTCGCTCTTATTCTCTCTCTTATCTTCTCTCTCTCTCTCTCATTCGCTCTCTCTCATTTTCTCTCTCATTCTCTCTCTCTCATTTTCTCTCATCCTCTCTCTCATTTTCTCTCATATTCTCTCTTATTTTCTCTCACTCATTCTCTCTCTCTCATTCTGTCTCTCTTTCTTTCTCTCTCTCTCTCTCTCTCACACACACACAGAAGAAGTGGGGAAGCTGTTAAACGGCTGATTAAACACAGTCAAATCCAAAAATGCACTTGGACCCCCAAACTCAAATCAGCCTCTAAAGCCCACCAGCACACACCGCCTTAAATACATGACATCCCACTGATGAACTTTCCACACAGCTCACCACGGAAGTTTCCACATGCATGTGTGAACAAGGCAGGCACACACACACACACACACACACTCACACACTCAAACTAACATGCCATGAGTGCACACTCGGGTCCATGTGTTAGCTGATTAACACACACCCGGCGCTCACATGCACACACACGGATTCAGTGGCGCGCGAGAGCTGAAGTTATTGATATAATCTGCCGCTCTGTTTCATAATGACAGGCCCGCTCAGATCCATCCTGTCTGCACGCAAACACACACACACACACACACACACACACACACACACATACACATAGACACACACACACACACACCGACCACTGAACAGCCCTGGAACACAATGCGCTGAGAATAACTTTTAATTTAAACTATTTTTCAGGCTTGGCACATTTTTTTTTTGGTTTGTTTTTTTGCACTCAATTTTCATTACTTTATATGTTAAATGTCTCAATTGTACAGACCTGTTTAGAAAAAAAACCCATTATATTTCAAAACAAGTCGTCCTTGTGCAAAATGGTATAACTTAAATTAGGGATGCACCGTTATGGGAAGTGCAGTAACATGTAAATTTCTGCTGATGACAATATTTTATAAAAACGTTTATATTAAAAATGTAGAAACTGGAAACAAAAAACACGTCATCAGTGACTCGTTCAATCGGTAGTTTCCTTGAAAGCGGTGCGTCTGCGATGCGGTTTTCAATTTCAACAATGAATTTTTTATTTTTTTTGATTGATATGCATTGACATGGTTACACTTTTTGTTTTTCTACGTATCTTCTATCGTGCTTGACAGCTGCCTTGTCCTGATATTAACTGTCCCTGGGAGATAAACGAGGATTCAATCAAATCCATTTAATTCACAGCAGGACTGCAGGGACTGGGACTATGTACGCAACCACTGTTTATCTTATGGCAATTAGTAACCACAACACACATGCAAATTAATCCAATATTTAAACACACATGCACAACAGAAAACCATAATCCCACTTGTCCCTAAAGGCACTTTCTTTAAAAAATATATACACACCAGTGAGACTTGCAATAAACATCCAGTGATAAAAACCTGTACCAAGACACTTACATTGGACTGTAAAGACTAAAATAAAGTAAAAGCCAAAAACGCCTGTACATAAATCCATATTTGGTGACCAAGTGAGAGAACATGAGAATAAAGGAAGCTGTAAATTCCTACACTGTAACTTCCTTTTTACAGTAAACAGTAAACAAAAGCATGCCAGTTCCAGATAACTCTTGCGTGATGAAGTTGGTGTGCTGGTCCTGTTCAACTGTAGAGCTTTCAAATAAAGAGCAGGTGTGAAAACTGAGGCATATATTAGATGTGAAATATTAAATGGTGAACAGACTCTAAAACGACCAATAAACCTGTAGAACCTTCACAATGAAGTTCTAAATAATTAAATGAATATTTCAAATGAAGTACTGGGTAATAAAATTAATATGTAGAATGAAGTTCTGGGCGATAAAATGAAAATCAAGAAAGAAGTTGTAATAAAAACAGTCCCTAAAATGAACTTGAATGAACAAGTTTCTAGTTCTCATATTTGAAAAGTGAGGCAGAGGCAGGACTACAATATACATACTTTACAATATATTATGACTCCAAACACTGAACAGAACATCCACAAATGCCATTTGATAGTTTATAGGCATTATAATATTTACTGTTTAGAATATTCATCCGTTTACAAAATATTTACATTGTTTATAAATTAGCACAGATAATTAATATCACGTGATTCAGATGTCATGCCATTTATAGAATACTGATTTTACTGGGCTGTTGTTTGTAAATGTGCTGTTTAATATCACAACAATACAGAAGAAAATGTGCGAGCGCAGCCTGAGATCACATCTGAGAGGACAGACAAGTGCACCATGGCAGCTGCTCATAAGGGACGACATGATTTTGCTGCGCGTGCCTTTGTTGCTTCTATCCCACTTACAGCAAACGTTCAAGTTCAGAATTAAAAAAATAAAAATACCAGAAAGGACTGCAAAGAAGCTGTAAAATCCGAGCAAAACAGAGCACTGTCCTTCAGCTGGAGAAAAGTTCAGACCTTGTGGAAAACTCCACAGTCACTTCATTACCTAACAGAAGACACTTCGGCCTGAAACACCTTTGACTAGCGATCTATATCTGCCTTCAGCCATCAATCAAACAGGGTCTTGACCTTTACTTGCTCTACCATCAAACACAGGGGTACGAGACATCTACCTCTGAGAGAAGACGCTGGAGAGAGAGAGACAGAGAGAGAGAGACAGAGAGAGAGAGAAAGAGAGAAAGCGCCTGTAAAGAAGAGAATTAGTACTTACAGGTTTAAGTTTTTGCTTCAGGCTCATGGTGGCATTCTGTGAGCACTACTGGGAGAGAGAAGCAGAGCAGACTGACACATGGGAAACACAGCTGCTCGCTCTCTGTGTGAGTCGCACGCACGCACACACACACACACACACACACACACAAATGAACATGTGCGCACACACACTTGTGAAAAAAAAAGCTCAGAGGGCACAGAGGGCAAAAAAAGAGAAAAGAGAAATGTACACCACTGACACCAACAGAAGGTGAGATGTAACACACCACCACACCACCTGCAGCTCCACCGGCAACTCTCAAATTTCATATCTTCACAGTGTTTTCTCCCTGTTGTGTTAGTTACTTCCTTAAAGGAACAGTTTGTACACACACTAGATACAAGTAAAGTGGCCCCATATAGTCACACGTGAACACACCACAGCACACAGTGGCTGCCACCAACGAGGAGGAGTGTGTGGGGAACGGTACCTTACTCAAGGGTGCCGCAGTGATGCCACTGGTAGTGTTGGGATTCGAACCCACAACCTTCAGATTGCAGGGGCAACACCCTAACCACCAGACCACCAGCTGCCCCTACCTGCATTGAACTGAGTAAATAAACTCACCCCAAATTCAGACCGGTAATATGAAATTAAAAACTAGATGCCTTTCCGCGAGAAAAGGCCAAGTATGGCTGTGGGGGTTTTGTGAACCGAAACGCTGGCTTTATGGGCAAAAAACATTTATGTTTCTTCATACTGTTTCTCGAAACACAAACACACCCTGCATTGCAAACTACACACCAGCCGTTCACATAACAGAGTACATCATGTAATACAGACGGATCAATCGCAGCAGGGATCAATAGAGATATCATTTCCCTTCTTTTTGCACCGCGGCAAATCGAAGCTCAATTATCAAGCAAGGAACCACCCGCCCGAGTTACATCACTGGCCGTAACTCCGCCAGAGCGCCACGCAGGCAACCCTTTCCGTCCACAGCACTTCTTCTCAATGAACACGACGAGCTCGCGACGCAGGGCGCACGTCATTACGCAGAGTAAAGGCCTTTAGACACCAAACGTGACTTATATGGTCATAACCAATCAATACATAACCAACATTTTGCATAAAGAGATACAGCAATACAAGACGGAATTGTTGTATCAAATATAATATATATTTTACTACAAATATTGGTTCAAAGGTATTTTTGAATCCCATTTTTACCCCAAAAAACCATTTTTAAGAAAAGAAGTGTAACAAAGGAAATTTCTGGCAAAGAGTTCTTTTAGAATTTCAGAATTCAGAATTCTGAATGTTTCCCCAGCTTTTTAAAGTAAACTTAGCTTGTTGCTAGTGTGTTAGCTTGAGGCTAGACAGGGACCCTAAAGATTGACAAAAAGTGTTTTGTGAGGTCGGTAACTTTGTACTCTGAAGGTCTAAATAAAAACGTAAGGAGTAAAAAGTAGCTTTACTCTTTATAACTGAATAAAAGTATAAGTATTCAATATCAATAATACTCATGTACAGTACAAATCTTCCAAAATAATACTTATTATACAGCAAAGTATGATTAATGAAGGACTTTCCACCCTTGGCTGTCCCTCTAGATTAGATTTATTGATAAAGATTAGATTGTAGATTAGGTAGTCGTGGAGGTTCATGTGGCTTTTAATGATGTGTAGGATCTTCTCGGCAGAGAAAAGAACAAAATCAGGCAATGACCAAAGAAGAGCTTTGGAATGTCCTCCAAGAAGCCTGGAGAACTATTCGTGAAGAACTTATAACCCTCTAAGAGGGTTCAGGCTGTGAACGATGGACATAGCGGTGGTCAGAACAAATACTGACTTAAAGCTTGTTAGAATTCTACAAATTCTTGTTAAGTTATAAACTGTATTTGCATGTTACAATAAATCACCGTATTTCACAAACAGTGTGTTAGAACAAGGACAAACTTGAATGTGTACCCAAGCACACAAAACCACAGGTACACAGAAAACACCTTTAGCCTTTATCTGAGACACTTTCACTGGTCCACTGACCAGCACTTCAAAAGGTGAGAGAGACCACCATAGCAGCCATATCTAACAGTTTAGCCACTGCTGGGACTGCACAGTTTCCTCCAAGAAACAGCCAATACTGGGGTGTTTAGATTGCACCTTTTACTTTTATGAGTCAGTTTGTTTTAAGGCATTTTTAATTGAGCAGAGTGTGACGAATTTCACTTCAAGCAGCAGTTAAATGGTTGTCTTACATAACAGAAAAAACTGTAAAATTCAGTGGCAGACTCAGACTGAGAACATTCTGGGGGTAAAAGTTAAATGGATGAAACAGATGTACAGTACTGTGCAAAAGTCTTGAGCAATACCGTCTGGAAAGCACCTGATTGGCAATGGCTTCATTTTTCAGCAAGAGAACATTCCCAAACACACATTTAGTTCATTTAAAGGACCTTGACAGAAAGAAACATGATGGAACACTGTCAGTCGTGGACTGACCTCCCCAAGCCCAGCTCTCAACATCACTGAAGCAGAATCAGAAACAGAAAACTTTATTGATCCCGGAGGAAATTGCTTATGCGATGACTGCCACAACACATAAAGACAGAGAGACAGAAGACACAGAGACACAAGAACAATATAAAATACAATAAGTCTAAGTAAAATCTGAATAAAAATCTGTAGAAAGAAAACAACCACAATATGAATAGACCATGCTACATACAGAAATGCTTGGTATAATGTCTATCTATAGCTGAGTGAAAAACTATTGACACAAATGGTAGTTTGGAATAAGTTATTGCACTTTTAGAAAATCAGTAGTAATTAAGTACTATTAAGTAATATTAAGTAATGAAAAGTAATATTGTCCAAGTAGTAATATTGCACATGACGACTATTGCTCATAAGATATTGCAAGCAGTGTGGGATCGTCAGGACAGAGAACAGAACAAAAGCCACTCAATGTCCAAGAGTTTCGGAATGTCCTTCAGGAAGCCTGGAGAACTATTTCTTAAGGTGCTTAAAGAAATGGCAAGAAAGCTTATCTAAGAGTTCAGTTCAGGCTATGCTGTGGTCATAACGGTGGTCAGAACAAATACTGACTTTAAAGCTGGTTAGAATTATTCAAACCTTCTTTGTTTTATAAACTGTATTTACCTGTATGTTTGCACAAGTTGCAATAAATCACCGTACCTACCTGTTGTCTCATTTCCCTTGCAAAATGAAATGAATGAGGGATAAGGACTGTAAGCGAACAATGAGAATGAGTATTGTGAGTTTTACTGTGTTGTAGTTGGCAACAATTTTCTTTATCTTTTACTGTTAACCTAATATAATGTAGCCTAACTAATGGCACATTAAAAATGAAAAACAGGGACAGTGCAAATGAGATTACATCAAAATGTTAGAACAGCATGTTTTGAATGTAAGGTTTAAGCAATAAATTCAAAATCTTGTTAAAGCATTTAGTTGCACCTGTTTGGGAAAAACCTGCCATATATTTCTCCTTTGGAAGGGAATTTGAAAAGGGTACTCCATCAGGCACCTGTACAGAAGGTTGTTCATTGTAAGAGCAACTATATGGCACCACATTTTCTCTACTGGAGGGGCATCCATTAGGAAACTTCCCCATATTCCCATGTAGGCACGTAGGGACACCCTTCACAACACAGCATTACATTTTATCTACTCAAGGGGCACTTCTTCATTAGAGGTGTACCTAATTGGCCCCTCATCATGTTTTCTCACCTGTACGAGTAACCATCCTATTTTCCATACTGGAAAGGGCACCCTCTGGAACACTGTAATGTGGGGATGTTTGTTTGTTTACACTTTAAATGTTTTTTTGATTATATTTTTCTACATATTTTTATTACTTAGTTTTAGCCTTTAATTTTATATATAATAACTATATTACAGAGTCTCACAGATGTTTCAGGGGCACATTTTACTACATGTTGTACTTGTATAACTGTGTATGTGACAAAAACATCTTGAAATCTTGAATATTGAATAGAGGGCACTTCACGACGCCACTAAATGGGCTCTTACTAAGACATGCTGTCAAATTTTCTTGCTCTAGGGGGCAGATCTTCATAATTTATTGCATGAAGGGGCACCCCAGAGGGCGCTTTTTTCACACGCGAAGGGCAGGAAATAGGGCACTTCCTCTCATTTCCGCCACTCTAGAGGGCACTTTAGTGGTATATTTTCAGCCACTGGGGGGGAGGGGCGGGGCATATTACAGCACTGCATGAAGGGGTCGTAGTCATTAAGTTGAGACACCTCAAATGAATGAGGTAATTTTCTAAAACAACAGATTTCATAATTAATCTTTGCCAGCTGACCATTGATATTCTGACAAATATATTTTGTACTGGAGGTACTGCAAAAATGTATCTTTGAATACGCAAATGAGATATCTATATCTACTATAAATGCATACGTTTGCAGGTTTTGGACTTAGAATTAAATTTCATTGTGAAAATATGTGACTGAGAGAGAGAGAGAGAGAGAGAGAGAGAGAGAGAGAGAGAGAGAGAGAAAGAGAGAGAGTTGGACAGAGTGTTTCTGGGCCTCCTGCCGTCCCTGCCCTCTGCTTCCATTAGCCCTTAGGGCCAAGGTCACCAGCAGAGTCAACGTCCCTCACACATACAAACAAAATACACGCACATGCGTGCACACGCACACACATGCACACGCACACACAGATTAACACACAAGCACACACACTAACACATAGTAAGTTGGTGATTAGAGTCAGCAGAATTTAGAATAAAACTTGAAATTTTGTAGATATACGTACAGATATTCAATTACTTATTTTTGTTAGTTAATGGATCCACTTCAAAGTACATGTTTTTAAACTCTGTGCTTATAAATATTAAATTATGTTTACAAAACTTACAAGGAAAGGTATTCAGACATCACACAATTACTTTTAGATTTACAGTAAGATGAAGGGTCCATCTGATGAGTTAAAATTTTCAAAATCCTCCATTTGGGTCTCTACTGCTCCTATAAACACTCCAAGCATGAAAAAAACATCCATCCGTTTTCTGTGAATCAACTGAAAGATTTACGGCTACCCTATAGTGACTAGGGCAGAAAAGTCAACTAGTCGAGTAGACGACTTCAGAGGTACAAGTCGACGCGGCCTGAGAGAAGTCGACTTGTCGTGTGTTTTTTTCCTCTCTCTGTGCGCGCACTTGTGTACACAGTGCAGTCTCTGCCTCTGATTGGCTGATGCTGACACGCGTTCCATGACTTAACCAATTATTATTGTCCCTTCATAAAAAGGGCGGTACCGTTGGCGCGAGGGGAATCTGAACACAAAACCACAACAAGACGAGAGACACGGCAGCAGAGGAGACAGACACACATCACATCTGTGGACAATGCAAGTCGGTGTTAAAGTACAGTAACAGTACTGGCGTTCTGCATGGCATCCGCTAGCTAACATGGCTAACGCTAGCACTGCAGAGAGTCGTCCAGTCCAGAGGACGCTGAGTGGTGCCGCAGCTTAAACTGTTCCCACTTTCTGTTGTATCAAGGTATCGGCCTTTGTTTTGTTTAGTTTAATTGTCATGTTGACTGTTAATGTAATGTGAACTTTAATGAAAGTTAAAGTTCCGCCGCTGGGTGTGTGTGTGACGTCATCATGACTAGTTGACTCGACTTCAACTTTGATAACCAATAAGTCGACTTGAAAAAATCTGAAGTCGTTAATGCCCTAATTGTGACGTAATAATGGGAAAATTTGCATAGAACCACCCCTCACCTGTCGAGCCCCCACCCACTAGATTATTTGAAGATCCGCCATTTTTGTCTGCTGGTTTTAGGAGCACGTGCATAAGACACCGAGCGCTATGGCTACAGGCAAAGGCAAGTCACTCATGAAGTGTTGTGTTCATCTCGCTCTGGGTAGGGCTGGATAGCGCTTCTGTTTCACGTGTGGTAAATATGCAGCGTAAGCATGGGATGGGTGGGGCGTGGCCAGCAACAGCTTATTTGCATAAAAGTGACAGAGCCCTTAAATGGCTCATTTTGAAAGAGACTGAAACTGTCAAGAATAGATCTGGTGAGCTCTCTTTATGTGAGACTGATTTTGTGCATAAACATGTTTTGTATAGCCCATAGACCTATTATAACTAAAGTGAGTTTTGCATAATATGTCCCCTTTAATGGAATTCAAGTCAGGAGTTTGGCTAGCTCAGGCAAACACCTTCACCCTTGTAACTCGTTTACAGTAGCATTCTTCCGCCTATACGTTAGCTAGAAACTTGATTGAGCATAGATGTGTCAGACTCTGTGCCAGTTCTGAATCTTTTAAGATCCTGGAGCTCCCTCCAGCTCTGAAAAGCCACTCTGATATTAAGTGGAGACAGAGGACTTTTTCACAGATCATCTGTCTTATGTACTACTGTCAGGTTATATCCAATTATATGGATTACCTACTGCAGCATTAAAACTACTTCTTCTTCATAGAACCCCATTGGAGGAATGCATACAATTTCAGGAGACTATTAATAATAAAAGAAGAGTAAAAGAGGTGCATAAAACCATCCAGCATTCTATTTGTGAGTTTTTTAAAAGATTAACAGAAAAACTCATTAGAAAAGCTTATAATTCAAGCTTGATTGACAAAAAGACAATCCAGAATTCCCTTTTCCCATTATGTATGTATTTATTCACCCCTTCCTCAAGCATCTTCATTTCTGTACTGCCTCAGAAACAGCTGACGTTAAGACTCTTCTTGACCTTTGATACAACTGGTGTCTCTGGACCAGGTTAAGTCTTGATTCTACTTAAATGGTCATGAACGCAATAGTACATTAGGTATGAATGTGGTATCGTGCAGAGTACAGGGCTCAGTTCTGGGTCCTAAATTATTTAGTATTTAACTTACATATTGTTGCGGTCATAAGAATACCAGCACTTCTTATAAATGCCAGCTGATCTTTCTGCTGTGTGAACATTTTAGACAAATAGAAAAAAGTCCACTGGCTATATTAAATAAAGCTTTTTTTTTCCTTTCAGCAAAGTTACCTTTTCAGAGATAATTCTAAAACAGCAACAACATGCATCTGCTAGCTGATACAATTAATAAATATAACTTTACTTTCATCAGCATGCAAGACATACACCTTTACCTTCTGTACATGATCCTCACAGTGTCTGCACAAGGTTCACTTTTAAAGTCTCTTTTTTTTTCAATTAAACAACAGTAACTCGGAGGTTCTTGTTATTAGAAATGACAAGAGATATTCCTCCTTGTCTCTGAAGGCCAAAAACTACGTCAAGATAGATCTAGTGTTCTCTCAGGGGTGAGCAGTCATGAGAGAGTGCTCTGATTCTTAAATCTCTTGCTTGTGGTGTCATGAAACCAAAAAACCTGAGAGTGCACCAATAGCACTTCAAAAAAGAATTTCTGTTAATTTAGTTAAATCCAACTGTTTTTTTTTTTCTTCAGTGTGTATTTCTCAACACTCCTTTTTAGTTTTTATCTTCAGTTTTTATCATCACATATCTATTTTAATTGCTTTCTCCTATAAAGTAACTTGGCTTTCGGGCATTGTATTGTGCAAAACTCTTGAGGAATTCCTAATTTCTTTATATTTTGCTTCCAAATATCCAAACTTCCTTGTATTTTTAATTTAGTCTTGTGGAACAGTTCTCCAGGCTTCCTGAAGGACTTTCACTACAGTCCCTGAACCTGACCAGTTTCAGAGACATTGAAGTTTATGAAATATTCAGGTATAACAAACTGAAGTCCTGAACCAGTGAAGAACCAGGAGCAGATGATTCCAGATGATCAGGTGGTGATCAGTATACTGGTGGTGCTGAATGCTGAGTGGTTGGAACTCCTTTATCTAGACTCCTTGTATCTTTAGGCACTTTGTAGCCTGTCACACTAAAACATTTGTTCCCATTTCTATCATTTAATCTAATCAATATGGCAAAGATAAGACAGTTTGACATTCATAAAATAGTGTTTTTGTACCAACAAGGGGATTCAAAGCAAAATATGAAGAAATGAGGGGTGGCTCAAGACTTTTGCACAACACTGTACATAAATAAAGTTTATTAATGTTCCAAAAAGCAATATAATTGTAAGTGACTTAAAACTGTATGCACATGCTCACACATTACCCATACACACATAAATATATATACACAAGCCATGTTTATTATTTAAATACACAGCCTTAAATGAGCTGTAGTTTGTTGAATTGATTGATTTTTCCACTGGCAGGATGACAAACTGTCTCCCATGTGCGTCCGTGGTGAGGATTGTCATCAATACTAGCTCTCTGTCTCTCTCTCTCTCTCTCTCTCTCTCTCTCTCTCTCTCTTTCTCTCTCTCTCTACTATCTATCTATCTATCTATCTATCTATCTATCTATCTATCTATCTATCTTTTACTCTCCTTACCTCCCTCTCTTTCTTCTCTCTTCTCTCTCTCTTATCGTAGCCTCTGGTGAGGAAAGCATAAATATTACAGATCATAAACTAATAATGCAGCAATGAAAGCAGATATACGTCATTATGATTTTGACCCATGTGTTCACCTAATGCTAAAATATGCACAGATAATTGCAGGCTGGGTCAGAGTGCACTAGTGTGAGCATAAACAAAGACACAAATACACACACACACACAGCGTTCAATACTGGCTGCAGCTCTGCACTGACTGTTTATAGGTCACTGGCTGCTTTTGAGTGATGACGTTTATGTTCCTGAAGTGGATGATGTCATCGAGGTTCGACCTTTCCATCACTCCGAATTTCCAGGAGGTCAAAACGCACTCAAATATGCATGACGTCATCAGAACCTGCCACCATTTTTGTTTAGCTTCAGACTTTTCTCCTCCATTTGCTCCAGCACTTATTTACATCATCATCAAATCATGAAATCCAACATTTACCAGAGGGCTGGTCTACCGGGACATTTATTTATTCAGCTATTCGTTCATTTCATCATCCATTTATCCGACCATTTATCATCCATTTACAACATCTCCCATTTACAACATCCACATATCCAAACATGCTTTTAACCTAGGGCTGCACAATATGGACAACATATTAGTATTGCAATTTTACTGCTACATATTGCGATTGTAATGTCAAAATATTAAAGGGTCCACCTCATCACTTTTCTGAAATTAGAAAGGTAAAGTATGTACATATTCGCTGCCCCGTCCACACAGTCCATATAAGGAAACTAAGCTGCAAAAATGAGCTTTTGTGATGTCAAAAACCCCACATATTTCCATACTTCTCATCATTCACCCGACATCAGTTTAGCTCCACCCATTCATGCCGAAGTTCTAAGAAGTGTTTCAGCCCCAGGCTGTCTTTTGAATGAGCTGCAACACAGGGCAGCAATCAGAAATGAGATCAGTTACATATACCAGCCCTAACGCACAGTAACAAAAACAGACTCTTTAATTCTGTGGTTGGAAAATCGTCATGTAAGAATGAATTATGAAATAATTTTGGTACACAATCCATCAAAAGTCCGGGAGCCCAATTAATAGAAGGAAAATGTAGAATACGGGCCCTTTCAAAATAACCAGCCTTGTAGCAGGTAAAAGATTGGCCAAAATAATTTGACTTTTGTTGGAGTACATAAAGACCTTGATTCATCAGAACACCCAGTAACTAATTTGCATATTGCAGCCTTAAACGTCTTTTAAAGTGGCATTTCACTGATTAATTGCTGCATAAATCACTGCTTGAGATGTTGGATTTCTTTACAGTGGTGATGATTTCATTTAGTCCAGCTCAATGTGAAAGGTTAAATTACAGTTACTGTACCCAGATTTTGAAAGTATTTTTACACTGTGCCACTATGGGCTCTAATTTGTTAAAGGTCCCATGACATGAAAATTTCACTTTGTGAGATTTTTTAACAATAATACGAGTTCCCCTAGCCTGCCTATGGTCCTGCAGTGGATAGAAATGGCGATAGGTGTAAAGAGTACTTTGGTCATCCTGCTCTGTTCAGAGAGCGACAGCTCAGACGGCCCCATCTGGAATTTGGCCCCGCATGACGTCATGGGGGAAAGGTTACCGCCACTTTCTCGTTCTTCGCCCGCCCAGAGAATTTCGCACCCCTCCCATAAAAAATTAGCTCCACAGACTGTCATGGCTTGCAAACGAGCGGAGCATGGCAGTTGCTGGGTGCTTAGATGTAAAAATGAGCACAAATGTATTTTTTTAGCTCCTTCACACAAGCCTCTGAAGAACCAGTGGGTTAATTTTATTTTTTCTGGAAATGTGCCGACGCGACTTCCTAAAAATTTGTATGTCTGCACCAAACATTTCGCCAAAGACTGTTTCCTCAACTTGGGGCAATACAGAGCTGGTTTTGCTGAACGGCTGAA